>JAUMHI010000046.1:6703779-6736682 GCA_032359435.1 Enteromius unitaeniatus
TTCACAAGTTACACTCTATTTTATGGGTTCACTCAAAAGGACATAGCTTGCATAAGAGTCATCCATTTGGTAATAGGACTGGACTGTTTTGTTTTATATTTACTTTATGTATTTGTTTTACTAAAATGACTAACATGGCATCTGATTTTGTATACAATTTCTAGTTTTTAATATAGGTATAAAGTAAGTGTGAAATTAAATTGAATATTTAAACACTCTAAATATTTATAAATATTATTATAAGATTTAACATGATAAAAACCTGATCTTGTGCATTCAAATGTTTTTAACCTTTCATTTTTTAACACATATGTAATGAATCATATGTATTTATATTTGTTTTTGTATTTTGCAGATTGTTCAGTGTGGTACTAGAGACTGCTACTCATAAATCTGGTGAAACAACTTCCCACACGCCAGGGAAACCGGGAGGTCTGGATGTCAAAGCTCTCCGAGCTTTTAGAGTCTTACGACCCCTCAGACTGGTTTCAGGAGTGCCCAGTGAGTTCATGTTTGTAATAGAAAGAAAATGAAGCAATTAAATGTGATGCCTGGTTTAATCTGGTTTGGATTGCTATTAACTTTTTAATGGTATTTTATCTACACAAATGAGTAAAGCGGTAAAGATTCAACTTCTCATAGGGAACAAATTTACTGGCATTTTAAAAAAGGTCATGTTCACAGCAGTTTACCAGTAAAGTCTGTATGTGTGAAAGGGGCTGCTGACAAACTAAAAAAAGCCATTCATTGCTCTTTACAATACTAAGGAGATGGTAAAGAGCGCTGTCCATGGTGCTGAAAACACTGTTACATTCGCTATAGTACAACAGAACTAATTTAAAGCTGGTCAAGATGGCAGAAAACAGGATCATGTAAACCACTGACAGTACATTTAGATGCTGTGGTGTGGACCTTCTCTGCCTAACGGTATGTCTGATGGTATCACTTCCTCATGTGCTCACCTGCACGTTAATCCTGGCACTTCTCCCAGTAAGGCAAGGTGACATTGAATGAGGACACTTCTTGCCATTGTCTTAAGGCAAATTGGTGTTGGTGTCAGTCAATCAGTCTATTAACCACTCAGTCATTCATTTATATAAAATATTTGTTTAATGTGTATACTAAACTGGTATAATGGACATAAACAATCATAATGGGAATGCTTCTTTTTATGCAAAAATACAGATTTTGGGTTACAAATTGTGCTCCACTGTGATGATTTCTCTGCTCTGTGTGTGTGTGTGTGCAGGCCTGCAGATTGTGTTAAACTCCATCATGAAGGCAATGGTTCCCCTGCTGCACATCTCTCTGCTTGTCCTCTTTGTCATCATCATCTATGCCATCATTGGACTGGAGCTCTTCATCGGACGAATGCATCGCACCTGCTATTTTATAGGCACAGGTAACTACACACACTCACATAAAAATACTTGCATTTTCTGTCACTCTCTGTCTTACTCCATCTGTCTGTATTTTATCTTTCACAGATAATTATGCGGATGATGATCCACTCCCGTGTGCGTTTGCAGGTCATGGTCGCCAGTGCCTTGCCAATGGGTCAGAGTGCAGGGGAAGGTGGGATGGACCAAACGGTGGGATCACTAACTTTGATAACTTCTTCTTTGCCATGTTAACAGTGTTCCAATGCATCACAATGGAAGGCTGGACAGACGTCTTGTACTGGGTAACTACATAAACTGTGTCTTTAGATTGATTGTAATGGACCATAATTATCTTTTAAGGAAGTGACTGTGTGTGACACTAATACAGTTGCCTTTGTCTGTGTGTTCTTCTCTGTAGATGAATGATGCAATTGGTTTTGAGCTGCCGTGGGTTTACTTTGTAAGCCTGGTTATCTTTGGATCCTTCTTTGTTCTCAACCTTGTGTTGGGTGTGTTGAGCGGGTAAGTTTATATGTTGATGTGTTTTGGGAAAGTGTGTACAGTTGTCACCACTTTTTGTGGCTGACTTTATCTCTAAATTTTTTGAGATAAAATTTGAAAATTTAAAACACTGATATTTTTATATATCCACAGTGTTGTATTCAGATTATATATATATAAATGAAATCCATGACCTTGTTCAAAAGTTTGGGATCATTCATATATTTCATATTTCAAGTCTTTTATGCTCACTAATGATAATATTAGTGAATATTAGTGAATTAGAATATTTTATTATATTTTAAAAGGTAATTTATTCCTGTTATGGAAAGGCTTATTTTTTAGCAACTATTACTCAGTATTAACTATTTTTGTTAAATCTTTTAAGCTTTATTTTTTATTTTTTTGTGAATAAGATGACATATTTTTTTCAGGACTGAATTATGTTTTTTAACATAATTATCTTTCTTGTCACATTTGTTCAGTTTAATCCATCCTTGCTGAATATAAGCATTAATTTCTTACTGACTCCAAACGTTTTGAATGGTACTGTACATATTTATTAATACCTATTTATGATCCACATGCAAACAAATTAGCAGCTCAGTATGCATGATTTTTGCCTATTTCTAACCATAATGTTATTGTTTCAGTTTTGAAAGCATGATATATATAATAGATACATAAAGTTACAATTTATGCATTAAAACGGTTAGTCCACAACTCAATTTATATTCAACCGAGACTTCTTCATGTCAAGACATCATAAACTGCACAGTGTAACTTGTTTGCATGTCTGTGATCGTTTAATATGTTTTAACCTGAATAGAACCATCCCCAGATGCTGAGAGTAGCAGACTTGCAGAGTTTGATTTCCTGCAGACAACAGAATTCCCCAAAGATTCTGCCTTGTGCTGCTTGCCTCTCCGTTAAACAGAGTGTGAAAGTCCACAGTGTGTATTGTGCATATGTGCGTTTGTTTTGCTTGTCTAACAGGCCATACTTGTGTGTAGAGAATTCTCTAAGGAGAGAGAGAAGGCAAAAGCTCGTGGAGATTTCCAGAAGCTTCGTGAGAAACAGCAGATGGAGGAGGATCTATGTGGATATATGGACTGGATCACTCAGGCTGAGGACATTGATGAGTTTGATGAGGACGGGAACAGACGTGAGATCTCTTCCTCTGTTTAACCATCTATACCCCTTTGTCCTTGATATTACTTGTTCATTGTTGATCAACTGCTTCTCCAGTGCTAGTATACCATACAGAGGCAATTAAGTAATAAAAGAGTTTTTGATCTCACCAGCCCCAAAAATCCTAAATAAAATGGAATGACTATATAACTATATAATTTGATGTATAACACATGACTCACATGATATAATGTATAATTGTATAATGATTCACATCATGTGAGAAAAGTATGAAGCATCATATTATAAAGACTAAGACCAAAACAAGTAATTAAAATATTATCTGTATAATATTTACTTTACAAGATTTTTTAACCACTTTTAATGTTAGATGTAGTGTTTATTGCTGTTTAAATCTATGGTTGTCAATAGAATATAATAATTTCCATTATTCACATAATTTTGAAGCATTGTTTTGATAGCAAAGCGAGACATATAATAGAAAATAAAAATTAACTAGAAACTTTATAGATATTAAAAAGTATATTGTGCACATTTCATTAAAATGTAATGTAAAAAGCACTCTCTTTCAAATTGTTGATGTTGAAAAAATTTAAAATAACATTATTTTTTTCTTTTTTTACATAAAAAACTGGCAACTGAATTTAAAAAAAATAAAGGACAAGACGCATGATATGGAACCTAAAGTAAAATAAAAATGAAAATGTAAAATAAAATAAAATATCTAAATACTATACCATTATACTTGCAGTCTGTTATATTGGAATGGAAGTTATGCTGACGTCCAATTAAAAATATAGTAAACTGAGTACCCTATACATATTAAACTCAATGTAACACATTCATCTCATTTTACTATTGATGTTTGAGTTAAAGATTTCCACACAAACAAGATGTAAGACATTTACAAGCATCTTCAGGCAGAACCGTGGACATCTTCTTTGCCCCAACCTTCTTTTCCATCTGTTCTGTTTCTCGTTTTGTGCTATTCCATGTCTCTCACTCTTTTTCTCTCTCTGGATCTTTCAATCTCCCCTCAGGTGTGACCTTGCGTGACCTAGCTGATAAGAAGAGGGGGAAATTCGGCTGGTTCAGCCACTCAAATGAAACCCATGGTATGGCCAATCAGAACGAGATGCATGACCCCTTCACTCCCCCGCTGTTCTATATATAGCCTCCCTCAACTTTGTCTGGTCTAATTGTGTAATTTACATCTGGGGCTAGAAATCACATCTCTCGGTTGGACCCATATAGAGTGCTTTGACCCTATTTCAGAGAGATTGCTTTTCACCAAAACTGTGTCAATGTGTGGCCGACATTATTCTTTCTCTTAGTCTCTCATATACCTATCCTTTTCTGTGTATCTTTCACTCTCTTTCTGTTTTTTCACATGCTATAGCAAGTCTTCCAGCCAGTGAAACGGCCTCTGAGAACACTGAAAACATAGACGAGGAACACACAGATTGTTGTGCCACTTGCTGGTAATAATATACACACACATACATACCCACTATAATTAGAAACAGCATAACACACAACATTTGTCATTGCGTTGTCCTGCTGGCTTAATAATGGAAGTTTTCATCAGCCATAATGGAGTGTCATCCCTTAATTTCTCAGTTGCGGCTCATTATGTTCTTTTTTCTTTGTATTCTTTGTGCTTTTGCAAGTCAGTTCATTACTCTGGGTTTCTTTGGCTTCCTTTGTTTCAGTATCTGACTGGATCTTTGTTAAGCACAATGCATCAAAGTGCCCATTTTGCCTATTGCCCTGTTGTGCTTGTCTTTGAGCTCATTGCCATTTTGTTTTTTTCTGTTCACTATGCTTTGACTTCAGCGCTCGCATTATGAAGATCCCATGCTGGTGAGTCATTGTGAGGGCAAACGGTCTGTCTCCTGGATATATACTTTACTTTAGAAACTACACAATGCAATTTCTTGTTTGAAGCATGCGGCTAGCTCAATTTAGTTTATGCTAAGACGATCATGTTTAAAACATTGCAAATACATTTTAACTTTAAGGATTAGTTTACCTAAAAATGTAAAATTGCTCATAAGTTACTCACCCTCAGACCATCCAAGATTTAGTAAGTTTATTTATTCATCAGAACAGATTACTTGTTTCCCAAGTCAGAATCTTATGCAGTGAATGGGTGGCGCCAGTATAAAATACAGTATATATATATAACATATAACCACTGGTAAGCATGTGATGTTACATTAAATTTCTCAAAATCAGTTCTGATGAAACACATCTACGTCTTGGATGGCCTGAAGGTGAGTAAAATTTCTGCATATTTTCATTTTTGGGAGAACTATTCCTTTAATAAACTTAAGTAATTCCTATTTTCTGTTAAACTCAAAAGAAGAACTTTTGTAAAATATAGTTAATCAAACAGTTGATGGTCCCCATAGACTTCCATTGAATTGAAAAAACAACAACAAATAGTTCATCACTTATTGCTGTGGACTTCATGTATATCCATACAATATATATTTTATTTGTTTGTTTTATAATATATATTACATTATATATAACAACATTTTTCATGTGAATGTAAAAATCCATACAGTGATTTGCATTTGTGTGTGTGTGTTTGCTTAGTCGTGCCCTGCGCCGCTGGAACCGCTGTGTTCGTAGAAACTGTCGTACGGCAGTGAAATCTGTGACGTTCTATTGGTTGGTGCTGATCCTGGTCTTCCTCAACACTGCTCTCAGTGCCTCCGAACACTATAACCAACCAGACTGGCTCACTGATGTTCAGGGTACGTAGGTGTTTCCAAACATCACCTTCCTGACATGTCCCACTGCATTGTTTATTTATAGAACGCTATTTGCTGATGTTTTCTTACTGATGTGTCTTTCAATAACCTGCATATTGACAAAAAGATTTGAAAGTAATTACATCTGTTTATGTGTCTCTCTTTCTTCATAGACATTGCCAATAAGGTTCTCCTTTCACTGTTCACAGTGGAGATGCTGTTGAAAATGTACAGTCTGGGGTTGCAGGCATATTTTGTGGCATTTTTCAACCGTTTTGACTGTTTTGTCGTGTGCGGTGGGATTCTGGAGACAGTTCTAGTGGAGATGGAGATCATGCCACCTCTCGGCATTTCAGTGTTGCGCTGCGTCCGCCTGCTTCGGATCTTTAAAGTCACACGGTACTGAGGCCTTTCAAATTTTTTATCCTTATTTCTTAAGAAACTGATTATTTTATAAACTGCTTTACTTTCTCTTCATTTTTCTTTAGGTTTTTATTGTTTGCAACCCCGTCAAATTGAAATCGTGTTTAAAAACAATGTGTGATTTTCTTTTTTTCTAGAAGAAAACATTTATTCCCCTTTTCCCCGGGTGCCTTTGTTTCATTCCTGTTGTTTGTCTCTTTCCTCATCACTTTTCCGCACTGCTAATTCTTGCCCCACTTGTCCTCCTCAGCCATTGGACAGCTTTGTCCAATCTGGTGGCCTCTCTGCTGAATTCAATGAAGTCTATTGCCTCCCTGCTGCTGTTGCTCTTCCTCTTCCTCATCATCTTCGCTCTGCTTGGCATGCAGTTATTCGGAGGGAAGTTCAACTTTGATGAGACGCAGACCAAGAGAAGCACCTTTGATTCCTTCCCTCAGGCCCTGCTAACCTGCTTTCAGGTAATAAACTCACCTACAACAGTGAAATCATTACTTTTTTTTATTTAATAAGAAGAAATTCTCAGAATCATTTTATTCACAAATAAAGAAAAATAAAAGTAATCAACATTTACAATATTTTTTTCAAAGAATCGTGATGCTTTTAAAATCCATCTCAAAGGAAAGAAAGTCAGTGGTCTGCATTTTTTGTATAACTGAGCTATTTTTCTTTTTTCTCTACAGATCTTAACAGGTGAAGACTGGAATGTAGTAATGTATGATGGTATTATGGCATATGGAGGCCCGGTCTTCCCTGGAATGATCGTCTGTCTTTACTTTGTAATTTTGTTTATTTGTGGTAACTGTATCCTTTTCTGTCTGAAACCAATTTTTTTATTTGCTTATTTATTATGCTATCATTTTGTTTATGTAATATCAACAACAAAACAACAGTTTTATTTATATTTATTATATTTTATTTTCATTATTATTTCATCTGGCGTCATTGATTAAAAAGCAAACATATCTTACAATTCCTACTGCAAATCAGAATTCTGGTTTGTTGTTGTTTTTTGTGGTTTTGGTGTTTGTGGGATCTTAACCTCTGCTATCTAAGATATCCTGCTGAACGTATTCTTGGCCATCGCTGTCGACAACTTAGCTGGAGGGGATGGAGACAATAAGAAGAATGAGTGTGTTTTTAAATAATTACAGATTATATTAACAATTCTCAACTCATTTGTTTTTTAAATATGAGAGCTTACACTAATCTTAAACATGCACAGTGGGGTCCAAATGTTCACAATGAGAATTTGAGATTCAAAATCCCACTTAAACCTAGAAAAAAAATATATAATAGACACCTTATGAACTAATGAATTATGATTCTTTCATTAAAGCAAAAGAATGAAAAATGTTTATTCATGTTTATTTTTCATTCTAGCGTTTTACTAAAATTATGTTGCTAATCATTTTAGAAAAAGAGCAAAATATAAGCATTTTCACAGACTCTTCTGTATATTAAAAAACAAATATAAATTCTGACATGCAGCTCTCTTGATCCTGACAGAGAAAAAAAAGCAGAAGAGGGAGAAGGA
The DNA here is from genome assembly GCA_032359435.1 of Enteromius unitaeniatus. Classification (NCBI taxonomy): domain Eukaryota; kingdom Metazoa; phylum Chordata; class Actinopteri; order Cypriniformes; family Cyprinidae; genus Enteromius; species Enteromius unitaeniatus. Next base: position 6,711,534 of record JAUMHI010000046.1, read on the forward strand.
GAAGGAGAAGGAGAGGGAGAGGGTGAAGGTGAAGGCGAAGGAGAAAACGAAGAGGTGAAGGTATGGAATTCAAACTTGTCTGTCTTTGTTGTTTTTGAATAATTATCACACCGAGTCCTTCCATTCATTGTGTTTTCAACAGGTGGACATGGATGATGAGTATGAGGAAGAGGAGGAGCCTGAAGAGGGAGATGATGAAGGTAAAGTTCGCAAACTTTAAACAGCACATTGCTTTGGAACAGTATGTTTATTCTGAAAAGTTTTCTAGTGATTTTGAAGGCAATTGTGACCATACAGTAAATACTCATCTTACAGCACCAACAGTCCCTCTTGCTCAGTGTCCTGAGGTGCACTGTTGACGACTCAAGGCTGCAGTGGTGATAAATCTAGATTGTGATTTCATTTTCTCTCTGTATCTCTCCATCTCTCTTTCTTTCTGTTCTTCTCTGCTGGAAGAAGGGAAAACTCAGTTGAATGTTGCTGACTTCGCTCCTCCTAAAGAGAAAGTTCTACCAATCCCAGAGGGCAGTGCATTCTTCTGCCTCAGCAAGACCAACCCGTGAGTGTGCACTTTAAACCACTCACACTATTACAATACAGCGCTTGACCACTTAAAAAGATAGTTTACCCTTCAAAATAAAATTCTGTCATAATTTACCTGTATAAACAGCACAAACAGGTGAGTTCTTTTTGTGTCTCCCTCCAGAATAAGAGTGGGCTGCCATATTCTGATCCACCACCACATCTTCACTAACCTCATCCTGGTCTTCATCATTCTCAGCAGCATTTCCCTGGCTGCGGAGGATCCTATCAGAGCTCACTCTTTCAGGAACAATGTGAGTTTCCTGCTCACACACAAGCAGCATCATAAATAGTTATTTACTGCAGCTGTCCAGATTGGCTCGTTGGAGGAGCTCTTCAGTGCCAGCTGGGGAACGCCATCCTTCAATCAGCTTTCACGCAATACACACACATTAACATACAGCTTAACATGATTTACCTTTAAGTAGGACATGTTTTTGGACCAGCATCCTTGTTAGTACGGGAACAACAATGGGAGCAACCAATCAGAATTGAGATTTGGGGTCAGAACTGAAGTCAAGGGCTTGAACAACATCAATCTATTGATTCCCTGAAGATTTAGGAAGACATTATAGTGAGGTTTCAGACCATGCTTGTTTGGTACAAGAATGGAGGCTCCAGAAACGTGTCCTACTTGTCTTAATCGCATATACACAAACAAATCTGTCACTGAACATCAATCATACTAGTGAAACATAATTTTTAATATCAGGGGAACTGGTTTTTTTTCTCTCTCTACAGGTGTTGGGTTATGCTGATTATGCTTTCACTTCTATATTCACTGTGGAGATCTTACTGAAGGTAGCAATCATTTAATCAATCTAATGCTTTTGTAAACAGCTTAAATGGTGCTGTGCTGAAATGTACTTACCTTTCTTCAAATTTCCCTTCCTTTTTCTCTGTAGATGACAGTGCATGGCGCATTCCTCCATAAGGGTTCCTTCTGTAGAAACTGGTTTAATTTGTTGGATCTTTTGGTGGTCAGTGTGTCTCTGGTCTCCTTCTTCTTACAGTAAGTCCAATACACTCATGTAGATATCACAAGATCCGTGTTCAAAATTACTGTGATTCTGTGAGATATCTGTTGTATGGTATCAGTGTATGTAAGTGTATGCATCGCCCTCTGGTGAATAAATGAAGATTGCATAGCATTCCTGCTTTGAATGCTATGCAAATGTGAAAATAAATAAATAAACAAACTAAAATCTGATGCCCAAATGCTTTCAACTGTTAATTTACATGTTGATTTACTTTGGTGCATAAATGTATGAAAAAAGTGGAATACTTGCGTTCTCTCTGATGATGTAAAGGGAATATGAACTGCCTGCTACCATATAAGTCATACTGTTAAAAATTTTTTTTTTTGAGTCCACGTGTACAAAATCAAACTCTCTTGGTTTTTTCTTTCTCTTAGTTCGAGTGCCATCTCTGTAGTAAAGATTCTAAGGGTGCTCAGGGTTCTGAGGCCTCTTCGAGCGATCAACCGAGCCAAAGGACTCAAGGTACAGCTATTAATGTTTGTATATGGGCTTTATTTTGCAAAGGTTTTAAAAGGCATGTATATATGCAATTAGTCAATTGTAATATAATTATATTATAAAAAATACTCAGCAGCCACTAATCCAGTAATTAGTGTCAAATGATCCTTCAGAAGTCATTCTAAATGGTAATGATACATTTTTTGGGGGGATATTTTGATTAATAGAAAATTTATAAAATTGATTAATAGCTAAATGTATTTAAAACATAGAAGTATTTTATAATATACCTCCTTACTGTCACTTTTGATCAGTGTAATGCATCCTTGCTAAATATAATGAAAGAAAGAAAACTACAGTCTTACTGACCCCGTACTGCTTATGGTAGTGTAATTCATTCTGGTAGAATTGTTTGAGTGCTTCTCTTTTATTGTCATTGTGGAAACTCCATTACACTGTCTCTCACTCTCTCTCTCTTTGTGTCTGTGTGTGTGTGTGTGTAGCATGTGGTACAGTGTGTGTTTGTGGCTATAAGAACCATTGGGAACATCATGATCGTCACCACACTACTTCAGTTCATGTTTGCCTGCATCGGTGTTCAGCTTTTCAAGGTTAAACACACACACACACACACACACACACACATACTAAAAGTCTCTATAAATCTTGTGCTGTCACAAGTTTAACATTACCATACTAATGTACTTTTTTATTGCATTATTACTGTTGTATTTTATAGGGTAAATTTTATCGTTGCACAGATGAAGCTAAAAACACTCCAGAACAGTGCAAGTATGTTATATTTCAGCATCTGTCATTCCTGTTTAATTCTGTTCTTTCATTAACCACATGTGTGTGCCTTTGGGCAGCATGTGTGCCTATGTGTCATGAGTGTTCGTGGTTTATGTGTACATTCATTTGTGCCTACAAATATTTTGTGTGTGTGTGTGTGTGTTTGTTTGTGTGAAACAGGGGCACATTTGTGGTGTACAAAGATGGAGATGTGAGTCATCCAATGGTGAGAGAGAGGATCTGGATCAACAGCGACTTCAACTTTGATAACGTGCTAATGGGAATGATGGCCCTGTTTACAGTCTCCACTTTTGAGGGCTGGCCAGCGTGAGTCTGCTCCTCTGACATCGTCCTCCATATGTCACTGAAGGTCACCATGACCATGTTTACACAATATGCTGCACATCCTGTTTTTCCTCATTCAGGCTGCTCTACAAAGCCATTGATGCCAATGCAGAGAATCATGGCCCCATTTACAACTACCGCGTGGAGATCTCTATATTCTTCATAATCTACATCATCATCATCGCCTTCTTCATGATGAACATTTTCGTGGGTTTTGTCATCATCACGTTTCGTGAACAAGGAGAGGCTGAGTTCAAGAACTGTGAGCTGGACAAAAATCAGGTTGGACCAAAGGCTATTTGAAAGAATATTTTACAGGAAGAATAAGTTAGATCTCAGTGTTGTCAAGATGCTATTTTTACTGGGGAACACATCGAAAAAAACAAACAAAAATACCCCCCGAGTAGAAATTGGGCATGATTGTTGTGAAAACCTGGCAACCAATTCTCTTGATTGAAGATGACAAAAATGCACATTTCTTCATTTAAGTAACATGCACAGATAAATTGTTCATAATAAGAGCTGAAATGTGTATTAAGAGGATGTATGTAAGATTTCATGTTGAATTTTCATTTTAAATAACAGCCTGCTCAAGCTGAGTTGTGCACTACTGCACTCCACTGTGTATTTTCTCACATTAAGTCTCTTTCTTTTTGTTACTTACAGAGACAGTGTGTGGAATACGCCCTAAAGGCCCAGCCACTGAAGCTATACATCCCCCAAAACCCAGTGCAGTACAAGTTCTGGTCTATAATCAACTCCACAGGGTTTGAGTACATCATGTTTGTGCTGATTCTCCTCAACACCGTTACTCTGGCTGTGCAGGTAAACAGCTGACAAGCCTTACAAAAGCTGTATAATCAGCATGTAGAACCACAGACAAAGACATTTTAGTCTATTTTTGGTATTGTGAAGCTGAAGCTGAGCGTATTTAAAAATCCAACATGAACCTTGAGGCCAGTGATAAATAGTATAAAGTAGAAAGCTCTGAGATAGATACTGAGTTAAATGCTGAATGTAGAATCACACTCTTTCTGGATTCTTCCACAGCACTATGACCAGTCTAAATTTTTTAGTCACGTGATGGACATCCTCAATATGGTTTTCACCGGCCTTTTCACTGTGGAGATGATTATTAAACTGATGGCTCTCAGACTCAGGGTCAGTCTTTTCGCTTGATGTGATATGTGTTTGCTTGCAATTAAGTATCCAGTAGATTAAGTTACTGATATATTGTCTTAAAACCATTTAAACCATTTTCAAAGAATTCATTCTGAAACTTTATTTCATATGGAACTTTTCAAGTATGATGTTCTTAATATCTGGGTGATTTTTGATTATTTATTTCTGCTCTGCAGCATTACTTTATCGATGCATGGAATTCATTTGATGCTCTGATTGTGGTGGGAAGTGTGGTAGACATTGTAGTTACAGAGTTCAGCGTGAGTTCCTGTTTTCTTTATTCAACCAACGGTATTGAGATATATATAGTGCTATGAGATATGCTAAACTAGCAGATTTATTTTTGCTATGTTGTGTAGTTCAAGTTAAATTCAGTGGTAATTGTTGTTTAATATTATTTCTTTCTGTCACAAATATCCCTTTAGTCTTATTAGAGTCTGTACTCATGTCCCGTAGGGCACATTATAAAAACAATACCCCTTTTTTTCTCTCTAGAGCTCAGAGGACAGCTCTCGTGTATCCATAACGTTCTTCCGTCTGTTTCGTGTAATGCGATTAGTTAAGTTGCTCAGCAAGGGAGAGGGCATTCGTACCCTGCTCTGGACTTTTGTGAAATCACTCCAGGTCAGAAGACAATGGTTTCTAGAACATTTTTCATATTTTGAGCAAATGTTGTGGTCTAACTGTTCTTATTGTCCCTCAGGCCCTGCCATATGTTGCTCTTCTGATCGCTATGATCTTCTTCATCTATGCTGTGATCGGAATGCAGGTAATCTGAGGCTGGGAAAATGTATTTATTATCATTTAATCGTTATATTTTACATTTTTGTTGTGCTATATGTTTAGTCTTTATATATGATATTAAAAAATACAGTTTTTTTAATGAACACAACTGATCGTTTAAAAAAAATCTTTAATGCTTTATTCATCAGACATTTGGAAAGATTGCCATGCAGGACCACACACAAATCAACAGGAACAACAATTTTCAGACTTTTCCGCAAGCTGTGCTGCTTCTTTTCAGGTGAGAGAGTGTGTTTTTCTGTTGCTCACAGAACTGTAGAGCATAGTGCCAGCAACATCAATCAATGGATTTGATTCCCAATAAATACATGTACTGTATACCTTGAATGCAATGTAAGTTGTTTTGGATAAAAGCATCTGCCGAATGCATAAATGTAATGCTCTGCATGTGCAGGTGTGCAACGGGTGAAGCGTGGCAGGAGATCATGTTGTCCAGTCTTCCAGGAAAGCGCTGTGACCCAGAGTCAGACTATGAGCCCGGGGAAGAATTCACATGCGGCAGCAACTTTGCCATTGTCTACTTTATCAGTTTCTTTATGCTCTGCGCCTTCCTGGTAAATGTTGTTATTACATTTTCTCTATTGTTCATAACATAATAATAATAATGAAGAAATGTAAAAAAATATATATATTTTTGTTTCGTCTTAATTTGTGTATTTTTTAAATAAAATATCTATTTAATTTTTTTATTCTGACAACACTGTGAATAAATAACTGTACCGTGATTATTATGCAGGGCATGCCATCCTTTTGTTGGCTGAAATGTTTTCATTGTGATTTGCATAGTGAACACCAACTGTTGTGCTTTTTCAGATTATTAATCTGTTTGTTGCCGTTATTATGGACAATTTTGACTATCTTACCCGTGATTGGTCAATTCTCGGACCGCATCACCTGGATGAGTTTAAAAGAATCTGGTCAGAGTACGACCCTGAAGCCAAGTAAGATTATCTGTTGTCTTGAATGCTTTTTTTATTAAGACAAAAACTGCTTCCAAGTCTAATTAAATGAGTTTTTGATTTCCAGAGGGCGTATAAAACATTTGGATGTTGTGGCTTTGCTCAGGAGAATCCAACCGCCGCTTGGTTTTGGGAAGCTCTGTCCTCATCGTGTGGCCTGCAAAGTACAGACAAACACAAAATCCATTTGGTCTATTCTTTTTCCGTTTCTTTTTCTCATACTATATCTCTATTTTTTTGACAGAGGCTGGTTGCCATGAACATGCCCCTGAACAGTGATGGTACAGTCACCTTCAATGCCACCCTGTTTGCCCTGGTCAGAACTGCTCTGAAAATTAAAACTGAGGGTCAGTATGAGCATACACAAAAACACACCTACCCTCTGCATACTCATCCGCTTCACTGCAGATGATTCATATAAAAGTGTGCTTTGCATATAAATACTGGAGCCTTTCTGTCGTTGTCATGCTTTTTTTTTTTAATCAAGCTTTACTGAATTCAAATACACAACACCAAATACTGTAGGTTACGGTGCATAAAATAATATGCAGGTTTTTGAAAATAAGTAAAACAATATGTGTGTAAAAGGTCTTAGGTAGCTGTGTAAGCTGATGTGGCTGCATTGTGTTATTCTCAGGGAACCCTGATCAAGAGAACGAAGAATTAAGAATCATCATTAAGAAGATCTGGAAGAGAATGAAACCCAAAATATTGGATGAGGTTATTCCACCCCCTGCTGGTGAGTTCTTTGTGGATCATATTTATGTAGTTCTTTAAATCAGCAAAATGACCACAATGCACCACATTTAGGCAAAATTCAATAGCAATAATAGGAAGAAGATTTTACTGAATGGCATAGCTTAGGTAATTTAATTTATTGGACATAATGACCTATATATATATATATATATATATATAAAATGTAAGTTTTGTTTAGCATTTCATACAGTGAAAATTAATATCCAACATTTCTGGCATATATGTTGTGAATGTGAAAATATATACTGACAAATAATGTATACTGACAAATGTAATATAATATTAAATACAATATATATTATCTTAAAATTTAATTTAATTATAATTAAATATTTTTGTATTTAGTTTTCTGCTTCAGTTCATATATAACTGGCATTGAAAAGACCTCCTCAATTCAGTTCTGAATGCTGCAAAACCCCAAAAAGCTACACAAATCAGAAACATTTTTCTTGTTGTTCTTTTACAGAGGAAGAAGTGACTGTGGGTAAATTCTACGCCACTTTCTTGATCCAGGACTATTTTAGGAAATTCCGGAAAAGGAAAGAGAAAGTGGGTCTGGGAGATTCAGAGAATGGAAACCCTTCAGCTCTACAGGTAGATCTCTATCCCAGCTTCTGCGTTTTATTTCTGTAGAGTCAGTCCCAATATGTCTGGACACAATAGTAGCATTGCTTTTGCTAAATCACACATTTTATGCAAAATGTCCCGCACTTCCACTAAATTAAATCACAAAAACAGATGACCTGACAATTGTCCAATGGCTTCATACAAATCCCACATTGAGAGATGATCCATTGAAGCAGACTAAACTACAAGTCTTCACAATGAAGCTGTGATCCTGGCTGTCTTCATGCAGAGTATTACCTTACACAGTCTCTTTTTATCATTCTCTGTGGGCGTCCTGTCCTTGGTAGGTTGAAGTTACATGTGTGGGTTTGTGTCCATGCTGCATGCTTTTCATCATTCTTACAGGTTCACAACCTGTCAGAAAGTTTCACAATACATTTCATGCTAGATAAAGGATCTATTTCCCATGACCCAAGTGAGACCTGGCTGAGCTTCAGAGGTTGATACCCAGTCCACTGGGCCTTATTTTAGTCTTAGCCATGTGTAAACCATGAAAAAAAACTGTATTGTCACCTGATTTGGTTTTGTTCATAACCTCAATCCATCTCATATGATTGCTATAATTCATCAAGCCTCAACTTTATTTCATCATTTAACAGACAGCTTAGATTTGATAGATTGATGATATCAGTTTTTCTACAACTTCAAAGAAAGGATTGCAACCCAAGTAGACTAGAATCCATAATTCCCAGTTCCAGAGGCTGATCTTTATCCATTAGGCCACTGGGGCCTCTTGCAAAATTTCTCAGTAATAGTAAGCACATAACTAGATAGATTTTCTCTTCTAGCCTTACTTGGTTTTAAATGTTTATGTTATGTTTATGTTTATGTAACTTGGTTATGTTTACAGCCTCAGTCCTTCTCACATGATCTCAGCAAATTCATCAATCAGGACTGCAGACTTTACTTATTTTTCTCTGTTGCCACCCAAGTTTTGTAGCTTGCCACCCAGGTTGGACTCAAACCCAAATCAAATCATTATCCATTAGGTCACTGGAAAACATTACATTTAAACAGTGTCAAATCTTGCTTGTTTACCTGCTTGAGCAACATTTGGCGGTTTCTGAATTGTTTACATAAATATATTTTTCTCTGTGTTTTTGGTGATTTGTTGAGCTGCATATATACTGTGGTACCTGTCTCTTTCCGCGTGCATCTGTGTCAGGCGGGGCTGCGAACTCTGCAGGACCTGGGGCCAGAAATGAGACTGGCCATGAACGAAGATCTGGAGGAGGAAGAGGAGGGTCTGGAGGAGGAGCAAGAGGAGGATGATGCTCGTTATAAGGTGCCTTGACCATCAATATTATTTTGGAGCACAATTTAATCACTCTTTTCGATCAATTAACTGAATCTTACCGAATTCATTTTATAAATCTGCTGAATTGAAAATAGTCCATTATGTCCAAATAGTGAGGGATGATTATTCAGAGTAATGAGGCACTTGGTCTATTGAGACAAATGGTAATTCGAGTACCAGGCAGGAGCAGATATCAGATAATGGCTGAGGGTTTTGTGGTGTAGATGTAGATGTTGTGGTTTGGTTGGTCACATGAAAGACTATATAAATTACTGCATTCCCTTCTCAAAGAATTGTTCATATATCCAGGTGCATAATTTCATGATTACTAATAGTTGCTTTCCTTACTTGATCTGCACCACCTGCAGTGCAAGTTGAGCAATTATTAGTACTCATTTTTGCAGCACACTTTTAAACTGTGAGTACTTGCAAAATTAAAAAAGGCTCACAGCCCAGACAGGACTTGAACCCACAATCCCAAGGGTCTGTACGCAATTCCTGGAAGCTGAAAACATACCAGTTCTTGCATGGCCAGCATACTCACTGGACATATTACCCATTGACCAGATTTGTATTAATTAGTATTCAGGATTATGTTATAATAAACTCTTCATATATAATTTTAAACATGTCTATTATTTGAAATGTTTTGTTGTTGCATTACATATATTTGAATAGAAGATTCAGTGTTTTTCTCTTATATTGCTGGCCTCTTAGAATGAAAATGGCTACGCAGGCCACACTGAGCCCTCAAGCAAAAGCCGGCGCTCCTCTTTGGCCACTACCCCCAGCGGTGCTCCTGTTCCTGTCTCAGGAGAAGGCATCTTGAATGGGGGACTGGGACGTAGGGGTTCTTTAGCAAAAACACAGAACGGGAACGGTGCTATGGAACATGAGAATTTCAGGAGAAGAGACAGCACGCGTTCCTCCTTACATTACCAACAAAAGAATGGTGTGATTGACCAGCTGCCCAGAAGGTAAATCCAGTTATTTGTTCTGCATTTATTCATAGCATACCATATATTAATTATGTAATTTATCTGTCATTTATTTGACATACTGTTTTTGTCTGTTTGATAGACCATCATACTACAAGTACCCAAGGTAAGCATTCAGCATAGTCTGCAGCACCACCCTTTCCCCTTCTCCGTTCCTGTCTGCTCTTCTCTCAGTCTCCCGCTGACTGCAGGGTTCCTCTTTTCTCCCTCAGGAGAGACTCCAGGGATAGATTCTCCTCTCCGCTATCTCGGCGAGAGGAAGGTGGTGAGTACCCCGGAGAACAGCGCTTCTATGGAAAAGATGAGGACAGCGAAAGCGTCATCTCTAGAGAAAGGTACTCATAAAGTTTTGCCTGTGCCTGAATTAATTCTATTTGAAAGCTGAATAACTTTATGGATTATAACGCAACTTATTGTCCTCACTCAGGCATGGTTATCCAGAGGACAGCACAATGTTCCCGGGACATAGAGACATGTATGATGGACACTCTATGAGACACCCTGTCTATGGCAATCATTATGGAAACAGTTATGGTGAAGGCAGGAGGACAGCACGGAGACGACTCCTGCCAGCAACACCTACTGGTAAAATCAGCAATTGTGATATATTTATTTAGTAATTATTATTTATAGTATTGTGTGTGTGTGTAATAAAGTATTGTACTTAACTTTATACCTTGTAAGCTGTAACCTTATAAGATAATCTGTGCACTTAACTGCTTAGCTGTCCATTTTTCAGGGAGAAAGGCTTCATTTAACATACAGTGTTTAAGAAGGCAAGGTAGCAGCGATGATCTGCCCATCCCAGGAACGTACCATCAGAACTCCCCACCCTGCAGAGCACGTTCACAGGTAATGTTACAAAATACAATTTTTTGTTCACATGACACACTATCAAATATGTGGGTTAAACTTTATTTTAAAGTGTCCTTGTTACAGTGTAGTTATACATTTAAGTATTGAGTCATATAAATTAAGTACATGTTTTTACTATATTAGGATTAGGGTTTGGCTTAGGGTCACTTATAGTAGTAAGTAGGGTCACAATTATAGTAGTAAGTACATGTAATATGTGTAACAAGGAAACCTAAAAATAAAGTGTAACCAATATGTTCTTTTTGTTTTTACATCTTTTCTGATGTTACAGTTACATAATTACACACAGATTTTATTATATTGTATTTGTGTTTCATTCACTAAATAAGGGTATATATATATATATATATATATATATATATATATATATTAAAATAAAACTTTTTTTAATTACATGAAAATTATTACATTTTGTAAAAATAAAGGTAATAAACTTGTTTTTCTGCTTTACTAATACATTTTATTTTATAGTTTTACCCTTTTCCCAGACCCAGACTTTCAATTGAAATGTTAAGTAAATAATAATTAATTTAACAACTATGAAAACAAATTAATTGCTATGTTAATGTATATATCTTAATATGCGTTGTGTAAAAAATATTTTTATGTATTACATATTTTGTTCGCTGTTCAGTCTCAAGTATGTTCTTCGCTTCTCAATAAATGCATTTTTAAAAAAAGGTTTATTAAGGGCTAAAGTGTTGTATTGTGTAACTGTGAATTTAGTTTTAGCAGTCAAATTAAACAAACTTGAGACCTACTGTAAACTTGCAACTTGCCTATAGTTGAAGAAAAACCTTTTCTTTACACAGTTCACAGTTCCCAATTGTCAACTGCGTTTTATAACTGAAGTGACTCCCTTGAATATTAACATTATGAAAGTGAGTTTAAATCTGATTTCTTTTTTCTGCATTTTAGGGATACGGCAGCTATGATTCTCGTCGCAGCAGCACTAGATCATCCACGGGTTCAACAGCATCCTGGGCGAATACCGGACCTCGACGGGGTCGTCTTCTCTACGCTCCCCTTATCCTTGTAGAGGAGGAGGGAGCTGGAGGCGCTGGAAGTGTAGGCATCTGGGACAAAAAAGCCGGTGCCATCGGAGTGCCTGCATCGGTTCGGCATCCCAGTTCGGGATGGTACTCAGGACCCTCGACGGGTGGAGGGGGGCAGCCGTATAGAGCCTACACCACCCTCAGAGTTCCTACCCAACTCAGTCCTCACTACAGTGAAAAGAGAGGCAGCGCTGACAGTCTGGTAGAAGCGGTACGAGCAGAGAAACACTAGAGCATGAGAGCAACATTGCAATAATAACATTACAGCTTGACTAGATCAATATTACAGTAACATTATAACATGTTACAACTAAAATAACATTATAGAAACAACTATAACAACATTCTCTTCATAAAAGGAGCAATGCAGTTGTGTGAGATGTGTAACAGATTAAATTATATTTTGATAACAAAATGTATACATATAATATATTTTGATAACTGATTTAGATATAAATATAATATTTGTATTTTTTTTCAATCTATGGACTTCACAATAAAAATATCTAGTAAAATAATGGTATGTAATATATTTTTAAAAAATATAATGTAATACAATAATACTTACATGTTTTAAAATGTAATTAGTTCCTGTGATAGAAATCTTTAATAAAATTATAAATATCTTTACTTTATCTATAAATATATATGAGTCCGACCTGTATGGTGCAATCAGTCACTTAAGATTCCTTTTTTTGCCTTCCTCAGGTCTTGATCTCTGAGGGATTGGGATTGTATGCCAAGGACCCAAAATTTGTAGCCTTTGCCAAGCGTGAGATTGCAGATGCCTGTCACATGACCATAGATGAAATGGAAAGTGCTGCAAGTGATCTCCTCAATCGTGGGGGCTCTGGGGAGAGTCAAGGCTTCCTGAACCACACAGACATGGGACCTGTATACAGTGACGAGGAACCCATCAGGAGCCATGAGGAAGAGGAACTGGCTGATGAGATGACTTGTGTAACATCTTTTTGAATAACAGAAAAAGAGCTGATCAGGATGTCAGTGGGTGGGGCAACGGAATCCTGACCAACCAATCACATTGTTTATGCTGCTCTGAGTGACAGAAAGACTCTGCTGAGAATGAAGGTTTAGTTCTGAAATATTGTGACCGGTTCTTACTCAATCTGTGAAAGAAAGTTTACCCTGTCAACACGGCAGTTTTAAATTCAGATCTCTGAAAGGACTTCTTTTATAAACAGCTTATCTTGTTGAACATTTTATATGTGTAAATGTGTTTTTACTCCATCATTCTTATGTTTGTCTGTTTATTTTAAATGTAATTCACAGAGGGATTCTGCTACCTAAAATATATGCAGTATTTAAAATAATTCAAATAAAATGTTTTACCTTTTTTAAAAAATAATTGAAATATTAACACTTTTAATCATTTTACAGGTTTGTCTCAAATTTTGTGTATATGTGTATTTTTTCCACAGTTTCCATGATAGATTCAAGTATTGCATTGCATCATCTTTGAATATGCATTCAATCTTTAAGTGGTCTTTTTTCCAATTCCATCTTAAAGTTCAATTTTGAAATAAAATGTGATATTGGAGCAAAAAACACACTGTTAAGGAGAAACAAATTACTTGTGGTGGGTTGCACAGAGCCTGGCTGGAATTTCAAGGACATTTTTTAGGACAATAAAAAAAACTTTTTTTGAAAAAGTTGTTTAATTTTGTATTTTGTTATTATCGTTTAATTGTTTGTTTTCTTTTTTTATTTCGGTTTTACGCATGTTGTTGATTTTGAAACGTTGTTGATATGCCTAGCCTCTTTTCAGATTCCTTTTACTCATCATACCCTTAGAACAGCCACAGAAACAGTGATCTATTCAGAAGGAGGACACTGTGCCCTATTCATTGGTCTTATACAGTAAAAAAAAATTGCTGAACATTTTCTAAAAAAAAAGGCCACAGATTGCAGTTGTGAACTGGTCTGTCATACCACATCTCTGTGATCCCCAACATTCGCTCTATTCCCTAAAACTTTACTTTGTTAGCTTAAATATACAGAGCAATATTAACACAACAACAACTTCACATGGAATATTATAATAGCTGAAGATTTATTTGTGAGACTGAATGAGAGTTTATTAAATTCTGAATTTGAATTATGTTTGTAAACAAATATAAAGATGAAATATTTCCACTCATTGCAATCTGTCTGTTTTTATAATATCAGGGGAATCACAGCAATTTTTAATTGTGAAAAACTTAACTTAGCCTTTTTGTGGGAAAGCTTTTTTGCAAACCAATTTTGTAATACAAAATGCAGCAAATCATGTAAAAACCCAGTGGGGTTCAACTTCTGGAGCTGGGAACATTGGCTGCTCTGGGTTGCTTTATATTGTATGTGTGTTAGATATGTGCCCAAATTGTTTGGCCAGAGGAAAGATATGCTTAATATTTACTGTTTTCTATCAAATTAATTTGCCAAAGTTTTAAGACAGCCAGATGTCTCAGACTATGGAAGATGTATATGTAAAGACTGTATGATTAGGATCATATATATACACAACACCACTGGCTTATGGGGGACAGTCCATGTGACTTTTTTTTTGTACTTGTTTTTTTATATATAAGCTCTGTTGATGCATTGAATTGTGCACTGATTTGAGACCAGGCCACTTTGCAAGCTGCTGGCTTCAATTATAGTGGTGCATTGTGGGGGAGGACACTTTCTTTAGCCCTATACTGGCCTTCAACCACAACTGTCCTCTTCTTCCAGACATCTCGATGTACAAAGAATGTTCTGCATCATTACTTCTTCATCAAAATGAAGCATTTCTCAGCTTCATTTACGAGAGTGAGGTTAGGGATATGAGTTCTGCCATTGAGACACTTTCATAACATACATAGAGAACCTCTAATTAGAGTTTTTATTTAGCAATGAGAAGAACAGCTGCAGGCCTTTGGGCTTCAAAAGGAGCAAGTAGGCAGTGATGAAAAATATACTTTATCGTGATTCTGCCTTTATGTGCTCATAGTTCTAAGAGAGAATATTTATCATGTTATTTATCAGACCAAAAACTCTAGATATTACACAACACGACATGCCATATTACAAAATTGTATATATCAGAACTAAATGTTATTTAATTAATAACATTATTAAATATATAAAATATAAACATATAGAATACATTATTGATATTTAAAAAAATCTAGTTCGTTCTCACAGCAGCATAGCCTATTATATGTTTCTGAGAATCAACCGTTTCAAGGTTTATTAGCTGGGATTTCAGAAATATTTTCATGTTTTAGCATTTCTTTATTAAACATGGGTGTTTAGGCCTATTTTTTTTTCCAACTCTAAAAATAGTGTATGAGTCATCATTGTCTGTCCAGCTCTGTATGGTTACTTCCCACAAGGAGAACATTGTTGTACATGTGTAGATTTATTAAAATCTTAATAAATGTATGGGTTCATTATGATAGTTAGTAACTGTCCTCCAGAATATGCACACAGCTCTAATACATCATTCTTGTGTATAGGGCTACCTAAAGTTATTCATAACCGTGATGTTTTTGATGTTGCTGTTGTTGAAGACTCTCGTGAATAGTTACTATTTCCCAAACGGCATCTTAAAGTTCCACTGAACCATTGCAAAAGGATCTAATTGAATCTCAACGCTTATCTAGTGTTGTGTCACTGATCGATCACATTCATAATTCACGGCTTCTGCAGCGCGAGCAGCCTGCCATCCAAACAACTACTCATTTGAAGGGGAAATGTCATATTTGAGAACATCACTGAAGATGCAGTTAGAAGAAGCACGTGAACGGTGACAGGTTGGTGATCTCATTGCTCTGCTACGATCAGGTCGGTTCATCCCGCTCGGTTTGCGCACCGAAAAACGCCTTCGCTTTTTCTAAAGCGCGTGAGTGACGCAACTGAAGCTGCTGTTCTGTCGATTCTCCCTCCCCCTCCGTGGGCTGTTCCGCTTCCATCACTCGCCTCCCCCGGTTATAGCTGTTTCTCCTTTCTACAAGCAGGCGACTAACATGGATATTGTAAATCAGGTAGGGCATTCGGGTTCAAAATGATTCCAGCATATTATTGCTGTGTTTATATGCATGTGTTTTTTGTTTGTCTTTCAGTCAGGCATTGGTTGTATACGATAAGGATGCGCTTAGAAATGATGCTGGAAAATTCTTATAGGGAGAGGTGCCCTGCTGATGCTGTCCGTCTGTTCACTGATACAGTATTTCAGCGAGATTTCCTCCGTGACATCCTGTATTTTCGTTTTTAACACAAGCTTGACATTATGTTTTCTGTGTATTAGTTTATACAGATCTGATGAAGCGCTCGATTTGCTAACTTATTTGTAGATGGTTGTGATACGTGCAGTAATTACACATTTAATAAATGCGCGTTTATTGGTGTGCTATTGAATTATATTGTTTCATTTTACAATTAGGTTCATTGCAAACGCGTAATATTAAAGCAAAGCGAGCGCACGAGGCCCTTTATCACATGCAGATGCGCTCGTAGATACGCTTTAAAATGGCAGCTGACTTCCATCCCAATACTGTGACTGTGTGACTTTCAACTACAAGCCCAGGCCCTTCTGTTTTATTGTTATTAATAATTAATTCAACAATATTAAGAAATATAGGCAGGATCGGGAAATCGGTGTCTACTGAATATGGCGCACGATCATATATTAGTTATTGATGCTTATATTGTCTGATGCTCATTTTTGCAAGGGAATGCAAACTGTATTCATGTGTAGGCCAGTATTATATATTGCAATGAATAATTAAGTCGCTTAAAGAGGAGATCTGAATCGTCGTATTAATGGATTGGTTTATTTATTTATTTGCATGGTGTTTAAAGGAGGACCATCCTCACGGGCAAACAATGGTGTCGTGTAAAACCGCACCTTCCTACGTCATTATGTCCGAATAAAACCAGTATCACATACCACAGGTTTAATGAGCAAATATTTCCAAATATAATAATGTCGTCCAGAAAACGGTCACATTAAGCGCCGCATTTATTATATTTGTCCTCAATGAAGGGCCTTGTGTTTTTCCAGATTGCTAGAGCCATCGTGTTTTCAGATTTTCGTGTGCGAAATGGTTTCAGAAATCTCTGTCGCTTGCTGTTCAGAAGCTCTGGGGCTTGGAGATGGCGGCTTCAAGGTCCTCGAGACTCACCTTCCCTTCCTTTGCTTTCGGCTTCAGAGATATAAAGAATTTGTGGCTTGAACACATATTTTTTCGTTTCCTTCTGTTACTGCTTTGATAAGGGGTTTATGGCTATGGCTTTACAGTAGCAGCAGATGATATGCGTAGGTTTCACAATCGCTTCAAAATATATTGGCTCTTATATGAGCGAAGGGGCCTGTTTATGAGTCATCTTGGTGAAGACACATCATCCATAATACTGTAATCGAACTATCTTTCTATCTCTATTGTATGTCTGTCTGCCTTTCTACCTGTTTGTGTAACGTTTTTCAAATGTTGTTTTTTTTCTCCCCCGGACAGTTGGTTGCCAATGGGCAGTTCAGGGTGCTGAAAGTCCCACTGGGTTTCATCAAAGCCTTAGAATGGGTAAGTTCTAATCATTTTTTTATATATAGGCTATATAAGATGGTGGGCTGATCATTTTAGTCCATAAATGAACTTCAGATATTAAATTATTTAGAACTGGAAAGCACAAATGTCCATCATGTATTATAGCTGGGGCGCTGTGATTTTGCCAAGTAAGACATGTTCCTGGATCAGCATCACTGTCCAAAAGTATATACCCAATCTCTACCCCGATCCCTCAATTCTGATTGGTTGATTAGAATGTTGTTCCAGGATTAGCCTAACAAGGATGTGGATTCAGGAACATGCTGTACTTACATACGGAAGCATTCAACACCAGTAGACTTAGCACTTCTTGCACAATACACAGTCTGTTGCAGCTCAAATTATGTTCTTTTTCTTTCTGGTTTCTATATGGTCAATCATTTCCTCAGTTGGGCCAAAGATTCATACAAATACACATATAATATTGAATTATTTTATGTTAAATAGCACCATAGTTTCCATTTCACTTTTCAAGTAACCTAGCAGAACAATTAAGGACCCCCCCCCCACACACAGTCATCTGTACTGTTCCTGTTTTATATTATAGTATATTTAAAAGTGCAGTATAATTTTGCAGCTGTTGTGTACTGCGTTCATTCAGGCAAGGCCAGTTCATAGACTACACCCTATCGCAGCTGAAAAGATGACCGAAAGTCAAATGACCAAAGTAGAGATAACTGGTATAATTTTAATAAATCAAACGCACCTTTACCCAGACGCACGTGGGAGAACACGCACAATTGCAGAGTATTAGTGCCCTCTATTGGTCACACAGAGCTTCTTCACTTTGTACAAACTGAACATGGTATCAAATAACAGACTTTGTAGTAAAATGTGAAACAAGACCACATTTGTATCCTGTCTGTACACTCTCTTATACTAGAACAAGAATGAAGAAAATGGATCTCTTTATTTAAGTAATACAGAACTGTTTGGCCATACGAGGCATTTATAATTCTCTAAATCACCTTTTGTGTATAATGAACTATTTAATAAGCTCACTTTTGATACATTTGCTCAGATTAATTGTTTTACTTAACCACAAAACTCAGTTTAGTTCATTTGGGTGGGTTTCCGTCTGGGATCTGTCTTTTCTGGGCTTGGTAATGTGAGCTGATCTGATTTTGTTAGATTTGATCAGATTTGATTTGTTTGGTCTGTATTGTGTAGCGTGACTAATTATTTAATAGTCTCTTTTGGACCTTGTCTGGTCTGGTGGGTAGGTGATGTGATTTGTTTTTTTAACACGAGTTATTAGTTTGCTTTGTTTCTACAATAACTGCTTTCGTATGTATTGTTATGGTTAGGTTACTCAGCTGGCTATCGTCCTTTTTAGATGTTTTTGTTTTCTTGGCCTCATTTGACTTGTTTGGTCTGCCTTTGTTCAGCATGGTTTACTGTGGCTTGGTGTTTGCCTATTGTTTTGGTCTCCTGTGATGTTCCCTGGGTTCATAACAGAGCACAGCTCAGCTATATGACAGATGGCGGAGTATCTCAGTGAAATTTAATAGCTTCATTCTCCATTCAGTCCCTCCACCAGGCAAGGTCCATAAGTAATCTCTATGACTCTAAATCCTGAAAGGAAAACTAATGTGCTTATGTCCATGTCAGGATGCTGGTGTCACATGGTGAAAGATGCTTTCATTTGGTTCATTTAGTGTATTTTAATTGCATTCATACACCTTCTACGTTAAACAATGTATGTGTAAAATATGACATTATCGCATTTGCAGCAGTCTTTAAAGATGAAAATGTATAGAAAGCAGTCCGGCTTTTTTCAGTTCCAAACCTTGACCTTCTAGTCACTAAAATATGTGAAACATTTTCCTGTAGCTCAAACGTGCTTTTCATAACATGTGCTTTTCATGTAGCTCAAATAGAGATGTTAGCAAACAGAAGGTCATGGGCTTTTTTCATCAATGCATGAACTGATAAAACACATTTTACACATTTGAATAAAACATCTATCAAATCCATAAATGTAAACCTCTTTTTCAGGTGTTTGCCATTTTTGCATTCTCCACCTGTGGGAGTTACTCCGGCTCCTTCAGGATGAGCGTGGAGTGCAGAAACAGATCAGACAGTGACCTGAAAATAGACGTGGATTTTGAGTATCCCTTCAGGTACCTCTGTCTTTTTGGACCAAAGTTATACTTGTAAATTAATATAAATTTGCCTTTTTAGGAACAGCTTTTAATGCAGCAGAGTGTCAGTCCCTTTGGTGTTTTGCTTGGCAGGGTATTCAAATGATCCCCTGATTTTTTGATGTATTTGTTTTACTTACTATGCATCAAATGGTCAGCATTTCCTGATACGACAGTCACACTTCCTAAAATATAAACACAACTACAGTATATGCATTCCTCCGCTTCACGTCGGGTCCTGATCACACTGTCAGGGCTTATTTCTGCGATAGCTACCGACTGCCTCTACATTATCCCTTACTTAATATTATGAAGATCTTGATTAAATTCTGTAAATGTTAACATTTATGTTTAATCCTTTTCCTGGAAAAACCCCCCAGCATATGCTGGTTAGGTATGTTTTGAAGCTGGTTTGAGCTGCTTTAAGCTGGACCATAGTTGGTCATGAGCTGGTTTAAAGGGTTACTCCATCCCAAAGTGAAAATTTTGTTATATCACTTACCCCCATGTTGTTCCAAAACCGTAAATGTTTGTTCGTCCTCGGAGCAAAATGTAAAATATTTTGGATGAAAACCAAGAGGCTTGTCACTGTCCCATTGACTGCCAAGCAATAAATACTGTAGAGGTCCAGAAAAGTATTCTCGTCGCTTCATAACATTACGGTTGAACCACCAATGGCAGATGGGCTATTCTCATGATGTCTTTCATACTTTTCTGGACCTTGACAGTGTGATTTACTTGGCAGTCAATGGGACAGTCAAAAGTCTTGCTTCTGAGAACATAGTGTTAAACGTGTAAAGCTACCAACTGAACATATTATTGTTCTCAACCCTGTTCCCATGTATCTTTCAGGCTTCATCAAGTGTATTTTGATGCCCCTGCCTGCAAGAATGGTCAGACTGAGCGTTTCTTCCTGGTTGGGGATTACTCATCCTCAGCGGAGTTCTTTGTCACCATAGCCGTTTTTGCATTCCTGTATTCCATGGCAGCTCTCAGCATTTATGTCTTTGCCTTTGAGAAATACCGCGAGAACAATAAAGGACCACTGATTGTAAGTTTTCTTCTAAGAAATATAAGGTCTAAGGTAGCAGTTTGTTAAAAGGTTGGACCCCCCCGCCAAAAAAAGCAGCTGCTATTATTTACTCACCCTAGACCACTGAAGGGGACAAGTAGAGTTACAAATAGCCAAACTGGCCCCCCCAATTATTTGAAATATGCGTCAGTTTTAATGTTGAATTATAAACTACCAACAGTAATATCCTTTGTCAAAAGACGTTTTACATAAAAATATCTGTTTTGAATTGCAAATATGGTATAATTGACATGATTTGTGTAATTCCTATCCGAATATGATGAGTCAAGAAACGTTTTGCATTTTTAATGTTAAGGCATAAAATAAGAGTGAATATGTGCATATTTGCAAATTATTTGTGAATAACTCAAACTCATTATTTTATTTTTCTTTCTTCACTGAATTCAATAATGATATGCCTTTAACTAAAAGAACTGATTGTTCATTTTACATTATTGACACTGTAGTATTGACTTTATAATGACATGAGGGTGTGTAAACAGACCCTTTTGGACATTTTGGGTGAAATATTGATGCAACATGACAGCCCAGTAACTCATACAATACTAGCCTATATATTTATGTATAATTCTATATAAATAATTTGATTGCAGGATTTTGGTGTGACATGTGTATTCACCTTCATGTGGCTGGTGAGCTCGGCAGCATGGGCGAAGGGCTTGTCTGATGTCAAGACAGCTACAGACCCAGAGAAGGTTCTAGATCTGGTTCCCGCTTGTGAACAGGAAGGCAACCACTGCCGTGAAGTTTACGACCCCATCATGTCTGGTCTTAATACTTCTGTGGTGAGTCAGTTCTGCTTGGGCATACAGGAAATTCCCTTGTTTATAAAAATGCATTTTTTTGCAAATGCAAGTGTCTCTCTTGTAATTAGAACAAATTTTAAATACAATACTTTTCTCTCCAGGTCTTTGGCTTCCTCAACCTGATCTTGTGGACGGGTAACCTGTGGTTTGTATTCAAGGAGACTGGGATCATCGCACCATTTATGCGCCAACAGCCCGCCCAAGAGAAGCAGCCTGCCCCTGATTCCTACGGGCAGGGAGGATATGGGCAGCAGGACCCGTACGCCGGCTCCCAGGGAGGCTACCAGCCCGATTATAGCCAGCAAGGCTACAATCAAGGTGGAGAATACGGACAGGGTGGATATGATCAGCAGGGGGCACCCACCTCCTTTTCCAACCAGATGTGAGCGAAGAAATATCTGAGGAGCAGGAGATGGCTGGTAAGTGGAGATGTGAAACTTTAATATTGATGGTTTAAGATTGGCTGATATTTAATAATACATGGCCGTCTTTTTTGCTTTTAGATACAACTAAAGCTAAATGTGAATCTTTAAAACTTAAAATCCACTTGTTCACTACTTAATTTCAGATTTATTTAGACAAAATCGAATGGAATATCAGCATAATCTCAAATGGTGTGTCTCGCTGTCTTTCCACAGAAAGAAGTTGATCGTGTGACTCTAGCAGTGTGGTGCCTGAACCCTACCCACAACCCCACACTTCTCCCTGTTTGTGCGTCTGTGCTTACGTCTGTGAAAGATAAGAGGGGCGGGAGGGAGGGAGGGAGGGGAAGGGGACTAATCAAAAATCACATATAGATGGGAAGGGGGACTTAGAGCGGAGGAATTTTAATGTGCTGTTTATTATTGTGATGTATACAACTAAAAATGTTTGATCAAATTTCAAAACACTTGAATACGGTACCAAAATATGAAAAAGTATATGAATCCTATTGCTATATGAATTTTGAATTTATAATGTTGACAATAGTAATGCTAATCTTGAGAGAATGTATTTGTCTGTGCTGTATAGATATCATTATTAATGAATATATATATATATATATAAATATATATAAATATTTCCTAAAGATATGTATGGGATTATTCCACTGTAGTGTAGTTAAATTTAGAGATCTTAAATAAATATAATGATTATAATATAATAATAATGTGAACAAAGCCCCACAGAATTTGTTCCTTGAAAATGTTTACCTCTGGTGGGTCGTAGTTTGGTACAGTTTGTTCCATTTCTATGTTGACCTCTTTTATTTGGTATTTTGTTGTATTTTTTTTTCTTCATGGGTGGGATGGAGCACTGATGTGACTGAGACTGAGGCGGTGGGGGCTACTGTGGGCAGAATCATTCCCAAACTCATGGAGGGACCACATTACTTCAACCAGCAAGCAAAACAGTCAAGGGTATCTTAAAGTATTTCTAATTTCCTGACTGACAATGTTGACTTTGTTTAGTTCTCTCTCTTTCAAATCTTTGTCTTATGAAAAGCAAATGCGTTCTCAGTGCAGAATTAGCGTGGTTGTTCATGACACAATGCATCTGAGTGCTGTGTTGATGTAGTGCTGTTTAAGTTAGAGGATGCTAAAAATAGATATATAAATATATATATATATATATATATATATATGGACTGGGGTTTTGTTTGTGTCGTGTGAGCACCGGATAGAGAGAATCAATCCTGTGTGATGAGATGTCAGTAATGTAGATATACGTGCCAGTTCGATTTCATCAATATTTTCTAATTTCCCTCTGTCAAAAGCATATGCAATATCACAGGATTTAAGCCTGCGATATTGAGGTATATTTTCAGATGTACATATAAAAATATATATAAAGTACCTGCTCATTCTTTAACCGATATCATGAACTGCTATAATGTGAAATTTCCATGATCACAGGAATGCCAGTTTAGATTATTTTTCAGCTTGATCAATCATTCGAAATGCAGATGATCAGAAATATCTGGTGTATGTGATAGCTCTCGGCAGGAATCAAGGGGGTCGTTTAAATTAGCTACAAAATGTATCATTTGAACCATGTTTATGGCAGGTTAACTGATGCAATAAAGTTATTGTTTTGTATAGAATTCAAACAATATATATTAAAGTCTCGCACTTTCAGATGCAAGGATGCTGAGTAAAAATCGTATTAATCTAGTAAATGCACCAGATTAGTTTTTGCCCAGAGTTGATCATCGTTTCATTTAGGGCTGATGCAGCAGACGTTGTTATGATGAGATCCTTTATATTATTGCATGATCAGATGCTCATAATGCAAGCTTACCCAGACTTATAACTATCTATTTGATATTTTTTCAGACTATTTAATTTGCCTGCGACTTTGAGGAAAACCAGGTTTCGCTTTTGGGTAGAAGGCCATCGGCCTGCTAAATGTATTAGCGTGTCTCTCCCTCCCTCATTCTCTTTCTCTCTCTCTTTCTCTTCCATTCTCTGCTCTGGCCCACTCTTCCCCTCTTCCAAATGAATATGCTACTCAACTTCTCCGTTGTTAGTGGTGTTTGATATGTCTTGTGAAACTCTCGATGCCTTTGGGTTGTGCTGTATTTAATGTGTATGATATATTCTTAGCGTTTATGAAGATATTGATGAAAATGGTTATGACCATGCTGAGAACTCAATCACCAAAATTATCCAGAAATTCTGTTGTATTGTTCTATGGAATCCATGATGGAAATTCAATAAAGAATAAGTTATCCTGTTGAAAAAAGAAGGCTTTTGTTGCTTCTGTGATTCAATACAATTTCAAATGTCAGATGTTCGAGCTTTCATGATCTTGCTTATGATCTAATTTTCTTCATACACAATTATTTTTCAATGCAAAATATTTGTGGGGTTGTATGAGTAACGTTGGACAGAGCATCCTGTCTCAGGAAGGAACGGTTAGTAAGTTCCGCTTATTAATATGGTTGCCAGGTCTGCGTATTAAAACCAGCCCGTTCCCTGAGAAAAACTTGTTGTGCAAGCACACACACACATTCATTACACTGAGGAACAAGTGGAGACTTGAGCTATGCACAAATACTCAGACCCTCACCCCCACAGCAACATAATGAAACAAATCCAAATCTGATGAAAAACCACGGACTTGGCAACAAGCAACATAGCAGAAGAGAAAGATAACGTAGAATCTTTTAAATGCGTCATTGTGGGAGTGGGCTGCAATATGTTGTGCAATCAGTTCTATGTTTTTCATTTTGTCTCTAACAGAAGCATTGTAAAAGCTTCCCATCCAAGCAATTTATTCAACAGCTTCTTTTCAGGTATTTAATGCATTAAACATATCATATTTTATATATTGGTTAAGAATACTTTTAGTTTACTTTTATGTATGGTATAGTTTTAAGCTTAACAAGTTAGTTGTAATGTTAGTACACACTGGAAGAAAATAGAATTAATTAACAAATTACTTTATTCATTAATTTTGGGGAATAATCTTACGTTTAATTTCTTTGTTTAATCAGGTCTTTGGTTAGTCTATGTAAATGAATCACCAGATATCATTTAAATATGGTTATCCTGAATTTGAAATATGAAATACACTCTATTGACCAATACGTCCAGCGTTTAGTGTAGGCTATTTTAAACAGTTTGCTTAACTCGTGAGTAGTCTTATCAGGTCCTTTGTGTCACTTTTTGATTTATTATCGTTATTTATGGGCAAATATATGGACTCTGTGTACAATGATTGACAGTTTGACAGATGTCAAATGTCAACCTGTGTGGATTTACAATGGGATTTATGGCTGT
>JAUMHI010000046.1:6739176-6769360 GCA_032359435.1 Enteromius unitaeniatus
GTATTTTATATATATATATATATATATATATATATATATATATATATATATTTTACCAATTACTTGGCAACCATGTTATAAGTGTTTTCTCCTTTATATTCTAGGACTTATTCAGAACAATTACAGGATCGCTTATCCTTCTTATTACGTCTCTGATCTGTCTTAGCTGGGGATTGTACACCTTCTGGGAAATTACTGGTTTGGTGAGTAAATTAGCTAAGACTGCGTTTGTGTTTGAAAGGATAATCTTAAAAGACTTATCTTAAAATAAAAGTTATTGGATATTCTGCCACTAAGTGGATATCTAATGGTGTTGCTGTCAAACTCTCATAACACATTTTACAAAATAAGATACACAATGTACTTTTTAGTGATTAAAAAGTGAGGTATGTACAAACAATTGATTTTCTTATTTTCTGTTTTGCATTTTATGACCCTTGTGCTTTCACCATTTCGTTCACACTTTTCTCATGCTTGCTCTTTCTTTAAGATTTTTGGTTTGCTGGCAGCAGCAGCACTTGGATATGATGCCTATGGCATAATCAATTACATAAAAACTCTGAAACCGCGGGGGCCGGCTGTTAGTAAGTATCCACACCAACATACCTCAATAATCACTATAAAGTCACAGTATATGTGATATTTTTTAAGCGTCTCTTCCAAATGTTACAAAACCTTAAATACATAAAACCTGGATGTTGGTTTCACAAATAGTACAGGCCCAAAATCATTACAATTTCATCTTTTGGTCAGGTTTTAACGATACAACAGCTTAATTAATTGTTTTCTTTCCCAGATGGTATTGTGGTCCAAAATGTGGCTCCGTGAATACAACAGTAACTTCTATGGTTTTCACATACAGTGTGTTTAAATTTGATAGTTTTATACATTTGTATCATTTTTGTTAACATCTCAAATTTTCAAATGTGCTATGACATTAAAGAGTGCAATTATTTGCCTGTTGCCTTTTGATTTTTTCTTTTAGAAATCAAGAATACACAGAAATATACAAACCTCATAAACTATTTTTTTTTTCATTTGACATTTTATTAAGAACCAGCTGTCACAAACCATATATAGACACAAACACAAAAAAAGAGGACAAAAGGTTATGTTCCAAAAATGCTGATTCACCTATCTGAACACAACAGTTTCTCTCATTTAAAAAGCCCTACAATAAAAAAAATAGCAAAGACAGACATCCAATTCATATAAAAATATTCACAATAACAAAGAAAGACCTTTCATACACCTAACCCTAAAAATGCTATATAAAAATTCATAAAAAAATTATATAATAGACAAGCTTATTAAAGAAAAAAGAAAACACAAAAAAACAAATACAAAACAGCAGCACCACAGACTGGGAAGATTTATTTTCAACACTGATCATACGCAAGTGTAGGCAAGAAAAAAGTCTCCTGAGAAAGATACTATATAATAGTATCTGTGAGTAAAGACTGTCTGCACACTATAAAGTGCACTTGAATTACTGGTCACCTCTGTATTGTGTGGGGACTGCAAACTGGTCTCCTCTGGGATGGGTTGGTTCTGTTGTGTGTTGTTCTGCCATTTGTTGTGTTGCAGCTAAATTGTCCTCAGCTATCCTAGTTGACCCAGATGGTCCAGTGCAGTTTTGGATGCTATCTCTGAGCGCAGACAGCTGGTGAGAATGGTTAACAAGGGTGCTATTTACATGAGACAGATACCCATCAGAGTGTCTCTCCAGCTCTCCTCGAATTCTTTCTAGATCATCGGCCAGGTGTGCCAGGCCTCCACACTGACCCTCCACGCGAGCAACACGACCCCCAACTTCAGTCACCTCCTTTTGGACACCCAGAGCGGTAGAACGGCACCCTTGGAGCTCTCCGGCCACTCTGCGCCGCAGATCCTGGAGTTCCCCTTTCAGACGGGTCAACTTTCGCTCTCCAGTACCCAACATAGATGCCTGTCGTCCCACCAGCTGTACCACACCCTTCACCTGCTGCGCAAGCCTTTCTTCTCTTTCTTGCCAGGTGAGGTTTGATTGGCCGACTTCTCTTATCACAGAGCCGAGAGACTCTTTCAAGCCACAGAGAGACCTGTTAACGGAGTTGACGCTAACTTTCAGCAGGGTCACCTCACCCTGAAGACCTACCTCCTCCTGCTTCTCTGACAACTGGATGAGAAGATTGTGTAGAGTGGCGTTGAGGCTGTTCAATCGCTCTACTTGTACATCAAGTTTCCCGTTCATTTCCTTGTGGTTGTCCTCATTTCCCTCATCCTCAGATCCCAAAGGAGCAACAAATCCTGTAAGAACAGGCTGTGGAACACAAGATGAAGTGCACATGACTTCTATGGATTTGAGCTGTTTCTGTAAATGGTCCAAATCGTCCTCAACTCTTCTTCTGAGCGATTCTACTTCTGTCTCAAGTGTGGGCACAGCCTGACCCTCTAGTAAAGTTGGTGCTGTGACATTACCTAATTCTTCCACTACAGCCAAAAGACGGCTTTCAAGATCCTTAAGCTTCCCCTCCAATTGCACCTCCAGATTGCTAGGCCCTCTTTTGTTAATGCTTGCTTCCTCTTGATTTGATGCAATGTTTATCTTGGATTCCACATATCCCAGTCGGCCCTCCAACATGCCCTCGATATGGTCCTTGTGTCCACCAAGTTCGGCACGCAAATGAATTTGGGACTCATTCAAGCCACCTACGGACTGCTCCACATAGATAAGCCTTTCAGTTAGACCTGAAATGGCAATGCAGCAACTCTCTTCAGGCTCCAGGTCTTGAAGCTGAGATTGCAGTTTTTGGAGTTCTGTCCTCAATCCTACTGCCCTTATGTCTAGGACTTGCTCAATTTGCTCTTGTCCATCCAAACGTTCTGCCTTGCACTGGAGGCTCACCTCTGCCATACGACCCTCGCATCGCTCCTCAGCACTCTCCACTCGCTTTTCAAAGCCATCTAAGATGGCCACCCGAGCTTCACTCATTTTGGACTCCACAATTGTCTCCAGAGCTTTTTGCAAGTGAGTTTGTGTAAGGTTCACTGACCCATTTGACAGTCTTTGAAGGGTGTTGTTGTGACCCACAACTGCTCCTCTCAACTCTTCAAGTTCAGATGCCTTTGCCACAAGCTCTGCTCGTAGCTCTGAAACCTTTTCAGCCAGGTCAACCAAGTTTGGGA
Source organism: Enteromius unitaeniatus (assembly GCA_032359435.1). Lineage (NCBI taxonomy): Eukaryota > Metazoa > Chordata > Actinopteri > Cypriniformes > Cyprinidae > Enteromius > Enteromius unitaeniatus. The sequence continues at coordinate 6,742,345 of JAUMHI010000046.1, forward strand.
ATTGACCCACCACATCTGAACCCTCAATATCAGGTGCACCTCCAGGCAGATCTCCAAACCCTATGGTGGAGTCTCTGGAGAGTGAAGGAGCAGCGATAGGGCTGGGTCCTGCGGAAATAAGAGCAGTCAACATTCGGTTGGCATCTTCACGGAGGGAAGCACGCAAGCTGTCCTCCAGACCTGTCACTGTACCACGGAGAGTCTCTAGACCAAGAGAGAGTCGCTGCACATCCTCTTCTATCCTATCCAACCGCTCATCTTCGATACTGTTGTCATCATGATCTGTGAATGCATTATATTTAATTAGCTAGTCTGAACACACTTGTTTATTTTGTGTATGACTCTAAAAAACTGTATACAGTAGAGTGTGTAACTGTAAAATATAGCTCATTTACCTTGGTTTGTTTCACTTCCACCAGAGGGCTCCTGTGCATTGGGAACAGACTCAGTCTTACTATGTTCTGGTATAAAACTATAGTGATCTGGCTGTGGATTCTGGTAGTCTGTGATCGGCTCATTCTCTTCTGGTATTAAATCATGGCCAAGATTTTGAGGCTCTGGCATCGGTTCAGAATAATCTATTTCCGGTTCCTCGTGATCTGGAGAAGGTTCAGCTGAAGTATCTCGGGAAGAGGGACCAGTATTAGGCCTTGCATATTCATTCATGCCACTAGGTGACATTTGAGGTTGATTCCAGGGGTTTCCATGAAAGCTAGCATAAGGAAACTGGCCTTTAAATGAAGACACTGGACCCTTTTGAGAGGGACTGGGACCTTTAAATGAAGGCACTTTATCCTTCTGCATAGGTCTGGGACCCTTTTGTGCAGGCATAGACCCTTTAAAAGAAGGCATAGGACCCTTCTGTGCAGGCATGGGCCCTTTAAAAGGAGGCATTGGACCCTTCTGCATTGGCATAGGTCTTTTAAAAGAAGGCATAGGACCCTTCTGCATTGGCATTGGCCCTTTAAAGGGGGGCATCGGACCCTTCTGCATTGGCATGGGTCCTTTAAAAAGAGGCATAGGACTCTTCTGTGCAGGCGGTGGTCCTTTGAACAGGGGCCTTGCTTTCATTCCATATACTGCAGTACAATCAACACCTGCATATCCAGGACAGCATTTCCACTCCAGCTCTGTCATAGTCTTATATGCCACTTTATACATGGGTTTGTAGTACATACGATACCTGTAAGAACAGACAGGATGTCAAAAAAAGAGCTTAAATCTAACAAATGCATTTTTATAATAAATATTAAATGTATGACAGTTAAATAATTATTAATAGCTTACTTTATAGTTTGGCATTTCTGACCCCAAGCACATCTGTTGTACTCTGGCTTCATGAAGGGAGCCGCTCCATCCTGAATAGTGAACGAGACAGTCTTCTCCACAACATATGCACAGTGGTTCCTGAAGAGAGGCAATTATATAACTCTCAGTAATAGAAGTTGCCAATAGTAAGAAAAACAAATATTTCCTCTTTCTCAACACTGAAAAAAAATCTGGTATTTGCTGTGCTCTACTCCGTATGCTGAAACCCAAATAAATAAATGTTACCTAAAGCTACATGTATATTAACATTAGTTAACATTAACCAAGCAGTAGTTTAACAGAATTTCAAAATGTATTTATCTTGGTTACCATTTATTTGTACATATATTTTTACATAAAAAATTACATACAATTTCAAAATATATAATCAAATTACCAATTCTGTATATAAACTATCATTTGCTGTAAACATTTTATTCTTTATGAATTCATAAAATTTGAGATTTATGGCTGCACCTCAATGTAAACCAAACACATTGCATCCAGCATTAATACTAAATTGCAAAATGTTAACTCAATAAAGCATTTAGTGTCTACAGGAAGAGTAAGACAGCTGGTCTTATGTCGTATTTTCTTACAGCATCTCATATTATATTGGAATGGAAGATTCCGCTTTATTGCCTCCCAGATTTGTCTGAAATCATTTAGTAATATCCAACAGCTATTTCACCACCTGTGCCATCAATTAAGAGAATGAATATTTCGCTCATGAATACTCACTTATGCCTGGCTGTCGGTTTTGCTGAGATGTACTGTGGATGTGGTCCAGAGAAGAGGCTGTATCCATTTGGTTCAGGTTGAAATGCTGCCACAGTCAGAAAAGAACTCCAAAAAAGGAGAAAACTGTGCAATTTTAACTCCAGTAGCATGATTTTTGTATATTATCAATGCTGGGAAAAACACTACGAAACTACAAAGGGAAATCCCTCTGTTCAGCCAAAACAAGAGCTAAAAAATATTCTCCAAAATTGAGCACAAGACCTAAAAATTTACATATGCCTTGTGTTGTGTAACAGAAAGTGCAACACTAGCTAGTGTCACATCTGTCCATGTTGGTCTTAGTCAAAAAAAATAGGACACTATTTGCTCCAGTTGTGGTGGTGATGTAGAAATTCCTGCAGACTGCTGGGACTGAGAGTTCTGGTCACCTCATAAAACACCGGACCACCTCATTTACATAGATCCACCTACTATGCCACCTAACACAATTTACACAAAGGTGCTATTTTTGAGACCTGATCCACACAGTGCAACAGTGATGTTCAGAGGTTTGTAGGAAAGACTTGAAGATGGATAAATAATAGTAAAAATTGTTAGTGTTTATGAAGTAAGCAAAAAACGAATTAATTAATTAACCCTCTGAGCCCGGCTCCAGCATATATGTGGTTTGAGACGTCATCTCCTAATGACGCAAATAAGAACTTAAATTGCATACGTAGTAATTATCATGACCAAGTGAGATCTTGCCTTCTGAAATGTGTGTGTCTGGTTTCATGATGTTACATTTGATTGCACTGATAATTATTGCAATGTGATAATTATTGCAAAAACCCTCGGTTTGATGTAAAGTGTCTGATTATTGGCCATTTTCTGTACACTAAGTGATACAGAAGCATATGGCTCTGCACATAATCTAAAAAAAGCATATGGACTCACTAGCTGCAGGCTGCAGTCACATGCTCACACACACAAACACAGACACAGCCATATGGAACAAATACAGTTTTACTCAGATAAACACTGAGAGGCGGACTGTAAATACTAGCGATTACTTGGCAATAGCAAAATAGCTCTAATGAAAAATATACAATGTGAGAGTGAATCTTTCCTGTTGACCATGCTTGTCCCATATAGGATTAACTGCAAAGCTGAACAAACGAACAATCATTGAAGTAACCGCTCCTTCCTCTTTATTGTTATAACATCTGTCCACAGTTATTGTATCCATGGCTGTTGCTGTGGTAGTGGTTGAGTTCTGTGGTGGTGCTGCAAACTTTAAACTATAGGCCTGGGGAGAATTTCAAACAATCTTTACTAGTCATAGACCTTAACTGTGCACAGTCCAAAAAGTCACCAATAACACACCACCAGCAAACACACACATTACCTCAAACCTCCCCTCTAAAAAAACCACAAGAGCAACACACACCATGCCTTTGTTTAGTTCCAGTGGCTAATTAGCCAACAATGTTTACTCTGTTTCCGAGGGCTGTGCAGCTCTAATGTGGAGGGTCAGGAATATGTATCAACAGGCTTACATTTTCACTTTTTCATATTTGCAAAAGTCTTGCTGATGTGGTCACGCAGGTCTGAAATAAAGAAATCTGTAAATCACTGTTAGTATGACTTAAAAACTATTAAGTAACCTTTTTTTTTTTGTTTGTTTTACTGTTTTGACTTGAAACATACTGAAGAGACTGAAAAATGATTAGATGATGATGATAATGACACATGGTCAGTTTACAACTTTCATTCTTGTCCATGTTGTGACATTTCATTTAAAGTGTGTGATCCACTAAATCCTTAAAAAAATCTATTGCTGTTGTTGTGGATTGCATTAATTATTTTTGTTGGCATTAATAGAAGCAGGGTTGGCCAATTATATTTCCCAGCATGGTTTGAATTGGACTGGGATAGGGGGATTAAATGTTTTTAAAAAGTCTTATTTAATGTATTATTTAGCAAAAAGATAAAATTGTCAGTGTTTGATTTTCTGTAAGATTCAAAGTCTAGGTCGGGGAGAAGTTACTTAGACTTAGTTATTAAAGTGACGTTAATATAAAAATAACATCATTTTAAATATGTTCATTTTAAGGTAAAGAAACTCCAGTTTAAAATTTAGACATGCTCATATCATTCCACACTCTTTGCTTTCTTAAAAAATAAGAAATTTAATCTCAAATCAATAGTTCAATGTCCATGTCATTAACAAAGCAAAGACCTTGAGGATGATTCAAACCTCTGCTTCACGTAGTGTCCTGGTAACAGTTTTGTCTTATTATGTATGTCAGACTGCTCAATATCCTTTAAAAATGTACAACTTTGTAATTGAGGTCTTTTCAAAAGACCTCATACCATAGCTCTGGCTTGTTTCAAATGTCTTTCTAAAGAAATGACTCCAAATGTTAAGTATGTTTGTCTGTGTGACACCACCCTTATATTATTCACCAACTGTTTGACAAAACATGCACAGTATGTTGTTGGCACTGGCTTTCCACTACCACACCGGGCATACATACTCCATTCTTCAAAACCACCTCCACCCAGGAAGTCCACAGGACATGACATCACAATGAACCAGCTGTTTAGGCCTCAACCTCTTATAATGCAGTTCTGTATTCAGTAGGGCAGAACCCTCGTTCATCAGGTGTAATGATGTGTTACACCTCAAGCAGGGTGGAGCCCTTTTTTATTTTGATCACAATTTGCACCTTGTAGAAACCATAACTTGTGAATGATTTAAAGAGCGCAAAACATGGTAAATAGGCTTTGGGGTGTGTACAGGGTCAAATGTTTATTTTAAAGGGACAGAAACCATGAGCAAAAGTTTTAATAAGGCCATGGATAAAGACGTATTATTTCTCTTTGATTCTCTAGTATTTTTCTGTTGTATTTGTCAAAGAATTAGCACCAACACACCACATTCAACTTCTAGTGGTGAAATCTGTCAAGTCAACTGTGTGTTTGTTTGCTCAAGACTGTTATGTTTGGTGTGAAGTGTGGCTGATACACGGCACCCTTCCACCACACTGAAACTCTCGGAAAAAAGAACCAAGAGTGACCATCAGTTTCTTCTCTTTTCTTACAGAGCTTGAAGTAAAAATGTCTTGGATTCACTATAATCTTAACATCCCATCAAAAGTTGAATGTAACAAGTTTAAAGATATTACATTAAAGGTTTAGTTATGATACTGACATTTTAAATCATAAGCCTGTAGGCTACTCAACAAAATGTCTTAAATACAGCAAATCAAAAAGATAAAAAGAAAAGATCTCAGCACAATAGAAGCAAAACAGAGCGATGTTACTTCACTTGCATACATGAAATCACTTCTTACAGGGGACCAATTTAGAGTCTGCCACTCCACCAGTATTGGATGATATATGTCACTATTATCATTTTAACAGTGATGACAGAAATGACAGAAGGATAAGATTTTTTAAAGTGCTTTTCAAGCCCCATTCCATGGCCCAAAACGTATATAACATGCAATTAATTATGAACTATTATTTTTCTATGAATTCAAGTTTGGCTACATATAAATGATTGACTGATTGCATTTTTGTTATTTTTAAAAGTATTTTAAGGTGTTATTTAAGGTGTTTTAATGTAGTGCATGTGTATACAGTACAAGCTGCAAACAACACAATGATTTCTAAAAGTGCCTGATTGGTTTGAGGACTGTATGTACAGTATTCGGTAAAATTTCTTGAAATTGTATGTTTAAGTCCTTTCTTCTGGTGTTTAGCAAGACGTGTTACCTGCACTTGAAAAGAGCTCCCAGCTTGTGCCATTTCTTATATCATTACACTTTTCAGTGTAATATATATATTCATCTGACAGTCCCCAAGATCTCACTGGATAGAAAAATATCCATCGGGACGCAGCTGCTTATTACGTGGGTACTGTTAGCTTTATTAATGCACAGTACAATGTCTGATACATACAGGAGGACTGTTCTAGCAAACTAGCAGGCTCTGCTCAGGACGTACACAGACCAGCCGAATGCAGTTTCGGGTGTTGTTGAACATTTGCTGACAGAATTGAAGTGAAATGCCTCCCTCTAGTGTTGATAGAGCTAGAAGAAAATAAGATTTTCAAATCGTTTTATAAACATCAGTGTAGGGTATAATATAGGGTAGGAATTTGTGCATAATTCTAGTCGATAAGTCATTAAAGCTAACAATATAATGATTTTAAATTAATAAATAAATGTGAAGGGTCACATAAATACAACCCCTTAAAGTGCATGTTGCCGTTTACGTAATTACAGGCTTTGCGTTCTTTCACTGGGACGTGAGAGAGAATCAGACGACTGTTTCTCACGAAACACCCCTTTGGTGACAAATATAACGAGTAGAAATAACCTAATTCACGATGCCAAGACGTTCCACGTCAACTGCATATTTTAATTACTTTTTTCAAAAGAGCCAATTTAGCAAAGCCCATTTTATATAGACTACACTGCGTGCGATCACATGATATTTGTTTATTTATTTATTATATATAATATAGGCTACTTAGATGTGTTTTACGATTTAAGAGATCGCACCTTTTAAATATATTCCATAAATTATGTAATAAAGAGGCGTTTCTTCACAAAATATGAAAAGCTTTCTAATAGAGCTGGCAGAAGTGCATTAGGGTGCGTGGGGAGGCGTCAGTGTGAGCAGCGCGCGATGTGTGTACTATCAGATATTTTACACTGTGAAGCGCGTGAGTCGATCACTACACACTGGATGTACCTGCTCAAGAAACACCTTTCAAGGCGCCCAGGGCGGAAAATGGGACACCTTAGCTCCCAACTTTTAATCTAACAGGACTATTGCTCCTTGTTGCAGAGTCTGGATTGTTGACATGGCAGTAGACGGTAATTATACTATTTTATTTTAATCATAAAGATGATCGTAGTAGTATTCAGTACATTGCAAGCTAGAGATGATTCGATGTGTCTGCTATCATAAAGAAAATAATGCTCTCTTTTTAATTTCCTGATTATATCATTTTGAATAATTTGAATTAAATACTAATTTTGAAATTGCACTCAGGTAGGCACTTTCACGTATTTTTAGCACATTTTGTTTTCCAGTTAAAGGCATATCTGCTCAGGATAAAATAGCCTTGTACCCTATTAGTTGGTTTTAAAGAATTAAGCATGTTGCCAGATAATGGGTGTATGATACATGGCTTATTAATTTTTGGCTTTTCAGTGTGTTCAGGGTCACAGCCTTGTATTTTGAAGCATTTGCTGTGTATGTTTGAAGTAATTTGCTGTTAATGAATGCATTTGTTTAATAAGCAATCAATAATGTTTTTTTTGGGGGGGGGGGTTTGTTTGTTTTTTGGCCAGCTCTCCAATTGTAAGTATGAAGTGCCAAAATTACTGGTTTATTAAAATGTTTTGAAGTTTGAGTAAAGAATTTTTTCCTGTGTCTGTTAAAGATTTTTTTGGTGAGTGTGTTAATTGAAAGGTGCTGACTTGTAATAAAGACAAAACCCGCACACCGTTGCACGTCTCAACATGTCCTTGAAAACCTCAAAAAACTCTCTCGTTCTCAATCATACATTTAAACCAAGAACTCTTTGAAATCACAGAACACAATGAAACTCTCTTTAATCTCTGTGGTTTCTAGTGAACTAGTTACCTGCTGAGCGGTTTGTGTCACTACACTACTTTAATGAAGGCTTGCATATTCATGTTTGCATTCATCAGCATAGATAATGAGGCCAAACAGATCTAAAGGAGCTCCACATTTCTCTCTCTCTTAGTCTGCAACTCATTACTCCACACAGATGTTGAGTTTCACTCCCTTCCCGAAGTTCAAACCCCTCATGCTGTTCGGAGATCTCTGACACACTTGCTTGGTTTCTTACAAGACATCGTTAGTTCAGTCCAGTGGGTGCAGCAGGTGAGAAAGCACCTTGGCCTGTATTTAATTGCATCTTTTAGAGAACGAAGAGCTGTCATGGATGATGGATCTCTAGATAAAATATGGATTTAGATTAATTTTTTTGATTGACACATGCAATGAAATGGGTCACATGAAGACTGGTTGTAACCACATATTCACAATGTTCAAATGTTATAGTTTAAAGGAATAGTTTAACCCGAAAATGAAGGCTGTGTCATCATCTGCTCTCATTATGAACATAGATAAAAAAATGTATACAAGAACCACATACAATAAGATTTTTTAAAAATTAATTAAGACCATAATTTAGCAAGGACACATTAATTGATCAAAAGTAACAGCAAAGACATTCATAATGTCAAAAAATATTTCTATTTCAAATGAAGGCAGTTCTTCTGAACTTCTGAATAATAATAGGAAATCTTTCTTAAACAAAGCAGCATATTACAACGATGTCTGAAGGATCGTGTGACGCTGAAGACTGGAGAAATGACTGCTGAAAAATCAGTGTTGTCAGCACAGCAGTAAATTATGTTTTAAAATATTTTCAAACAAAAAACAATTATTTTTAAAAAGTAAAAAAACATTACCAAATTTACTGTTTTACTGTATTTTTGCTCAAATAAATGCAGCCTTGGTGAGCATAAGAGATGTTTTTTTTAAAACCATTTAAACAATCTTACATACTCAAATGCATATCCCTGTCTCTGCCATCTATAGACTTTTCCATTTTCCCTTTAGTGGGTCAGGAATAAGGTTTCAGGAAGATATACTGTTTCTATCTTTGTCAGCACATCTTTTTGTGCACAAATAAATAGAAATAAGGGCAACATCTGTCCAGGACTAACAGGCCTTGACGTGTTTTCACCCTCCAGCCACAGTTGTGCGACATCTCTCTAATGTCTGCTTCAGAGGCACTGTGATGAAAGACTGTGTTCATCTGTGACTCCATCCCAAATGCATTCACACAGGCAGGCATCCCCCATGCACTCTTGATGAGGACGGCCTTTGTAGCCGCCTGTGAGGCTGCAGGGAACGAGAGCAAAAGACATCTCTTTTATCTCATCCAGGCCTCCACCTTCCAACACACACACACATACACACAAAAATGTATAGTCTCTCCCTCTCATCAACTCGTGCTTATGCATAAACATGCACACACACATATGGAGATATATTATCGTCACACACACTGTCATGCACAGAGATGACTGATTGTACTCATTTGTGCTAAGACTAAGGTGGTGATTAGAAGTCTGAGGTTTTAATGAGCGCATATGCACATCGTCTTTGTCTGTTAATGCACTGGCATCTTGCAGCTTCTGGAAGAAAATCTGCTTATTCTGCCCACTGACTCATTTACAGTCACCAGTCGAGCGAAACTGTGCTGTCCTGGTCTGCTGTATTGCTTTTAGAATTATGCACATTTTTTCACAGTTTTACTCTCACAGTTAAATGTACGTACACTGTCTTTTTGTGCATTAAAGGGATAGTAAATACAAATTCTGTCATCATTTACTCATGTTGTTCCAAACCTGCATGACTCGTTCTTTTGTGGAACGCAAAGATATTTTAAATATTTTTTTTGCTGTTTTGTGCATATAATAACAGTCAATGGGGTCCAAAAACTATATTTATTTGTCCTTTATTATAATAATATTTATTTGGCCTTAACCTTTTTTTACTTCAACTGAACTGCAACAATCTGTAACAAAACCTGTAATATATATTATTTTTTTTATTCTTTTCTAAACATAACAAGAAAACCTAATTAATAAAACATTATTTTTTTATGGCTTTAATTTTGTAGTTTTAGTTAGCAAACTAGAAGCATTTAAAAAAAATATTTAAACCAAAATCTGCTATTCCTTCAAAGCATATTTTACACCAGGAAGATCTTAGCAAACGTCTTTATTAATTATATTTTCTGTTAACTGTTTCATGAATTACAAATGCTAGTTTTGTCTAGCTCAGCAAGAAGCAACATTTCTGAGGCGTTTAGTATTTAACAGCACTTAAAGTTTTCCTTCCTGGAAATCTGGAGCCTCATATGCTTTTCATTAGATTACCCCACGGGCTACCAATGCTCTGCTTTTTTATCACCCTCTGACACGCTAATGCATAATTTTCCCATTAACTTTGCTGACTAGCGTCTTTAGGTATTATTCTGGGAAGAATCCAAACCACCCAGTCAGCCGCAGGAGATATGGGTCATTCAGACATTTCTTATTTGCTTTTACTTAAGCCTTAACCTTAAACTCCTCTCTTAACCACCAAAACCCTAATGACAATCACAGTCCTCAAACTGACCTGTAACCATAGCATTTTTGATGGACATAAACACTTAGTCGCCTACAAGGCACTAGTCATCCTGATGCCAGGTTGCTGACTAAAAACAAACTCTCTGTGTCTTTCTGAAGAGGGGATTGACAATGTAAGAAAGAATGATGGAATGTGTGATTAAATAAAAGAATAAATGCAGAATCTATCTTTTTCTGTTGCAGCGGCCTCCAGTTTTACTTTCTGTCGTCCTGCGGTGGAGTACAGAGCCCTTCCAGAGGACTTTAAGTACCAGCTGAGTCGTTGTGCAGGTGGAAACCTTACCTGGCATGAAGGGCATAATCGCAAAACAGCCGGCGGACGAACGGTCAAACTACTGCAACAGCCTGGAACCGAAGGACTGCAGGTGAGACATGCAAGGAAATCAGCTCAGTCCATACATTAACCCTTTTCACATTTCCAGGGATTTTAGAAGCAGAAGTCATAATAGTTGAGTCAGCTTCTATATTGGTGAACATGAGTATAACAAATATATTTCATTCATGACAACTCTCTGAAGATTTATGCATGGTGATGGATATTACAGTGTAAACGTATTTGGTCTTGGTAGAATAGGTCTGCTATGCTGCTGCTGAATTGCTGCTGGTGGTGTCTATTGCTGCAGTTGTAGATTATCACTGCTGCAAGTACAGGAACTTGCTTCTGCCAGTGTATTTAAGTATTTTAAGATGTACTGATGCTGCACAAATAGCATAAAAACAACCCATGACAGATCTATACAGGTGGAGCTGGGGAAGGTGGAGGGTTTCAAAGAAAGCCCCAGCCATATAAATGCAAGGCAGTAAGCTCATTGGCTGCATAAGCAATGTGAACCCATCAGTTTTTGACAAGTCGCTTAACTCTTTGAATATCATGAGTTATGTTAACAACCCGTCAGCCTGCACCATCAAGAGTCTCATGACTGAACTATACATTATTTTTTAAATTCCCAAAAATCATTATAGTGTTTTCAACTTTTCAAAAAATAAAAAAACAAAAGATATTGATTCTGGAAGTCTGAACAGAAAAAGATGTCTATTTTTTCCCTGGCAGTATTTCAGTCAACTTTTTTTTGTAATATGATGCCAGTATGTAATTTGCCAATTTATATTTAATATAGCATAGTGTTAAAAATGCAAAATTTCAAAACTTTTCCAAAATGAAAATATAAAACATTATCAAAATGTCATTTAAACTACATTTCTGACATTAATAACTGTGGAAACACATCATTGCCGTTTGTGATAAGAGTCTATTGTTTTATTATCAGAGCTAGTGGTTTAAAAGTCTCATTGAGCATGAGAAAGACATACAGTACATTCCTCTTCTTCAGACTGAATAATAAAGATAAGTACAAAGCCAAGTGGTTTTTATGTATTCTCTGTATCAGCTTCAAATGATCATCATTTTGTACCATCTCATTAACACGACTTGAGTATCAAAACTAAATCTTTTTCAGGCTCTTTAGTGCACTTTCACATGATGTTGAAATTAATCTCAAGAGGACATTGAAAAAGGCCAGTGCTGGCCAAGCTACTCAAAAATGTAACTAGTTGATTACCATATTCATGTATCATGTGAAAGGATAGGCCTACGTAGACATAATTAGTAACTTCATTATTTGTAGTGCAAATTTATGTGACAGATATGAAAGTAGGCTTTAGGAGCTATAGTTATTATACAGCAGAGCTAATGCCATGGCAGCTTCAGTTATTCAGTTATTCAGTTATTCCGTACTTTAGCTTTTAAAAGGTGTCATTAGAGAATTTGTGTGCTGATGTATTTACGTATGTATGGCTGTCCGTTTTTCTCGCCTTGCAGAAATGCGCTTGTATGAAAACCTGTGCATTAAAAAACGGTGGAGGAGGTGGGTCTGTGCAATAAAACACTTCCTTTCTCTCTCCATCTTTCCATCCATCTAAAAGCATATTTAGTTTGTAGAGAATGAGTAAGATGCTGTTAGGCCAGAGGGTTTGAGAAGATAGAGACAACTCTCCACGGAATGGCTTTAAAAAGCCTTGTGGGCCTTAGGTCACATGGGTACTGCTGATTTGAGCACTGCGAGCAAAGATATGGGTCGTAATGTGTGTTTTTAACTTCATTTGATCTTCTGAATTAGCATATTAACGAAGCAAGTGCCTCTAGTCGGGTCTGCAGAGCTTTGTGGGTCAAAGTCAGTCTCGCCCATACAATTAGACTCCTCTTAAGATTTTATGACAGGTTTGAACATGCTAATTAGACCCAAACCTGATTTTGTTAAACTGAGATAGATAATATCTGCTCTGCCTTAATTAATAGTATTCAAAAGTAATTACTCGAGGTAAATCCAGTGTTCTCTGGTCTTTTCCATTTTCTTTTCCATTTGTCTTTTTCCAGTTCTAAATTAGTTTTTTTTTATCTCCTCAGTGAACTTAGCAGAGGTGCTGTTCATTTGGAAATTTTGTTTAGTGGATTAAACAATTTGGCTAAATTAAAATGTTATTAACGCATAGGGGCTGTCTTTCTCCGAAAAAGATTTTTACTATAGAATAATATTTATAATGCATATATATTCAACTTTTAAAAATATTTTTCAAAGATGTCTGTTCAGAAAGCATTTTAATATGCTAATTTGTTGCTTAAGTAACAGTTCTTATTACTAACAATGTAGAAAACGGTTGTGCCGCATAATATATCTGTGGAAAATATGATACAAAGATTAAAAAAACATCATCTGTAAACTGTATGTATTATTGTTCTTAATAGATACAAATATTTCATCTGTTTAACCAACTTAACACCAGTTTCTAAAACATTCACAAATCTTTTTGCCAAAAGTAATTGAAAGAGGAACAGCAGACTTAAGGTGAATCTTCTGAACTTGGGTTTAAATTTGCTGCATTTCACTGAAACCGAGTGCGAAGGTTCAGACTGTTTGCCTTTGATTTTCAAAAAAGTGAATTCATGATCAAAAGACTTGGCGTGATCAGATGTCTATGTTAATTTATTCCTCATGAAAACCCCAAACAGGAGCTGATGAGATCCTAACTAACCTCTGCACTTTTTTGGCCTTAATTTAAACCATCGTTAATGAATGGCGAACCTTGTTAGCCTCTTCCTGCTGTGACAGGAGAGATAAACTGCTCTGTTTTATCTCTTCCCCTAATGGTTTCATACACAAATCCTTTGTTCAGCCCAGCTACACTTGTTAGTATTTTCCTCAACATTGCAGGTTTGTGTATCTCAGTACATGAAAGACTCACTGACATCTCACCACACAGTGTGCTCTTTCCAGAAAAAAGAGTGAACAAAGAAGAAAAGAAAATAGAAAACGTCACTTTTATCACAAATCTTTTCTCACTTTCATCAGTGCTGCTATGTTCTTGTCTTTATACTTTGCTAAGACCATGCCATTTTCCTTAGACATGTCATCGCAGAATGATCAAAGAAGAAATAAGGAACTCAAGTGCCTGTTGATTAACCTATTTGTTGTAAAAAAAAAAAAAAGACTGTTATGTATGCAATTGTGTACTGAGGGCCGTTTTTTGATGTTTAGGGCTTGTATCTTCTCGTTATTGTGCTCACACTGATCCTCTGGGGTCTTTGTGAATGGAACTCATACTGTAAATAATTAATGTTTTACATTTTAGTCAGTGAGACAGATTCTGTAATGTATAGACTCCCTCCATGGCATTGCCTTTGGGGACATTGCAGAGTAAGAAGGATTGCATCAGCTTGTCTCCATTGTATGTCAGAGAGCAGTTCAAGAGAGTCTCTCGAATAATGAGCATTAAAATAGGGAAAGTTTGAAAGCTGCTTAGTCAGATCTATTTTTAAGCCGAAAACAAGGTGCTTTCAAAAGATGTAAATTCACTCGCTGACATGTCTGATAAACTTATCTACAAGTGCTTAAAGGAATATTTGTAAAAAATGAATTCTGCTGAAAATGTCCTGACTCTCAGGCCATCTAAAATGTAGAAGAGTTTGTTTCTTTCCGGGACAGATTTTGAGAAATTTAGCATTATCACAAGCTCACCAATGCATCCTGTGTAGTGAATGGGTGTCATCAGAATGAAAGCTGATGAGAACATCACAGTAATCATTTCTTGTGAAGCACACAGCTGTGTGTTTATAAAAAACAGATCCATCACTTTAACCCTCATTCTGAAGGCACCCATTCACTTCAGAGAATCTGTTGGTGAGAATGCAATGTAATTTGCCCTGTAATGAAACAAACTCATCTATGTCTACTAATCCAAAGCATTAGTAGATTTTAGTTTTTGGCCGAACCATCTTTGTAAGAGGGGTTCTATCGACATGAAGGGACCACAGTGTACTTATGCCCAGTGTTGCCAAGTTTGTGGTTTTCCTGTGGAATTAGGCTACTTTAACACTGTTTCTGCAAGTTTTTTTTTCATGTACATGGGTTGAAGCGCACCCAATAACGTGATATTTAGCCCCTGGAATGTATATTTTACTGGAATAGCCCTGCTGAAAAAAACATGAATTTTGCTCCCCGGGATGCGATACAGTTGTTTTAGAGATGTGCATCCTGCCCATGACCAGCTGAGTGGAACACTCACTTTTACCTCTTATATGTGTGCATGCATGCATGTATACATGTATGTGCACATGCAAGAAAGTATGTGTGTGAATTCCTGCAGTTGCAAAAGAAAGAATTCCCCACTGCCCTCAAGGGCAAACACAGCAAAGGCATAAAGTAGAAAGTTGCCTGAGGGAAAAAGAGAGAGAGAGAGAGCAGTAGAGATGGGGCAAAAACTGTGAAGGAGAAAGAAAATTGAAGATGAACTTGAGGTATGGGGTACAGATGGCGGCAAATGGCTTAGAAAAACAAAACAAATAGAGGGAGAAGTGGGAAAATAGAGGTCTGTGATTTTCTGAGGATAAATTACTGTTAATGAATTGGAACACTAAGGAAATGGGAAGAAAATATGCAAAGTACAGGCAATGAAACTATTTGTGAAACAAGAAATTGACTGAATTGACAGCAACCTAAAACATTAGAAAATGACTAAAGATGAAATATAAATAATATATAATGCAGCAGCATTTGTCAATAGTACAGTAGTTTGATCTTCAACGCCAATGGACAAGAGCCAGTAATACTTATTAGTTGCACATTGTACAAACTAGGAAGATTAATAAAATTATAATGTAACTCTGTTAAAAATTGTTGTGCTGCTTAAAGGGGTCATCTGGTGCCACATGCACTTTTATAAGCAGTTTGGACTGAAATGTGTGTTGGGAGTGTGTGTACACATCCACCCTACAATGATAAAGATCCACCAGTAGTTTTAGTTTTAAAATAAGTTGCCCTTTCTGAAATCAAGCCATTCTCAAATGCCTGTCGGTGTGGCGTCACACCAACAGAGGCCACTCCCACAATAGATGATTGATAGCAGTGTATCACACAGACTGAACTGGTGTCTTACCTCAGACCCGCCCTGAGTGAGCCGTCATCAGGCAGAGACCTCTGAGATCCTCTGAGAGTGCCTTGGAAAGGAGCGGCAGATTCAGCGGACCTCGTGAAGATTTAAAGGGGTACACAGAACAGAGTGATTTCAAAAGCATTTTTTAGCATTTTTTTTCTCAACTATCTTTGAGAATTTTTAAAACAAACTATATTACAAACCTTTTCAATTACTACCCTAAAGAATCATATAACCATATAAATATAAGTGGAAAATTGGCTTTGTATGAATTGGCTTTCCTTTAATATGTTTGCGAAAACCATGAAAACCATTCTTTCATAAATTATAGAAAGCATTTATTTGAAATAATAACCCTGTAACTTATAAATGTCTTTACTGTCACTTTTGATAAATTGGTTGCTCCCTTGCCAAATAAAATAATCTTCTTTTAAATAAAACTTTACTGAGGCCAAACCTCTAAACTGTAATGTGAATATTAGCAATGGTTCTTTGGTGTCAGAGTAAGCAAACATCATAATATCTCTCTCATATACACCCAATGGCTCTAAATGTGGATGATTTGCTGGAATTATCTTTCTGGGATGATTTTGTATAATTAGCCTGTGATTATATGGAAGCGTGTGATGAAGGTCAAGCGAGTGTTATTGTGGCTCATGTCACTAGCGCAGCCATTGTAACGAATGCTAATCATTGTAGAATGGCCTTCATTTATACAGCTCGATGTGCAGAATCATGGCCGTGTCCGTTAGGCAGCCAATCAGATGACTGTGGAAGATGAAAACATCCATCTCAATCACTGCCGGTGCATGACATGGAACACAGTTATTTAAAAAAATATTATATTTCCCAGAGGTCTCAGCAGAAAGGAGAGCTGTTTATCTGTTTATAGTCTTTTTTTTTATTCCACTAGAGATTGATTTCAGATTAGTAGTGCTATAAAAAGTTGGGCATTCATGTGTGGAAGGACTCCAGAAGGACGCATACAGTTCAGTCACATTTTGAGATTTCTTTTTCAATGCTGCTTCTCTGTGAAATGCATATTTAAATTAGTTTCTCTTTGACTCTCTATTTCTTTGTCTTTCAGTTACGTTCAGGTGAATCATACTCTGTTTACCACACCAGCCCAACCTTGCCGTGTCTCTCCAGGCCAGTGGTTTTGTGGTCTCAGCAGGATGTGTGCAGATGGCTGAAGAAACACTGTCCACACAACTACTTAACATACGTTGAAGCCTTCTCTCACCACGCCATTACAGGTGTGTTATCCAGCATAAAACTATTGTTTATAATCTATTATATTCCTATTTGATTTTAACATTCTGTGTAAAATCTCACACTGACCTTGCACAAAATCACCTTTTAAAAGGTATCGCATGCTCAGCAGTTATAGACCAATCCCTTGACACCAGCACATCTACTATATCTCATATGCTATGACAGAAGCATTACCCTTTTAGCTGGAGGTCAGCCAACCCTTTCTCATCTACTTTTCCAAAAATACGTCTCTTGTCAAAGAACTGGTTCTATTTCATGCTCAACCCATGATTTTCTATCAACCCATCTTTCATACTCCATGTTTAATATTCTAGAAACATTTAGTTTTTAGTACTTGCACTGAATCCTTAAAAGTACGCAATTAGACATCCACCATCTATGCTCATGGACACCTAGTTTTGAGCCATTTATCTGAGCCATTTATTATTTTATTTCAGGATGCATGAACATGTACAGTCACACAGCCTTCATTAGCCACTTGCCTGAGCTGTGAAAGACAGTAAAAATGTGTCAACTTCCAGATTTAAAGTGCCAATGAAAAGAACCAGGCACTGAAAAACATATCTACTGTCGTATATATTGTCAGGTAATAATATTAGCGATGTACAGCACTGTTCAAAAGTTTAGGGTCAGTATATTTAAGAAAATATATATAAATACTTCAGCAAGGTGCATTAATTTAATTAAGTGGCTTATATTGTGAGAAAAAAATAAACAAACTGTTCTTTTTAACTTTTTATTATTTCATTATATAATCCTGAAAAGTACCAAATCAGCCTATTAGAATGATTACTGAAGGATCATATAAGACACACAGACGGCAAATGGCTAAATTGTAATGGTATTTTACTATATTATAATATATAATAAGACAATATTTTTTGCCCAAGATGAAACAAATGAGTGCTTTTTTGGCCATCAATGGGTATAGCTGCAGCCAGTTGGATTTCTTAATCTAGGACTCACTGGCCATACTGATATCGTTCATTATTATTTTACCATGTTTTTCTTGGGTTTGAAGAATTTTGGTGTGAATATGCGAGTCATGTCTGAGCATATCACGGGGTCCCACTCACACACTGGAGTTTAGTCCGCTGCTTCTCCCACTCACTCCTCGAGTGCGCTCTTGCTGACTAGGGACCCGTGTGGCTTCTCGTCCTCCACAAATCCTTTCTTTTCTCTCCATGGACACAAAGCATCAAGATCACAGACGCTGGGTGAGATCCATAGAAAAGGAAATCGAAAGAAAAGGAATATAGGGAATTAAAAAACAGGCGCTGTGTTTTTTTTCTGCAAGGCTGTGGACTGAAGTGTTTAGAGTCACAGCACGAGAGGCTCAGTTGGAAATAAAGTGGGAAATGAACCCGGGGCGGCCTGTGCCCTCAGGCAGCAGTTCCACACAGCATGTTACCATAGTCACACATGCAAAGATCACTGGGAACTTGGAGATAATAACCTTAGGGGGATTTGCAATGCTGTAACTTGTTTATAGCTGCCAGCAAAACTGTGCATACATAATGCAGAGGTTACAGAGCTTGTGTGTTTCCAATAAGCTCATGTCTAGTGAAACTGTCTCTCTCTCTCTGTCAATTTGTTTTTGTCAGGTCGTGCTCTCCTGAGATTGAATGGCGAGAAGTTAGAGCGGATGGGTTTGGTTCAGGAGACTCTGAGACAAGAGCTTCTCCAGCAGGTTCTGCAACTACAAGTACAAGAGGAAGGGCGCAACTTACAGCTGCTGAGCAGAGGTGTGTGTCTGTGTGTGAATAAAGAGAAAAATGAGAAAGAAATATTCTGCAGCAGGTGGCATGACCTAAAAGTGATAATGTGGGCAATAATGGAAAATGAAAGTTATTGCAGATTGGTGAATTTGTGCCTATTTATCTCTCCCTAGCAGCTTTATTTTATGCTTTTGTGCAGGGGTTTTTATATTTTTCAGTGGCAGAGACACCTAAATATATTGAACTTTTTGCAAGGGACACCCTTCCCAACAACATAAGGCAAAAAAGTAATGCAAATAATATTTAGGAAACATTTACATTGTGTTCAGTTGATTGGAGTTATGTCAAATGAATAAACCTGAAGAAAAATCTAAAACTAGAGCTGTCAGGATAAAATGATCAGTGTGCTCACAGTAAGAAATTAATTAATTAATTCCCTATTTTTTTTATGTTTTTGAGAAAAGTCTAGTATGCTTCCCAAGGCTGCATTTATTTGATAAAAAATACAGTAGAAACAAATGCGAAATTTACAACTACTGTTTTCTATTCTAATAATTTTTATAATGTAATTAATTTCTGACTGTGATGTTAAAAATGAAATCTTTGCCAATATTAAAGAATAGTAAAGAAGAGTGCACACCACAGCAACTGCCTTTAAAGGAATAGTTCACCCAAAAATAAAAATTACCCCATATTTTACTCACCCTGAAGCCATCCTAGGAGTCAGAGTTTTGCTGAATTTGTGCTCAAGAAACATTTCTTATTGTTACCAATGTGGAAAACAGTTGTGCTGGTTAATATTTTTGTAAAAATAGATAAAAATAGATATTTTGATAGATTTTTTTAAGATTTTTTGATGAATAGAAAGAGGATTTGTTTTTGCACTAATTTGTAACATCAGAAATGCCTCTATTGTCACTTCTGGTAAATTTAATGCATTCTTAAAATATAGTGTGCATTAAAAACTCAAATCCATACAACTGCCTCTTGATGTCCACCATATAGCACTTATAGGTTGCTATTCTAAGACATTTTAGAAAAAAAAGCATTCACCCATTCATGCTTTTTCTCTTCTCTCCATTCCTTACTTTCTCTCTTTTTTTCCAGGGCTATCCGGAAACCTGTCATAGCTTCAACCATGCGTAGGGCAGTTCTACCAGACTGGCTGCACTCTGAAGGGATATCAGTGTGTCTGGTCAAACCGAGGCTAGAGACATTTGACTGGAGCTGTCATGGACTGGGACACAGGGACAGGTTTCAGTTATACAGCTCAACCCCCACATTCTCACTACGCTTAAAGAAAACTCGTAACTGATGAGACCTACAAAAGGAGCCTTCATGTGCATTCATGATTTATCTACCCCAAATCTGCTTCAAAATGCAAACATAAAATGTAGATGAATCTTGAATCTTCATATCTGATAAAGGAGGACCCAGCTGGCTGTACCAAAGCTCCGTGTATTTTGTAAAAAACACAGATCCACTTTAAATCTTCAGGATGTTCTACAATGATGTCTGGTAATGCTGTCAGATCTGGCTATATTGTGAACTTTGCCCACAGAAACAGGTTTGTTAACTATTTTCTGCTGGAATGTGACTTTGCCAGACGTGCCCTCAAACGTGCCCGTCAAGGTTTGTGGTACTACGTAAGCAAAATATGTCTGGATCCTGCAGGTGCTCCAAGAATTATTTGACATTAGAGATCAACCTAAATAATTAAAACTCGCATTTGCACTGTGAACCCAACTGGACAGTGTGTTTTGGTGGGTTGATTTTTTTTTTTCTTTAGATGATTCTGTTCTAGGAACGAAAAGATAAAAAAAACTAGTTCCCCATGTGACAATGACGGAAGCATTTAAGTTGAAATGATAAGTATCTTTTGTCACAAAAGGCTGTGTTTATGTTGTGTAAATTACAAAGCTCTGCGATAATTGTCTGAGAATTGCAGATGACAGAAAAAAATAAACAATGACGTGCTGCATTGTAGCCTAAAGAAGGCTCAAGTGTGGACTTGCCCAAAAGAGCATTCAAAAAACACACATCAAAACATCAAGATGATACAACGTGACAACCTGAAAGTGTTCTTGGACAAGCAAAACTGCGTAAATGGATTGTTTTGTGAAGACTTGGATTGAAAGTAATGATAGGATTCTGAGTTGTAGTGTTGTGACACCATGACTTGTGAATGCATTAGATTTGATTATGAATTCTCTGTCAAGGTTAGGCAGAAACTTTATTCTAATAAGGTGTAAAGTGCATTCGCGTTTAAGTTACATTCCAGACAACAGTTTTCTAAGGAAAGAGGCTAAACTAGTTAAAGGATTATCTTTACTTTGTGAAAAGCAAACTTATTTGTCATTTAGAAAATAGGGATTTTTTTGGTTTTTCAGTCAAAGTTCAGATTACACAATGTGCTTTTACCTGAGGGCAGTGCTGTTCATGTTAAATCTACACTGTACATTCCATGCACTGTCACAATTTTTACATGACATATCCTTTACCAAAAGAAATCTTTGCATTTTGTCATATATTTGTATGCTTTTCAGACCTACAGTTAAGGTCTGTTCTAGCTGATCATAAAACTTATATATGAAATTGATTTGTGATTTTACTATTTAAATTAACTCTGCATATTTGTGGATTTGATATTGCGTCCAGGTAATTTTGCTTTTTACATTTAAACGTTTCTTTTCTAACATATTATATATGACAGGTTGTTTGTGATTGTTATGAAGCAACCTTTTTTTTTCATTTCTTTTTATACTTTTTATTTGTGCGTATGAGTATGTGTGTGAAATGGGAATTAGTTCAGAGATAACAATACTCCCAGCTCAAGCTGTTTTGTGAACTTTTTATTTAAAATAAAGTAAGCTTGCACAACTTTGATACATTTTTAAAGAGAATGTGCTTTTTCTTTCTCTGTAATTATTTGTTTTATTTGGGTCATTCATACAGCCTGGTTTTTTTAAAGCGTGTTTGTTTCATCACAAAGTAGCCTACAGTGCACTTAAATGTTGTTTACAAAACAAACTTTCAAACTTGTGGAGTTTGTGAGACTAATGTTACAGCAATTTTGAAGAAGTGACCTGAGCTGACAAATCGGTCAGCTTCGAGTAAGGTTGCCCACATGAATTACTAAATGACTAAAATCTGGTTTCCTGAGGAAATCTAGCCTACTAAGCTACTAAGTGATATCAAGACATACAATTTAAAGCTAATGCAATAAAAAATATTCATTCTTTTCAACAAGCCCTTTAAAACACATGTTTAAGTGTAAAAATTAAAACAATAAATGGCAAAGCTTTAGGGAATTGTAAGAATGACCAGGGGTTAAACTGGGATTTGTTATGTGGGGGGGCTTTATATATACTCACACTAAAATGTGTAACTGTAAATATGACTTAATCTGAAGCAATATTCTAATGATTTTTTTCCTATCAGCTGCGACATAAATTATAATATATATTTAAAAATATATATAAATATATTCACTGCAATGGGCCAATGGCATTATTTTTTACCTTTATAGAAGACATTCTTGATTCTCTTACTAAACTTATTAACACTTTTGTTTAAAATTCTTACATTTGATCTATAAATACAATAATTATAATTTGAAACATTGTCAAATTAGATCATTTACACTTAAAATACAACTACATTACATTATGAGATTATTTAAAATGAATGTAGAGCCCTAACGACACACTACATTTCCCACTATGCTTTTCGGGAGGTATTAACAGCTGACTTTCGAGTTCAGCGTCATGGCGAGTCAGAAATGAGAGGAGAGTTATGTGTGAGATGGAGTGCAGGAGGAAAAACTCAAGCCGATCGAACAGGTATCACTATACAGCTGTCTGCGATCCACCCTTTACTCTACAGACATATATAGATAAGTGATGGGGCAAGCGTCAGTGCGTTTTGACGCAGGTGCACCTTTTCCTGACGTTGCTCTCTTTTGCCCCACATCGAGCCAATTATTTCTTGTTATGGTATGGAACGGTTATTCATATTGTGGAATACAAAGTTTCATCGTTCTGATGATGAAAGAAAATGAATCATCATAAGAACGTAAATCAGCACTGCGTTAGTTAACCCCCTTCCTTCCCTCCTGCCCCAGTTTCAGCAGGCGGCTGCTGCGCGCTAATGACGCGTTATTATTATAATGAACTACAGACTGAGGTCCCACTCCTGACACATGTGTTCCCATTAGTGCACTAGGGAGAGATCACATCCTAACTGATCCCCAACCGAGATTCGACCTCTGAGATGTCGATTTCATAGATTTGTGCATTCAAAATATTACGGTGTATAATGATTCTTTAATACCAGGTGGTGAGACCTATATTTTAATTGAACACACATTCTTTTTGAAAAATGTATAGCCTACATTATTATAGTTATATTTTACTTTTGTAGAAGATTTAGAGTGTAGTTGGTGTGGCCAGCTCAAAATAAATCAAATTTATCAAATTACAAAGATACATGATATAAATGATATAGTTCCCTCATGAAGCCCAGCGTTCTGTGATCCCTAGTTTGGAAACTTTATAGCATATAAAAATCTACATAAAGCTATTTTGTGTGTATATATATATACACTCAGTTTTGTTCTGTGTAAAATACGGATGCAGTTTTGCTTGTCTCCTCGAGAATTTAAGAAGAAAGGTACAGGAGACTCTCTGAGTAGTTAAGCTTTCCTTCAGGCACTCTGTGTCTCTGGGTTCTATTAATACTTCTCATCCATGTCACCTGTAGAGCTGATCCTCTTATTCAATCAAGCCCACACACTGCAAGAGAGTTTCCAGACACAAAGAAAAGTCATTTTTCTATTTATTAAAAGGTTCCTCAAAGGCAGTAGTCAGTGGTCAGCTAACGGTCAAACTTCAAGGGTTACTCTGATCAACCAAAGGCAGATCCCAGTGTTTATCTACAGATCTGGTGCTTTCTCAGGGAAGGTGTGTTTTTCCCAGTGTGTTCAGAATGCTGTGATGTCCGCCCTCTCTGTGATCCAGGCTTTGTGCTTCAGCTGTGATTATTAGCTGGTTTATCTGTGTTGGGCCGTTTGAGCTTCCATGAGAATGTGACCTTTATTGCTCCTATGGAAGACAGCCGTCAAACTATTTTAGCTGATATGAGCACGCTGCCCGGATACACAGGGGCCAGAATATCAGGCCGCTGGGCGCTCTGTGCAGATGGAGGGTAAGTTATTAAATGCACTGTTTAGTATTTAGAA
The DNA here is from genome assembly GCA_032359435.1 of Enteromius unitaeniatus. Lineage (NCBI taxonomy): Eukaryota > Metazoa > Chordata > Actinopteri > Cypriniformes > Cyprinidae > Enteromius > Enteromius unitaeniatus. Next base: position 6,766,287 of record JAUMHI010000046.1, read on the forward strand.
GGTTAATTAAATGCCGCTTTATCCACTCGTTTGAGTATAATCTGAACAGAGTGACATATGCAATTAAAGAGCAAATCATTGCCTTAAAATGCTGCAGCTGCTGTTTCCTCTAACCTTTTCTCTTAAAATAGTTTATTGGGTTTATAGCCTAGATTTTGAGTCTGCTTTTTTATTTCAGAGCCCTGTACATTTAAGATGTTGTATCTTTTGGCTGTTACATTACTATAATATTAGGAGCACCTTTCTCTTTTGCTCTGTGTTGTTGAGCTGTTTTGAATGTGCTGTGACTGGTGGCCTGATTTAGTCATTTAGTCACTCATGTTGATACAAAGAATGAGAGAGACAGGTTGTGTATGACACTGACGTGATGCAGGTCGTTTGGCTGTTGTGTTAAACCTGGTAAATTATTTCAGTGGCATTTTCGTTTCAGTTTTAGTTTGAATCAGTTGATCATCAACTTTAGACATTCATTCAAACACACACAAACACACACACACACGCCCGCCATTGTTATTTGAGAAATATTTGCTGTACATACTATTATAGTGTTTCTATATTTTTATAACTTTTTAGACTTTTATTAATGTGCTTTATCATTTATGTGCTTTATTTATATTTGTTTTTGTTTTGTCTTTTTACCTTTCATTTATTTTTATTTATATTCATTAATAGTACTTAAAACGTACTTTTAATCATTTCATTTGTGAAGGCAGCATTTCTAATATGTGTCACATTCAATATTACATCACCCGCCTCATTTAAGTTAATAGCAAAGACTGTTAACACTTTACTGTACCTTTATGTGTAATGCATTATATAAGTAGATTTAATGCATTAACTATGCCTTGTAATGCACATTATAATGCATTGTACAATCTCAGGAATAATTGTAACCAATGTTAATACATTATAATACTTATACATTTGTTGTTACCTTGCATTGTAAGATATAATGTATAACAACATGTATTATAGCTTATAGATTTTCATTTATATGCTATAATCACCAAACAAGTTATAATACATATGTTCAGAATTCTAATAAACTTAACAAAATAACACAGAAGAATTACTTTGTTTCTTGCACTTAGAATTTTATTAAAAGCAACTTATTTAGTTCTGTGGTACATCATTTGTTTCTGTTTTATATAAAGGCAAAACTAACATTTAAAACGGTTCTCTCTTTTTGGGGGTTCAGTGGTGAAGACTCTCTGGACAGACTTCTACCCCCGGTCAGCACCTCTCGCAGGAAAAGCAGCACTCTGGGTAAAACAGAGCCTCCACTGCTCCGCACCGGCACACGTACCATCTACACAGCCGGCAGACCGCCCTGGTACAACGAACATGGAGCACAGTTTAAAGAGGCCTTTGTTATTGGTACAACCAGATGGAAATATTCTGAATTCATGTTGAGCATGAGTTTGTTCCCTATTAGCTTAGATTTGAGTTTAAATACTAAATCTAAAGGATTGAATGAAGTAAACATGTTATTACAGGTCTGTGTGGTGGCAGTGCCTCTGGAAAAACTACTGTAGCCAATAAAATCATTGAAGCTTTGGATGTTCCTTGGGTGGTTTTACTCTCTATGGACTCGTTCTATAAGGTGAGATGAAAGCGAGTGTTTGTGCTTGTGAGAAGTTGAGTGTTTGTATCGAGTGTGAGATCTAAATGAGTGATTGGTCCACCATGTGATGTTAACCTGTGAAGTCTCCTCCTTTATTCATCTCTGTTGAAGTTTGTACCAACATGTACCCACAAAAACACATTGTTAATAATATTAATACTAATTTAATATGTATCTTAGGGATATCTTTAATACATATTAGGGATAATATGTATTAAAGGAACAGTTCACCCAAAATGTAAAAATGATATCATCATTAACTCACCCTCAAGTAGTTCCAAACATGTATAAATTACTATGAAAATACTATGAAAGTCAACATTTTTCAAAACATCTTCCTTTGTTTACGGCAGAACAAAGAAATTCATACAGGTTTGGAACTACTTGATCAGTGTTGGGAGTAACGCGTTACAAAAGTAATACATTACAGTAATATATTACTTTTTGCTGTAATGCAGTAGTGTAAGGCATTACTAATCAGGTTTCAGTAATATTTTACTCTGTACATGTTCAGTAATGCTTGCGTTACAGCCCAGTTTTAGCAAAAATTTTTAATGTTCAAAAAACAGCAAGACACAAGATATTGTAGCATTCTCAGACAAGGACGAAGCGTTTTGATGCAAAGGGGTGTTTATTTGGGCTGTTGTCGGCCACAACCCACGCCGTACACACCCCAACTTAAGAGAGAACCACACTTCGTGAAGACTCTGTATCTCAGTTTCCCCTTATACACACCCTTGGGGGTGGAGCCTCCCTCCCAATACACCTGAACATCCAACACACTTCCCAAACGCAAAAGGGAATAAAGTGCTACATTAACATTTAAACACATTTTTTTCCACAACACAAGAACATTCTGAACACGTTACAATATTAACGTTTAAAAATGCCGCAAGTCTTATTTTCTGTTCGTGGTCCGTTATTATCCATGTCTAGTGTACAGGTTTGTAAATGAATACTAAAGGACAGCTTACCTCATTAGCGACTCTTTCTAAGGGGCGCATACGTAAGCCGTCAACCATATTGCGATCTTCACTAGACATCATTTATCATAGTAATCACTGAATATTCGAAAGGTGAAGTATAGTGACTTGTGGCCAGGTATGGTGACCCATCCAAAGTGCTCACACACACCCCGTGAACACACACCCAGAGCAGTGGGCAGCCATCGGTGCCATGCTCAAGGGTGTCACCTCTGTTGTGGTATTGAAGGTGGAGAGAGCGCTTGTTATTTACTCCCACCACCTACAATTCCTGCCAGACCTGGGACTCAAACCTTTGGATTACAAATCCAAAAGATGCCACAATACTGTACAGCCGATGACTTACGAACCTACAGTATGGTGAATGATGTCAAGTGGACCGTTCCAAGATGGCAGATGCGTCTATGTGCTTGGAGTGTTTCGAATATGTCTGTGCTCTGAAGAACCAGTTAGAAACTACACTTCTG
>JAUMHI010000046.1:6769460-6843246 GCA_032359435.1 Enteromius unitaeniatus
TGGCAGATGCGTCTATGTGCTTGGAGTGTTTCGAATATGTCTGTGCTCTGAAGAACCAGTTAGAAACTACACTTCTGTATTTGTGACAATCTACTAAAAAGAACTGGATCTTAAGAACGTAAGTTTGTCAGGAATCTGCCTTGGGCATATACTGTATGGTTTTGCGTCACCACAAAGAATCTAAGACCCATCAATTCAGGATTCTGACTAAACTGGTTGTGCTGTATGTTTGCTTTATCACTAAAAGTAACTGACTCTTCAAAATCATTCATTAAAAATCAGATTACACTGGTATGTTTTATTTCACTTTTGTGTTACTCAGAAAAATGTATAATGAGACAAACTATGACTTTTTTATTTTATGTAGCCCTTAACAAGTTTTTCCTAATGCTAATATATTAACAACAGCCATGGTTTATGTGATCAGAATATAATAGCATCCCTTGCACTGTTGTTAAAGCACATATGGTGGCAGGGCAGGATTGTGATCTTTCCAATGTCTGTGTCGCCCCCACCAGTGATCAAACATGCAACCTTTATGTTACCCATCTGCAGGTTCTGTCTCCAGAGGAACAAGCTCGGGCTGCCCATAACGACTATAACTTTGACCATCCTGGAGCTTTCGACTTTGAGCTGCTTGTGACCACGCTTCGGAAACTTAAACAGGGAAAAAGTGTAAAAATCCCAGTCTATGACTTCACTACACATGGACGCCAGAAAGACTGGGTGAGAGTGTGTGGCAGATGTTTCCCATATTTTCCAGAAGTATATTAAAAAATATATATACCACAGATACAGTCATAATTTGTAATAGTGATGGCTTGGAAAAGATTTCAGTTTGTTTGATGGTCTTTGCGTTTTCATTACATACTCTTTCAGAAAAATGTTTACGGTGCCAGCGTCATTATCTTTGAAGGCATCTTGTCCTTTGCAGACAAAGAGCTCTTGCAGGTATGATGAAATGTTTCGGTTTTTGAATGTTTAGTAAATGCAGATAAAAACTCAAAGCAAGCAAGTAAGAGAGCTTTAGAAGGACCATTATCACAAATCCATCTTAATAACATTGCATGAAATCAAATTTTGACTTTTATGGGTTTTAGCCCATTTCGACTAGAATAGCAATAAATCTATATGCTAATGTGCTTCTAGAAGTTGACAAAATCAGTGCATTTAAACTGTACAGTTTTTTTCCTATTTACATTATATTCTTTACTAAAGTAATTGCTAATATTGATCACTTTGGGTTGAGTGTAAAAATGTCGCTGTATCCCACAACTGAAAGTATGATATTTCTTCTCCTTTTTTTAAGCTGATGGACATGAAGATTTTTGTAGATACAGATTCAGATATCCGGCTGGTACGAAGGCTAAGGAGGGACATCACAGAGAGAGGCCGGGACATTGAAGGAGTCATTAAACAATATAATAAATTTGTAAAACCAGCCTTCGAGCAATACATTGAACCCACAATGAGACTTGCAGACATTGTAGTGCCACGTGGTGAGTTCAGCACACATGCATTAGTGCAGTGAATAATTGCAGTGTGCAAATGCTACTGTTATTTATTTTCTCTCTTTCACACACAGGTGGTGGTAACATGGTGGCTATTGACCTGATCGTTCAACATGTTCACAGCCAGCTAGAAGAGGTGAGTGAAAAAGGTCCTGTGAACTATACTTATGGATTCTTATAGACCAGGAGAGGTCATGAGACTATTTTTTGTGGACTACAATGCTACACAAAAAAACCCCAAAAACATATCTGTGACCAATCAAAAATAGTTTCCATATTACACAAAAACTCTAAATATTCCTATCCCATACATAAAATAAAAATTTTACTATTGTGTTCAATTTAACATTCCAAATCACTGTATGGTTGTGACGATAAGCTGTTTGTTTTCACAAAGGAAAAAAACGCATTTAACACTTTATCATTAGTAGAATATACAATAGGTAAAGTATTACAAAACAAGCATTCCAGTCAAATACAATTTTAAAATATGCCAAACTCTTGTGTGGCATGTTGAATAGATAAAAGATTCTTCTTTAGCTTCAGCTTTCTTCACATTTCTACACAAAACAAACATAAATGGCGCCCTCTGCCTGTGGATATGGGGAAAATGAAATGAACTGGTGGTACTTACTCAAGACTCTGTCACTCTCTCAGCCGCATTCTTTCTCTTTCACTGTTTTTCACTGATCTTTCATCTCTGTTCTATTGCATGCATTCTCTCTGCAGCGTGAGATTAGTGTCAGGTAGAGAAGTTTTCCTCTTTCTCACACACACCCTCATACATAAAAACAAATTTACAGTCGGTAAAAAACTATTCTTCCCCCAGCTATACATATATAATTGTTCTTGTTGTGAATGTTTGTGCATTTGAACAGTTCTGTAAACCATAGCCATGTTTTCAAATTAAGGCAAACTGCTCACATAGATCCTTTAGAGTGCTAGAAATGTCATGGACAAGTCTACAAGTTGCTTTCATTTATATTTGTATGATCTTTTTCTCTTTGACGGTGCGGATTTGGTTTTTGTCTCTGCTCTTTCATAAACACACACACAGGGCACTCCTGGCCACAGCCCATCAGTCCCAGCCGCTTCCTCAGACTCTCAGCGTGTTGGAAGACACACCACAGGTCCGCGGTCTCCACACCATCATCAGGTGAGTGTCATATGAATCAGTTCTCTGAAGCACATCAAAAGAAATCCTACTTTTAAATGTTAATGCTCGTTGTTGAGGTGCGTTTTGGAATCCATTCATCTGTTCCAGCTGCCATTCAGAATTCCTCACATGTGTGAATCAGGCTAATGACTCACTGGCCTGCGTTACTCTATTCTCTGCGTCTTTTATGCACTCCTCCTCAATTTTTCTGTTTGTTTTTAGGAACAAAGACACCAGCCGTGACGAGTTCATCTTCTACTCAAAGAGACTGATGCGGTTGCTTATTGAACATGCGCTGTCTTTCTTGCCGTCCAAGGTGTGTGGGTATTTTTCTGTGTGTATGTGTGCCACTCAGTGTCTCTTTTTTTTCTGAAAGTTTGATATTATTGCGTGATCAAAGCTTAATTTAAGATTCAAACTTTAACTATGTCTTGATTGAAATGTTAATGAGATGAATTACATGGGCTGTCAGTTACTAATTAAATGAATACACATATAGCAATATAATTTTAAATTGAGTTAACTATATATGCCAGTTAATTAATCAAATGAGTAGCAATTAGTCACACATATATTAATAAAATGTCATTTAATTTAATTACATTAAATGCCAGTTAATCAAATTAATTTCTAATAATAATTTCCATTTCTAACAAATTTCTAACAATAATAACAGCAATAATTACACACACTACAGTATGTAACTACATTTTTTATTTGAATGAATTACATGATATGCAAGGTAATCAAACTAATTTCAATGAATAAACCATATTTAATCACTTTCTTTTTCTTTTCTTTTTTTTTTTTTTACAATTAATCATACTAAATTTGCCTGTTACTTTTTAAAATGAATATGATAAATAAATGGTTTATGGTGAAGTATTCATGTAAATATGACTGCCTTGATATAAATATTCGGATGAACTTTTGTCGTCCCTTTTAATGAATACAGAGCAAAACCTTTTTTTTTCTCAACTGTGTTGTGTGTATCATCACACAATTATCCATCCTTTTTACAGGCCTGTTTAGTCCAGACACCGCAAGGCCAAGAGTATGAGGGCCGCAGATTTAGCGGGAAAGGGGTAAATTTGTGTGTCTGTTCATTTTCAGTGATAAAACAATTACGTATATTTTTCATGAAATTGATTGAAATCATATTGGTTTTGAAGCAGCACCTGTCCTTCCATCTCCTAGATCACAGGTGTGTCCGTTCTCCAGGCCGGGGAGACCATGGAACCTGCTTTGAGAGCCGTGTGCAAAGACGTCCGTATTGGCAAGATTCTGATCCAGACTAATCTGGATTCAGGAGAACCAGAGGTAAAAGCGGCCTCAAATCATTGCACACAATGTCAGTAACAGACTGAAAATGCAATGAAGCCTTCTTGCAAGAAACACCTTACTAATAAATCCCAGTCTGACTAATAATAGCAACTTTCTAGATAAAAAAATGTATGTTATTTTCTCTGCTCTTCTCAAACCGTATATGTCCGTTTTGCCTGTTGGTCTCTGTCTCCGTGGTAACAGAGATCTCCTGACTCCTCAGTTTCATTCTTTTTGGTGGCTGTGGTTCCCTCTTTCTCACTTCGTTTCCGTGGTAACTAAGACTCCCCCCCCCTCCCTCCATTTAGCTGCACTACCTGCGACTGCCCAGAGACATCAGTGAGGACCATGTGATATTGATGGACAGCACCGTTTCCACAGGAGCGGCAGCCATGATGGCAGTGAGGGTGTTGCTGGTATGTGGCTATCGACCTCATTCATTTCACTATGTACAAACAAACAGCACAAACCCTGAATGGCAGAACAGTCCCCACAGTTTCTTTGGCAATAAAGTGATCAGGTGCCACAATTAATTGCAAAAATGATACATTTGTTGAATGTCAGTGTGTGTATGTGTATATACAGGACCATGATGTCCAGGAAGACAAGATTGTGTTGGTGTCTCTGCTGATGGCAGAGTTGGGTGTTCACTCAGTGGCTTATGCTTTCCCTCGTGTCAAAATCATCACCACTGCTGTGGACAAGAGCCTAGATGACCTCCTTCATGTCATTCCAGGCATCGGTGAGTTTTCCTTACATAGATAAAGTACCATTCAAAAATTTGTGGCCAGTATTTTTTTATTTATATATATATATATAAACAGGGCTGTCCAAACGTGGTCCTGGAGGGCGGGTGTCCTGCAGAGGTTAGCTCCAACCCTGATTAAACACACCTGAAGCAGCTAATCAAGCTCTTACTACGCATGTTAGAAACATCCATGCAGGTGTGTTGAGGCAAGTCGGAGCTAAACTCTGCTGGACACCAGCCCTCTAGCACCGAGTTTGGACAGCCCTGATATAAACAAATTAATTATTTTGTTCCATAAGGATGTAAAAGTGTCAGTGAAGACATTTACTAATTATTTTATTTTTACAAATTATCATATTATTATAAATTTCAAATAAATTATTTTAGAATAACTAAAATTCTATTGTGGAACAAATTGCTGTAGATTAGTTTCTGAAGGTTATTACAAAAAGAATTTACATTTTAAAATATTTTAAAATATAAACTCTTATTTTAAACTGTAATAATATTCCAGTATTTCTGTTTTACCGTGTTTGTGTGTAAGCATAAGAGATGACTTTCAAAAACATTTACAATAAAAATAACAATAACAATAAACAATTATTTTGTATCTTAATTATGTTACAGAGATTTTTGATTTTTTTTCATAAAATCCGTAGACTTTCTGACCCTCCATAGACAACAACACTACTACCACGTTCAAGGCCCAGAAGCATAGATCAAAGCATGCACATACGTTAAGTTGCATTCTGAAGATCGATAAAGGTCTTTATGGGTTTGGAATGACATGAGGCTGAGTAATTAATGATAACATTCTTGTTTTTTGAGTATCAGTTCACGTTTAATGGACTAATATAAACTAACAATTAACAGTTGTATTTTATTAACCAATTTTAACAAATGCATTTTTCATTGTTAGTTTATGTTAGTCAATGCATGAAGTATTATTAACTAATAGGACCTTATTATCAAATGTTACCAAACGTTAGACTGACCCTAAATCTTGGTAGTCCATCTAAATATAAGAAAAAAACCAACCCTACACTATGTACTGAAATCTTGAGGGTGTTTATTTGCTGTCATTAAAGGAGACTTTGGGGACCGTTACTTTGGGACAGATGGGTCTTCATCATGGAGTGATGAGGAACAGCAAGCACCACTGCTCATCAGAGGTCTGGCCCGTTGTTTAAACGATTCCGGAAGTTGTGACTAGAAAGGATCTACACTTACTGTAATTTCATAAAACCAGCCAGGAACAAAAAATAGATCTGAAAGCACACTTTTGAGGTGCAGTGTTTTTAGCACTTCATTTAATGACCATATTTTCATGAAAGGATCAAAATCAGTAAACTGTTTTTAGCAGTAAACAATATATACATGTTACATTAAATGTCTTATTCGGGGGCACTGTTTGTTCCTTCAGCACTGTCACAATAGTTAAAAATATTCAAAGTAGACATTTTTATATATTTGTAAATATTAGTTTTTACATTTGTATAAAAATACAAATGAATTGATGGCTGCACCCATTTGGCTGTTTTTTAAACATTTGATAATGCCTTATTTATTTAAATGCATTGTTTATTTCCCTCAATTCAACATAATTTTTACAATTTCAAGAGAAGGTTCTGTTCCATCATGCTTGAAGTTTTTTTTTCCACATGTGCTGCTGCAGCATTACCATCAGGGGGCAGTACTTCACTCCTCCTGGTCTCATTGTGGTTTTGCAGGTTTAGTAAGGACATTCACAATCCAACTATGGAGCTAAAATGCATTTGGGGACGATTTGTTGTTCATTCAGGAGTTTAAAGGCAGTTGAGCTCAAATGTTTCTACAATCTTAATAAAACATCTTAAGAAGACTTTGACCTAGCCATGTCCTTAGCAGCTTAATAGAGGTGTTTTTGTTGAGATCCCTCTGACAAGACAATTGCACATATACTAGATACCTCTGGGTGAAGGTAAAGGGGTCTTCACTAAGAAGAAATTAAAACATTTCTATTGAAATGGAATAATGAACAACCAAATACAGGAAAAATGTAGAGATAAGTGGAAGTTGTAATAAGAAAAAGCCATGGAATGTTAGAAAAGATAGATAGGCATAATTAAGTCCTTTTTGAGATCGACTCAATGACTGTTTTACCACTGTTTTAACCTTGAATATTTGGCTTAAATTAAGCAGAAACTAATTTAACATTTTCACTTGATGGAAGATGTGTTTTTAAAGGACAGAATCTGACCCTCTGCATTTGGGACAAAAAAACATGTTTTCCAGTAATCCCACAGCTATGAAGTCAACTGCATAACAGTCCAGTATCATTTCACTAACCTATTTCAGTTATTTGAAAGGTTTTGTAGTGCGTCGTTGTACTCTCCTGAATGTGCGAGAGAAGAATTGATTTAATTACGTTAATTATCAAATAAGTACATGATTCAATCAACTTTTTTGATAAAATAGTTAGCAACTGGAAAACTATGTTACAATTACCAATAGAGAGGTAGTAATACCACTGCTTTTGAATGGTTTAAACTTACAACTTTGATTCAGCTACAGTGGCTCTTCCACAAGACGCACACAGTTCTGTTTTTTAACCGTTAGACTGCCAAAAGTTATGGACTGCAGCTTCAACGACAAACAGCACTTGATTTTTATTCATGGGGCTCTGGGAGAACATAACACTGCATTATCAATTTAACCTCTCTCCACATTTTGGAATGCCAGAACAATGCATGTTACATAGTATGAGAAATAACCTAATGTACCATTTCAAAATGCTTATTAACACAAACTCTTTTTCACAGGAAATGTACAGAGCTGACATTGTGTAGACTCCTATAGAGACTCACTAGGTTGCTACAATGTTCAGAGCCTTTTTCCGGTGCTCTGAAACATGGGTGACATCTTGACTTAGCTGAGCTTCTCATACATGCTGGATTCGCCTAGACAACAAACTGGTCTGCGACTGCAGCCTCAAGGTTAACATGTTACTATGGAAACAAGTCAGCCAATAAAAAAACAGCAGACGGTTGCTATGTTGACTGCACCCTTTTTGTTTTAAGGATGACCTATTTTTTTTTTTCCAGAGCAGAGTCAGATGCAAGCTTGTGACACTCTCACACATAAACACACACTGGGACACAGTAAGAGAGGTAGGAAAACAGGTTACACTTTTACTAACACGGGTTCATGTGTTCTGTTAGAGCATTTGAATGAAATTTGAAAAATAAATTAAAAAAATCCTATGACCTTCATCTGTTTCGTAATGTAATCTTACTGTGAAATGCGATGAGATTTTGTCTCAATGGAGGGGAATTCTTAAATACCATACCATGACAGTGAAGCAGTTGTCATAGGAACAGCATGTACCACAGTGAAAGGCTGATGTGACTGCAGCTTCAATGGCTAATTAGGGTAAACAAAGAACTCTAATGCAATCCCTCATCTACCTGAGTGTATAAACTAATCAAAGCCGGTTTAATCAGAGCCTAATCACATCCAGATTTAGAATGAGAAATGTCCTCTGGAATATTTTGCATTGATGCCTACAGACATCACAAAATGCAAATCTAACACAGGCACACATCTGTTTCTTTTCTAAGTCAGTAAGTCAGAGGAGCAAGACTTGCCTATGTGAGAAACATCTTTGTTGCTGTAAAAATCCATTGTTCTTCTTAAATAACCTTATTAAAAATATTTCCGGTTTAGTTGTTCTTTTGCCATCGGGTTGACCCCAGACAAATATTTACTGTAAACAAGTAACAATCTGTTGATTTCATTTTTTTTTTCTGAACAGGCAAAACATCTGATTTCTGAATAAAATGAGAATAAATGCATCTTTCTTGCTGTAGCAATTGCAGTGTCCCTCCCGCTTCAGAATCCCTCCACCTTCCCCAGCTCCACCTGTGTAAATCTGCTCTGGGGAAATTCACGTATGCTATGTATGGGGATTATTTTATACATGATGTATATGCAGCAGCGGTATTTACATGCTTACAGCAGCATGTTGTGGCTTTTGTGTACCGAGACCAAAAACATTAGCATTGTTTAGTACATCTTTCTGAGAGTTCATGTCATGATAGAACTATATCGGTGTAAATATATCGTGTAAACCAAAATAAAGTTCCTGTAAGTGTCCACCACAATCTCAAGGCATATATTTCAAACTACATATAACCCACATGAATTCTTGCGATCTTTAAGTTTTCATTTGATCTGCTAATTAGATTTAGAAGTTGGTTTGAGTCAAACCTTCATGCTTGCTTTTTTCAAAATGATACATTTTCATAGATTGCATAATACAAATTTAAATATTATTGCCCCCTTGTACAATTGTTGCCTTTTTTCTGTGAGATTGGATTGTCTGAGCACTTAGTGGTATTGTCTCTTTAGAGAGTTAAAAAAATGGCTTATTGTGAGTGAGAAAATACTATGTAAATGCTATATGCTCTGTGTTTTTTGAAGTGCTACTTTATTTAAAAAAGTATAAACTTGACCCGACATTTTATGAATAGTCATTTTGATATAAAAACATTACAATCTTTTGCACATTAGTACTTAATTACACAGCTTTAATACACACCACCCTGTTGTTTGATAAGCAAACGCACAACATTAGCTGCCACACTAAACTCAACTGGTCTTTGAGATACACAGTATAGCTAAAATGATGTGGAAAACAAAACAAAACAAAAAAATCCCAAAGCACATAATCAAAACTTACAGAGATACTGCTGAGATAATTTTTCACCAGAAAAATCATTCCAAAAGGACAACCAGAAAGAAACAAATACTTTCAGGAACACCAAGAGCAAATTCCCTTCCCCCGTTTTCTTCTGTAATTCTTCTTGTAACATATTTACAACATTGCACCAACATTTGATAGCAACGAGGGCTTACACAAGCGCTTTGATTATATTTAGTTGACCTGAGCCCCTTTTTGTGTGCTCCAGCCATTTGGGATAATTTAATCCAGATCACATTAGCATCAGATTCAAAGACACCAAGAGACAGCAGCTATAGTCCACATATCATAGATATTTTGACATTGTCCACTGGTGAAACTTGTCACTATCTGGCCATAAAATCCCAAACCCCCCTCCCATAGACTTACAGGGTGACATACACTAATTTTAAATCGCTTTTTCTTTTTTTAAATCTCCCATTACTTTCAGGTAACATACAGGAGATTTTTTTTGCAGCAATCTAATGTATGTGATTCCATTCAATCTGATCTGGACATACATGGACATCCTGACTGCTTCTGAAATGATGGAGGAAAGGGATTGTCTATGATACATTTCTTCTGACCAATTGTGTTATATTCCTAACTGTCCAGTTTTTTTATTTAGAGAGTCCTCCTCGAGTCCTCATTGGTCTCCCTCAGTCCTGAAGCGATTCACTTTGTGCTCTTTCTCAGCTGAAGAAAAAGGCGTATAAATCAAACAATCCACCGACAACAGCAAGAAATAAACCATTCTCTGATACCACAGGACAGTGATAGTTTCACTTTTCTTTCTTTTCTTTTCTTTTCTTTTTTTAATCCCTTTACAAGGGTATTTTTTTCTTGAAAGCATGCATCTTTTTAATCAGGCAAAGTGCATAAACAGTATTGACAAAGAAAACACTTACTTTACCGCATTGAAGTGCTGTGGTGACTTATGTGACAGTTTGAATAGATGTGTGACCAAAACAAAAAAAATAACATGAAAAGACATTGGGGGTCTCTTGTGAGATATGTCATAACATTTTGTGTGCAATTATTTAATATTTTTGTTCACTGTCCCTGAGCTTTTGCTAATTCTCTCTATGATCTTGCTTTATTGACAATTGCATTTTGCCATCTGTTACTTTTAACAGATTTTAAATCTAGTATTCTTCAATTTCAGAAGGGCACCGTCTCAGACAGACAACATGCTAAGCATGAGATATTTGTGCTTAATAAGAAAATACTTTCTTGGCGTACAGGATCTGTTTAACCAATCGAATTAGAATCTTTATTTTAGCTCTGAAATTCTGATTAATTTTTTTACATAAATAGAGGCTTTGACTTTACAAAAATAGGGCCATGTGTTTCCTAAAGCTCTTAGGCAATAAATAGCTTTTAGCCATTTTAAAATCGGATCAACTCTTCTCTGAACAGATTAAATAAAGGCTTTTGTCAATATATGATATTTTGCTTGGCAATAGCTTTTGATTGGCTTTCTAATAATGTTCAATTTCTGTATATCCATTATTTTTTTATTTTTTAGTACTTTGCTGAGGGCATCTACCAAATAATTTTTTCTTCTTTTCAGAGGGCCACAGGAACACAATTAAACTGTGCTTCTTAACAAGTTACTTTTGTAATAGACTTGTGCTCTGTTTGTTCTACTTTGGGATTTTCTAGGCATCAAATACAAGTTTGACCCGCAATTCCGATGGTCACTCTGTCCTTAACTACAACATGTAATGACAAAAAACAAGAATTTCCTCTATAGGAATGCTACTATTGGGTGTGATATGTTGTGTCTGTTGTAATATGTCGTGGCTGGTGACTATTTTTCTTCTTCGTTATGGAGGCATGTGAATAGGCAAAATCATTTAGTTCGGATTTTCACGTAAGCATTCTATCGTTTTGTGCTGCGAGAATACTGACCTTTAACTAGACTTACAAAACTCAATTAATGCTCAACTAATACTTGGAACCCATGTAAAATATATAGCAGTGGCACAATGCGTGTGTCCCATTGGGTTACGACACGCTTAAGTGTCCCCATTCAAGATTCAAGCCCCAAGAGAGGAAAGTTCCCTTCCCTAGAGCGCCCCCTACAGGCCAGTGACATACATCTCCATGCCGTCATTAAAAGTAAAGATGGTGGTTGTGCTGGAGGTGGCTGAGCCCTGCTTCAGGTCAGGGATGCTCTCGTACAGGCTCTCCCCAGGAATCAGCATTGTTTTGGCTGGGAGATGCTGCAGTTTGGGGGTCTGCTGGGGGGGCGGAGGGGGTGGCGGTGGTTGTTGCAAGGGTTGCTGGGGCCGCTTCCGCTTGGGCCGCAAGGTGGCACTGGCATTGGGCGGAGGCCTGTCACGCCTCCAGCCTCCCCCTCCCTCCATGGTCTCGTAAGCCAGGTCTGTTTCCTCAGTGCTGATGGCTTCGTAGCAGTGATCCTCCATGCAGCCAGGTGGCGGTCTCGTGCCTTTGCCCTCCTGTGGGGCCCACGTCTGGGGTTTGACTACCACGCTGAAACCCCCGTCACGCTCACCGCGGTCACCTCGAGCCAAGGTCCTATAGCCGCTGATGTCCCTCGTGGCGGTGGGCGAGCCAGGCATGCCTCGCTTCTTTTTGCCCGGTTTGCAGACTTTCGAATACATCTCTGTGATCTACATGATAAGAGAGAAAACCATCTGAAACATATTCATGAGTGGAAAATCTGTGTATATATTTTATGCTCCAAAAGTTGTTTTGCTGTCTGATATGCAACAAAAACAAATCCGGCCTATTAAGAATACACATTGTGAGTTTACAGCTGCTTCTGGTTTACTCTGAAATAGAGTTTAAGTACTCTGAAAGAAATTTCAAGAATGTATAATACCTAGAAAACATTAAAGCCACATAGAATGAAAAATAGAGGATGAAAAATAGAAAAACTAAATGCACACTCACCCCTGCTGCAGATGCTGCCATATTCTCTCCCGCATGAGAGCTCAGAATACCCATCTGCTTGTGCTGGAATATGATGTCATCATCTTCCGGAGGTTTCCATATGTACTGTTCTCCATTTCCCATAAACACTGCCTCCTGATGCATTAAAAACAATAGACTAGAATAAATATTATATTACCTTTTAAGGACCATCTTAAACAATATACACAGGAGAATAGGGCAGAGTAGAACAGCATAATGAAACAGCATCAACAGTGCCCTCCAAGGGAAGTTCAGGGATGTAAAGCACTAGTTTTAAACAAATTATTTACCCATAAAATTAATTCTGCCATCATTTACTCACCCTCATGTTGTTTAAAATCAGTACGGGTTTATTTCTTCTGTGGAAGACTAAAGGGGCTTTCAAAATGAAAGTTTCAAAAGGTGCAAAAGCAGCATGAAAATACCATAAATAATTGTCCATGCAATCTGTGAAATATTCAGTCTTCTTGATGTCTTTGTGTGAGAAACAGATTAGTCACTCATAAAACTCACATTCAAGAACGAGATGAGTCCAAAGCATTCAGACTGGTTTTGTAAACCAAATCAACCTATTCTATCATTTACTTCTATTATATTGAAAAAAAGAAAGCATACTGTTTACAAATTAATCTTTGATTAATAGAACATTGGATAATAGTTTGATTAAATATTAGACAGACTGATAGAAAGTTAGATTATAGACAGATACATTAGATTTCACAGACAGAAATAAGCCTAGGTAGCACAATCAGGCTACCGACCCCCTCTTAATGCCTGCCCTGATGTCTAACCATCTTCTGCATCTAATGATATTGAGCTTAATGTGTTTCCTGTACTCTGGTGTAAGGGAACAGGCTGATGCTGGCTGTGCATTTTCGCCTCATTGTTATGCAGGAGAAACGGAAGGTGGGCAATGGGGTGTGTCACGGTGCCATTTTTAAGGCAGGGATTAGCATGTTGTTGTAGCTTCTTTCGTTCACCATAGCAATTCAGTTTGTCTTCCATTAAAACTGGCCCATGTTCTGGGTCTGGCTGTTTGCCTGGGTTTCAGTGATTGAGAGGTTTCCCTTCGCATTTCCGCTGGTTGCATCATCTTCATAGTGGAGTCCCTGTGAGTGTGCAACACCCCGAATGCTGTGTATGAACCACTAAAGGTTCGCAAGTATCATTGATTTGGACAGTGTTCTCACAGAGAAAATAATGAAGTACACTTGCAGTGGACTTAATTGCAGATCCACTTTAAGTCCATATTAGTGCTGAGGCACACAAAAATAGGGGAAGACATTCTATTTATAATATGTTCCATTTTAAGACATTTTAAAGCACAATCGCAAATTACAGTGAGTCGAAGGCTTTTAGTAGTCATGAAAGGACAAATAGTTTCCATCAGCAACAACATTTGTAGCTTGAGCTAAATCCCTGTGGTTGCAGTGCTATGAATTACTGAATTACACAAGCACTGTGAAGTGCGCCATTTAGATGGAATTGGAAAATACCCATTAAATTAATGTTTCTAAATTACACAATTTGAATTAAATTTGAACTGCAGCACCAAACAGGATACAGAATATTTAAAAATAACTCATATGTGATTGTAATTTTCTTAAATATGTTTGAAATGAATTGAAACTGTGAACGTTAATCTTGTTTGAAGGTTTTGAAAAAGGGTTGTGAAGCTTTATAGGTCCTACAGACAGATATATAGATAGATAGATACCTTAGGGAAAGTTGGAACATTGAAGGCCTCCATGTTTTTCCGAGGAATCTTCTGACTGTGTGGGTGTGTTGGAGGCGGGGCTGGGTGAGTGGGCGGGGCATGTCGAATATCCCCACTGCTGTGTCGTTGTTGTTGTCCAAGCCCCTCCTCTGTCTCCGTCCCATTGTCCCTCTTCTGGGCTGCTTTGTCCACTCTCCGGACCTTTCTGATGCAGGCGTACTCCACTGTTTCCTGCGGTTGAGGGGGCGTGTTTACCACTTGGGGGAGGGTCTCTGGCTCTGGAAGCCCGCCCTCCAAGCAATCCCCATCGGGATCAGGTGGAGCAGGGGTATTAGCAGGGACCGCCGGTGGGGCGGGTGTGTCCGTCTCTCCAGCTCGACCTCCAACGCCATAGCGGGCATCCTCGGACCCACGTGTGGGAGAAGAGCGGCGGCCCACCTCAGCATACGTGTGTTCCCCATCCTCACCAGAGGGGAGCTGAGGCAGCTGGCGGCCCTGAGAACGCAGGTCGGAATTTGATCGACGGCTAGGAAGTAGGAGCAGATCCATACTGGCGGGACGGTTCTTCTTAGAAGATTCTACAAAGAGCACCATGACATAAGCTAAAATCTGAGAAGCAAAGCCATTGTTTTTTCAAAGAGACAATAAAAAGATTTGCTCGAAACTGCAGAGGCAAAGGGCAGCAGACACATGCCAATCACTATAGATATAGATAGATATCTACTAATAGCCCCTATGGAAACTCCTGAAACATAGCTGGTACCATGCTCAGACCTTCCCCCCAAACTGCAGGTATATGTGAGGAACTAGAGGCTATTAAGTTTTAAGAGATGTGATTGTACAGTACATACTCTTGCCATTGCAGTTGAATCTGTTCATCTCATGAAGCTTGGTGTCTGACTTACTGATGGAGGTCAGCTTGGACTGTCGCAGTATACTCTGAAAACAGATACACAAATAAACTGCTTAAAATGTATTTAATTAAAACAGCTTAACCAATACAATAACCAAAAAATTAAATTTTCCTATTCAGCCTTCATTGGGTGTATTGTTGGGTTAAGCAAGTTTGAAACGATTACTTCTTTATGTTATTTATATTATTGTGTACTATGTTGCATCACCATTACTTGCTTGATATCCAAGGTAAAATCAGGGTAAAACCGCTGAGGAATGTTCTGGGTGACAAAAAGTACATCTACGTTAGGATGGCATACACAACGTGGGATGCTAAAATAGTGAAATGGACCAAATCTTTTGTTTTAGATTCAAAGCTTAAGAGATCCATTCAAAGTTTAGGCCAGATCTATTTCCACTGAGCCGATTAAGATGATTAATTAAATTCAGGAGGAGCCTACAATTTGTTGCTTGCAAACTAGTGTGAGGGAAGAATTTAAATCCTAAAACAAAACCATGAACTGCCTGAACTGACATGGAACTGAGCCCAGACCTGGTTTCCTTAGAAAACACAGAGAAAAAGAGGGAAATGATTTAGAAGAAGAAGAATGGGTTTCATTCAGTAGCAATGCATACACACGTAATTGTGCATGGAAACCTCAGAATGTTTTCATGCAGAAATCGTGATTTATCCATAAGGTTTCTGCCTTAAAATTATTTCAAGTTATCCTTTCTCTCTGTTTAATTTTTTTTTTTCAGTAAGCAAGGACATTAAATTGCTCAGAAGTGACCGTAAACAAATAATATTATAGAAGAGTTCTATTTACAATACATGTTATACTTTCTATTTTATTCAAAGAATCCTGAAAGTTAAAAATATATGCCGCAACATTGATGATAAGAATTTTTCCTGCATATTCGAATGAATTTTAAAGGATCATGTGACACTAAAATCAAATGCAATTATAATTTGGATGTGAATAAATCAAAACAAGCTGAGTATGACATTTTTTTAAAAACACCAACTGGCGCCAAACTGAAGAGAAATAGGCTATATATAGTGTGTGTGTATATAGTAACAGATAACTTAATGGATGAAGATATGTTTGAGAAATGGTTGTACACAAGCTGTGTCCAGTCATTAGTGAATGACACCCAATGAGAAAATATTTTAAAAAATGCTCACCATGTCCATGAGCCTGTGCTTCCTTTCCTCTCCAGGGCCATTGTGCGTCTTCCCCTTCCTACAAGACACAATCAGCTCAGTGTAAACCACACTGCTCCAAATCAAAAATTTTAAAACGTTAGGTTGAAACTTCAAATGCTCCGTTTATCCAGTGATTTATGAAGACTGAATGCGCTGACTCATTTGAGTCCCTGATTCAATTTACTTTTGTAACTCCAACTGTTTATCTTGTGCAGAAAGAAAATTTCAATTCAATTAGGCTACTCGAAGGATTCAAGGCAGTTGTTTTTTATAAACTGTTTGAGTGAAGTCATTTGATCAGAAGTAACCGTGCGAGTGCTTTCAAGATGCACTGTCCTCTAAATGAGTCCAGATTGGCATTTGAAACAACAGAAGGCTTTCACTGGATGATTAACAGGCCTCTGAGTAACTACAGCACAACGATGTTCAGGCCAAAACTCAGCCACAAAGAAAATCAATCAAACGATCAACATAATACAATTCAAACATCACTAAAATAGCTAAATGAATGCTGAGGATTATTTTCTTCTTGCAAAGACAAGAAGTACACAGTCTTACCTGTGACTAAAAAATCTCAACTTTTCTCTTTCACACATACACAGGGCCCTGATCCAGACCCACTGACCGGAATGTTCAGCCAAATTTGACCAGACATCTGTTTATTCTTGGAAAAAAAACATGTCAGTCGTTCCCTTCTGATTGCTTGCATTGCTTTGATAAGATTACAGGAACAGTGTAGGTATCTGAAATCTGCCGACCAGCAGAGCAAAATGGATACAAAGTAGATTTTGTAAAGTACTAAAGCTATTACAGAGATTCCCATGAATCACTGATATTTGTTTTTTAAGACATAACCGAATAAAAAACATTAGTATAATATCACACAAGAACATCTAGCCTTCTCAAAAACTTTTTGAACTAAATATATACAAGTACAGCTTTTTAAACCCATTAGTAAATAAACTACACTGAATATTTCAGATCTAATTAATTTGATAAAAGATGTGGATGGTCATTGAGGAAGAGCAACAGTATAAACTTGAATTTGGCCTTGAAAGGGACAGTTCACCTAAAAAAAAATGTAGATTTACCATGTAGTTACAATAAATGGGAGATTTCAAGTTTTAGAAATGCATCATAAAAGTGGCCCATACTATTAATCACACTATATTTCATTGCTTTGTATGACAAATAGGCCAAAATGTATAATCTTCCCCATCAGTGGTCTGGTAACCACTATAAAAGAATCCTTGAGTAAGTGAATCCCTGTTGGCGACAATAGCCTTGTGAGTAGCGTGCCAACATATGGCTCAGTTACGCTTCAGGTGTCCTAAATTCAAATCCCACCCTGTGGACCTATCCCGATCCCATCCCTCTCTCTCTCTCCCACCTGCTGCCTAAGTTTACCTTTGACTGTAGTGGTTCATTTGGAAGCTATAAATATTTTTCCAGCAACCTGACCGTAAGAACTTATCTTAGTAATATCTCATAGAAAAGTGAAAATACCTCCAACATTTTCTCTATGTTTCTCATTTACTTTTTTTCCAGCGATGTCTTTCTCATATGTATTTCCTTCAACCCTTGTTCTTGTCTTGTCTTGTCTCATTCCTCTAATATTTTTCTTTGTCCTCCCACTAACAGATGCATCATGTGCTTTGACAAAATGAGACATTAGCATTCATGCAGCGTTCTGTACTATCATTGGTAGAACAAGAGAGACAGATGGAAAAGGAAAAAAAACAGCTACTTCCTGTTTAAACATCACTGCCATGTCAAAATGACGTCCCCACCATTACGCAGTGAGCATGAAAGAGGCGTGGGTGAACTTCAATGACATTTTTGAATAAGCTCTATTAAAGGCCTTAGTGACAGTGACAATTGAAGACAGGTGATCTCTGGCTTTCATCCTGGAAAATACACACAGAGGCAGTAGGATAGGTAGCTTTATATTACAGGAGCATTTTCTGCAATGTTGACAATATGATGATTTCCAGTGCAAAGCAAAATGATACAAATATGAGAATGCTAGCTTGGTGTGAACATGCTGGTGAAAATCTCACTCAACTTATTAGTGTTATAACTTATTAAATGCAAAGAGCTGGGAACAAAATAGTTATAGAACAGAACAATATTACATTTATTAGTTTTCCAGGTTGTTGCTATATGGTTGTTTTCTTCGGCTTATGGTTTTTTATTTGTACTCCAGGACAAATCGTAAGCCTCTTGTCATGATTTAAGCATTTAATATATGATCACATGTGTGCAACTCACCTCTGGCAGCCCACACATAGCACGACGATGAGGATGGTGACAACGAAGGCTGAGGCGGCGGCGATGGCCCCCAGCAGCAGTACTTTGCCGTAGGGATGAGCAGAGAAGTTCACCCCGTCCTGCATGGAGGCCATGTGGAAGTGCTAACACACACACTTTCACGCTCGCCCTCACACACGCGCACACATATGCACACACACACTCTCAAACACTGTCCACAAGATCTGAAAGAGAAAAGCCGATATGCTAGAATCAGTTCCTTTGCTTTGTAAAATGAGCATTTTCACCCATCAAAGGTAAAACAAAAACTAATCATACTCTCTCATTCCTCCCTGCAGCCATTCTCTAGAGTGTGAATGAATAACAGAGAGTGAGTCTCCCCCACACTTTCTCTTGTTCTCTCTCTGTCTCATTCTTGTACTTTTATTTCGTCTTTCTCCTCATGTGTGTCTCCTGCAGGTCTCTCTCTCTTCTCCCCCACAGTGTGTCATTTTCTGCCCACTGACTGTCACTCAGCATTTGTTTGGAATCATTTGTCTCAGACTGGGGGGCATTTTTCATTTTTTTTAATGCAAAGATTCATGAGCATCAGGTACATCACCTGTCTGTCGCCGGGAACAAAGAGACAGTAAGTGCAGTTGCTGAAAGGCTGAGCTTTTATGCTGAGCATTTCTAAACAGTTACAGTGCTGGGAAAAAAAACACTAGGCTATATTTTGTTCTCGAATATATATGATAGTGCACTCGTGATCTTGCCCCTTGCTCTGCCAACTGTTAAATTACATTGTTTTAGCAAAATAACATTAAATTATTAAAATACTAGCAGGGTCCCGTCATAGTAAGCTCACACTGAAAGTGTTGAAGGCTCGCGGGTCCAAGTGTTCAGCTACTGCTAAATGCGCCATGGGTCCCAGGGGCCTATGTGGTCAGCTTGTGCTGTACTCGCCAAGAGCCCAAGTGTTAAACTTCATTTGACAGTGTCAGGACACACAGCTTGAGGCTTTGGAGGCCCATGGCAATCCATGATGAACATGTAGAAACTACTGGCAGCAATGTCCAACCTGCTACTGAGCATCTTAATGCACCAAGTTTGAATTAGCACATAAATTGCAATACACTATTATGCATTAAAATCTGATTTTAAAAAATGTAATTTTGCTTATATTTGTGTGTGTGTGTGTAATATAGACAGAATTTTTAATATAGACATATATTTTTTAGGCCAGTCTTATTTTTTCTTCTCTATATCTATATATATTTGCTCTTCTTGTTTCTATAAGGGACATTGCAGATGACTGTGCAGAACAGCTGCAGTGAATTGAACCCATGTGAGGCAAATGTATAGTACAGTCTACACACTTGATTGCGTTATTGCGTACACTTCTCCAATTGTCCAGTGTTCTCCATTACATCATAAATCTTCTGAATGGGCCAGTGCTTTTGAATAAAGAGCGAGTCCCGAATCGTTCAGTCACCTTTTGTTTGCACGCACAATCTGGTCTTTATTTTTCAACGTGAAGACTTGTACTGCTGGTGGTGGTGCAAAGAAGTCTATGGCTATTTCTGACTTGCACCTTACAGGCATCCTGCATGAGATAAAGTATGTGGGTTTAGTCAGATAAGGAATTAGCCCAGTTTTAATTATTTTGACTCTTGGTTTAGTACTATCAAAGGGAAGTGAGTCATAATAAGAGCTAAAAATACCTCACGAGCACAAGCAAACAACAGCATGTCGAAATACTAGGACAATGCTATAAAACAAAAGTCTCTTTCATTGTGTCTTGCTCCTTGTCAGCTTGAAAAAAGGCCTTTTTACTATAATGCAGTTGTCAGAAGTGTAGTACGCATGCATACTTGCCCTGAGTTGCACCTGAATTCCCTGTGACCCCTTTTAAAATGTACGTGGGTCCCTTGAGTATACATCAATAAAAGAACATGCTTGAAGATTAATGAGTGGATCCATCATGCACTGACTCCCTGTTTATAAACCGAAAACAGAGACTGTGTTTGTCAAAGGCTGCCAGCTTTAAGTGAGGAAAACTGCTGTGCTAGGCTAAGACCCACATCCAGACTCTCACATTAGAATATTTTGGAATATTACAATAAGGATCACCACTGAAGCCAAGTAAAAACCTAATATACTCACTCTGACCAGAACAAAGTAGTCATGATCTGCACTTATTGCTGTTTGGACAAATGAAACAAGGTAAAACCGGCAGCCGCTCTGAAGCTGGAACTATAAGCTAACATTTAAACCAACAACTATGGTAAACGATCGCAGCAGGACTAGGTGAATACAACTTAGCTCTGATACACACATCTTTTGTCTTCAAAATAAAATAAAAAAAGTTTTTAAGTTTACATTTTTAATCTAATATTTATATTTTATTTTAGAAAATTAAATGCATGTGTACTTATTTACTTATGGCAAAATGAAATACATATGCACTAGCACAACCTCGTTGGTACCTTGTTTGTATAACCTAGCACCATTTCTCCTAACATCTCTGTGTATTTTGTGTTAACGAATCTCTTGCTTCTCTCACCTTCATTTTCCCAATCCTTCCATCCTTCCTCTTGTGGTGCATCATGTTTTTAATGATCTGTTTTAACAGGATCTCCTCAGGGGGTGAGCAGGGACACAGTCTTAGGTTTTTGCAGCTTGCTTTCTGAACAGCTCGGGTCATTTATGCTCTTCCTTTTTAATTCTCACACACATTTTAACCGACTTAAGGTGTGATCACATTTACCATTTGGCAAATTAATTCAGTCCTTTCAACAGTCTGGGTAGTGCCATATTGTTCAGTGGATTGTACTATTGCCAGTTGTTTAGCTGACGAAACATCTTTTCAAAAAGAGTTCAGAAAAAAATTCCATGTAACAGTTTTGACAATTATTTTTTACATGTTTTAGAAAGTCTGAAAGCATCACAGCCTTGTTTTCATCCGTTTTCAATTAAATATGGTGTCTTTCCTGATTTTATGTATGTACGAATCCACACAG
Source organism: Enteromius unitaeniatus (assembly GCA_032359435.1). Classification (NCBI taxonomy): domain Eukaryota; kingdom Metazoa; phylum Chordata; class Actinopteri; order Cypriniformes; family Cyprinidae; genus Enteromius; species Enteromius unitaeniatus. Next base: position 6,790,953 of record JAUMHI010000046.1, read on the forward strand.
TCTGCAATTTCTTGTTAGGACAAAGATTTCCCAGTGCAGATTTGGCAAATTTACCATACAGGGCTGTTTATCAGCAAAAATCTGCTTGGCTTTGAAAGCAACTTCTTTCATACATCACTACACTATTGACAATATTGGATCTTTTTTGCCAGCAGTTTTGCTGAAACTTTGCTAATGTGACTACGCTTTAACTGATTAGTTGGTTGGTTGGTTTAAAGGGTCAAGGTTTGGCATTCAAAAGAAACAATAGGCATTTTGACTTAATGCAGTTTTGCAAGGAATATATCTGTTGCTAATTTTTAATCATAACACAAGAGACATTTTACTCAAATTTTATCTAGAGTGCCCATGGCATATTTCAAATTTCATTATTGGCAATGACATTCCTCTCATATGTTAAATGATAAATTAAATGCAAAATGACTGCAAGCTTCTAGATCGCCTATTTTTAACACAAGTTGAGTTAATCAAAATAAACAGACGTGGATATTGAAACACTGATGACCATTATAAATTCCAATTTGATTTTAATTGGAGGTGAATCTAATTTTCTAAAAAATCTCCATAATGCCCTTCCGCCATAGAGCACTGTGTCCTAACTAGGTCTGATGCAACAAATTTTCACTGACAAGAAGTTTGTCTGTCCACACTGCACATGAAACTGCTGCGCATTGTGAGACAATCACAGTCAATCAGATCATTACTGATGTGCAGTAGAGTTCAACAACTTAATTTTCTCAATAAGCAAATTTCTTTTTTTTTTAACAATAATGTATAAACCTCTAACTGACCTGGTGTGAGCTCAGAGCTTGTTAACTAGTGGCATATGTTTTTGTCGAAGCTGTTATTTGGACTTATTTTGAAAATAATTGCTTTTAACAGTGGAATTTGTGATGACAAATTGCATTACCCATTATACTGTGCAGAGAGTGTACTGTTGTTCTAAACTATAAGTGAATAGTTTTATATTTTATGTTTTAGCTTTTAATTTTGTATTCAATTCACAGTGCTCCATGGGATTGTAGTTTTTCCTTTACTAAATCTGTACACAGTCTACCTGTTTTTCAAATAAAGGTTTGTACTGTTTTTATTCACCTTGGTTTATGGCTTATAATGCTATAACGAAGACCCCTAACACTTAAAAGTGTGCTGGCTCTAAAGAACTCTGTATGAGCAGGAAGAATTTAGACCAATTTAGATGTCACAGTGGGCGTGGCTCACCAGCTTGATGCAGTAAAAATAGACACCAAACATTTATCAAAATATTCTGTCATGGCATGATTGTAGAAAGGACAAAAACAGATTTTTTCTTGATTCAGATAAAAAGGATTTGCTAAATGACAACAAAAGCAATACAATCCTTCATGCTGCAAACTTGTACTACTAGTATGTGGAGGGGTGTTTCTGGAAAGGAAGAGGCGAGGACAATGCTGAAAGCGAGCGCTCCATCAGAGATTGTTCTGTCATGAGCACATCATTAGTCTGAGGCCAGATGGAGCTTGATGTGACTGTGTTTCACCCCACCGAATGAAATCACATGTTAGTCCTATTGATTTGTGAAGTCATTCCCTATAATGATGTTTTTCATGAAGAGACCTAAGCAAGCGTGAGCTGGGTGAATAAAATAGCCCCAGTCACTGACAATAGGTGCTGTTTATGAATATGTGAATATGTGACTAAACTAGACTGTTACACAAACCCAATCAAAAGTATCATTGATTCTGAACTTTCTGACATATTGCCATATTCTGCATCCACAGAAAATAAGCTGCATTTCAGTTTGATTTATGGCTTACTACATTGAGTCTTTCCATTAATAACAGCCATAAATTATAAAACCGTTATTGTTTTCTAGTCTGCAACTAGACAGCACAATTATTGTGGTATAATCAATACATGTTGGTCTGCTCCTGTCTTAAGTGGGTGGTTCTTGGCCAGAATAAGCTGCAGTGTGGACCAGACCTTATGTTGTTTATGAGACTCAGGCTCTTTTAGTCATCACAGAAACATATATATGCACACACACATATGTGTTCTGTCAAAGTTCAAATTTAACTGCCTCTCAAAAATAGCACAGTTAAACTCCCATCACACTTTCTGAACTGAGTGGAACTTGGCAAGTGTGAGGAGTTTGTGGCTAAATCTACATCTTGTCTTTGCTGGGCTAATTAAACAGTAAAGAGCTTGTTTCCTGTGTAATTACACAGATACTGTTTGGGAAGAAGCAGAGCCTGTCTCTGATACTGAGTCCCTGTCTTTATTCTCAGACTGATTAATTTTCCTTTCTGAAAACCAACTCATTAGAGCAAGACAAAATCCTGTTTAGATGGTAAAATCAGCTAATGCCGAACTATTATTTAGGATACCCAAGGACGATCCCCTTAAAATTATTACCATTTCATATTTGATTAATGTGACCAAGCAAAACGAAAACATCCTGTTCGCTCTTAATTGGAGACTTTCAGTCCACCACACAGTTTTTAATGAAAACACAAATGAAACAACCCCTCTAGACTTGAAAGCTACTAACAGAAGTCTATTAGTAATTATTACACACAACTTCATGACTACAGTATAAATTCATTTAGCCAGTAAAAAATGTGGAACATTGTTAAAATGTGATAATAATTATATGTATATGTATATATATATATATATATACATATTTGGCAGAGATGCAACAATATAAAGAAGTTCAGAAGTGCAGAAGTTCAGATGAGAATGACCAAAAACACTTTTCTGACAGAAGACACACAGGGAAGACCTAACTTTTGGTACAGACAAAACGCTCACACTGTTTCTTTGGCATTTTAACCAGCATGACACTCAAAGTTATGTTAATCGTAAAGTGGAGTACGGTTAACTGAAGAGTCACATTAAACAGAATAGTAATTGTATTTCCCAAGAATGGTAGCGAATATCAAAAATCTGTTCTGTCATTTCTGTGCGACTTGGTCCAAAGTTCATATGATTAAATTTTAGATAAAATTGGGCAAAATTTGGTTGGAACAGTAGCAAAAAAAACCTGTTTTTGATTTACTTCAAAATGGCTGACAGTGACGTTCATGAAAAATGACAAATGAGACATCGTCAGAATCGGCTTAAAAGAGGGAATAAAATGATTTTATTGCTTATTTTATTGCTGAACAATGCTATCAAAAGTTCGCTAACACTAGGTGGTGCTATTCCCAACTTTGGCATGGACCCTTAGTTCAAGCTGTAGATGAAGTGTACCAAGTTTCGTTATGATTGATCAATGTTTGGCTGAGATACAGTCTCTGAAAGAATTTTACTTCGACCTAGTTAACTTCAAAGCATCATAACTCTTTTTTTGACCCGGCGTCAAAAATGACCTTTTTAGTCAGTTCTATGTGGTTCAGTCCAAAGATATGTCTGCCAAGTTTAAGACAAATTTGACTAAATTTGAAGCAGGTGCAGCGAAAAAACGGAATACTGTACCTGGCCGCTACTGTAATGGGTGGAGTCTTAATGTCAGCTATTGACTGTGATCAGCGGGATGTTTTATTTTTGAAGAATTAGGGGTTCATGAGTCTGAGACCAAAACCAGCTCACTAAAGTCTTCTATCAGCTAGCTGTGAAGTGATGAAACGACAATAAAGTAGTCAGGATTTACCCAGCTAACAAAATTACGAAACTGTTACGTAACTGCAACGTAATCTGGTGACCAAAGTTAGCGACGTTACTAGTTATGTCGTGGCAACTGGAAAAGTGAAAGGTTTTTTATTTATTTTCTATGTGCGGACATGCAGTCTAACTTATGTCCTCATAATATACCCAAACTAACGTAACGGCTGTTCCAACACCTGCGAATGACGAATACAGACTCGAAATGAATTCAGTTTATTTATTTTGAAAAACACACAAACATGAACAGTAAAATACATTCAAATTATTAATAAAAACACAGGATATACAGTAAATGAAAGCACTAAAGATGACCTGTACGTTACACAGCATCATTTAACAGATATGCTAGCGTAACCTTTGCTAGCAGACATTTCGGATAATAAAGGTAAAATACCATAATAACAGAGGTATAAATATCAACAAAAGTACTTAAAGTAGACTGTAGATAACGTTACATAACCAATTTGAGGCAGTTGTTGAACTTTTCTTTGGTATAACCGACGAAAAACTGAGAAATGTCAGACGCGTCCTCTCCAGCAGCTGATGTTCCCGGTTGCCATGGTAACTCACAGACAACAGTGGGCTGGCTAACGGTTACTATTTAAAAAAGCAATTGTATTAAAAAGGGGTTTAGCATCTTTCGAGAGTTCAAAAACTTTGTTTTATACATTTGTTCAACCTATTTATTTATTATAAATTGTAAGACTCACCCCAGAAAAGCTAATTCTTCTATCAGACACTTGAACTTGAAGTAAAATTGTGTTAGTCAAACGCGCTGTCCTTTGCAGCAGATGACATGATGTGGCGGCCTTTGCCATTATTTTACTTTCATAAATCGTTACGAAATACAAGATTCACAACTCGCGGTTATCAGTTGTGAAGGTACGCGCTGTCCTTAATCTGACTGGTGAAAATAAACACATATTTAAAGAACGTTCAATCTTGTGTCCGAAGTTTATTTTTACCATATTTGGTAATCAGAGAGCATATAAAGAAACGTGTAAATGATGGTAATGAAATTACGTGCATACAACGTCGTAGTTACGTTGCCAGTAAGTCATGAAATTACTAATATTTTACGAAAAGAGTACGAATCTGGGCGGTTCTTGGTTATCTTGTTACGTAAGGAGGAAGTACTGATGACGTCATGAATTGGTAATAGGATGGTAATGGAATTACGTGCATACGACGTAGTGGTTACGTTGCCAATTGTAAGTCATGAAATTACAAAAAATGACAAATATGTCACGTAACTGTTACGTCGTGTGTTAGCTGGGTATTGAATAAAAACTGAACCTCATCTGAATTTAGCAGACTGCATTTCTATATTATTTTGTCTATATGAATGAAAATAAAACATCAAAGATAATTTAATAACTAAAAAATGGGTGTACAAACAATTTCACTCAGAAATTAGTACATTTAAATATATGTACTCCTCAAAAAAACTTTCATATATTACAGCAGGGGCTAACTATGCTAACCAGCCAAACCCAGCTAACATATTTAAAGGGAAAGTTTACCCAAAAATGAAAATTGTGTCATTTACTCACCCAATGTGTAAACAATGTTGTTGCAAACCTGTATGTTTTTTTTCCTTATGTTGAACATAAAAGAAGATATTATGAAGAAAGCTGGTAATCTTTTGCTTGGGAAAAAAACTGCTTGGAAAGCAGTTGATGGTAATCATTGACTTTCATCATTGACTTTCATAGTATTTATTTCTATGAAACGGTGTAGTTCTTTAAAATTAATCAAAATATCTTCTTTTGTGTTTAACTTAAGAAAGAAACCTATACATGTTTGAAACCACATGAGAGTGAGTAAGTGATGACAAAATTGTTTTGGGTTAACTATTCCTTTAATGCAGCTCTACAAATCCAGTGCTTAAACTACTGCTCCCTAGTGGTTGTTGTATGCAATTGCATATATGCAAAATCTAACAACAAAAGCTTACAGGTCTCTTGGGTTCTCCATTAAGCCTCAGCATGTCTAGACTCCATTAACTCCAGGTCAAAAGCACATGATTAATATTATTTATTTAAGATTCTCTGTATTGCACCTGTAAATGAACCTTGTTTCTTTAACAAAAACTAAATCAGATCACGTAACAATGGCAGGTCTCCATCTCTATGTCAGATACCAACTTCTATTTTCCAGTCAATTACTTCCCCAGAGAAATAAAGAAAAAGAGTGTGTCAGTTTGTAAGGAGCTCAGGAACAGGGAAGAAGAAAGAGAAACAGAGAGAGATTGGGGAATGGCATGTTTTAATTACTGTGAAGCCCTAGATTTCAGTCAGAGAGAAACTGGCACGTCCCCCCAAACCCCCGAGACATGACTCTCTCGCCTCCTCCCCCTCTCGTTTTCCCCCTTTTCACTCTTTTCCTTCTCTTTCTGTCCATTCTACATCAGCAAAAAGAATGGGGGAATGGGTATAAGATGAAATGTGAACCAAAATTGTTACGGCGAATTAATTTATGCAACAAAAACACATTTTAGTAGCCATTCCTGTGCTGTATCCTTAACAGTAGTGGAAAAAATGACCACTCTTTCATTGGTGGTCGTGACAACATCACACTCTGCTCAACTACTGTCACTGACGTCCATGTCGTCAGAAACCAACTCTCATTGAAACTGAATGACTTCCTGCTGCTTTGTTGCTGTAAATCTCTGTATTTGTGAACAGCCCTGAAGTCACCTCTGAGCAGCATGTTAGCACAAGGGATGTTAAATGATTTATTCACAAGCAAGCACTAAAATGGGGACAGAGGGCCCAAAACTCTGTCATCTTGTCTTGAGTTTAAACAAACATATCCTTAAAGCCAAACTCCTCAGCGCTACCTTTACATAACTGATTTGTTCTAAGATTATAACTTGTTCCTTGAAGTAAGAATAATTGACTATTGAAACTATTAGTAACAGCTGTACTGCTGCTACTATTTCCATCCTACAGCACTAACAGCTAATGCTACAACGACTCACTTCAGAGAACAGCTGCAGTGTGTGTTCATATTTACAGCTACAGTGTCTACTGGACTGCGTGTCCAGTAGTCTAGATAACATGTTTTGTTATCTGTTCTGCACTGTGGCTCCAGGGGTCACTGTATTTCGTTTTGTCTCATACCAAGTGGAAGAGAACTCATAACACATTTGCAATGCCCTGGGATCCCCTGTTAACGTGACTGTGAGGAAGATTTTTTTTTACTACCACACATCACTTTATTCAGAAAATGTAATGGAAATTCATCACTGTGAAAAAACATAAACAAAACAACCATTAACTGTAGCTTAGAGCAACATACTGTAACTCTACTCATGAAATTTCCCTAAATGGGTTACAGGAAACAATCGTCTTGGCTCAATTAAGTCGCTGGAGAATTCACTTGTATATCTGACACTTTCCACGAACAGGGTAAAAATAGGGTCTGAAACTCTTTCTTTTGTGTTAAGCAAATGAGATAATGTTTAACCTCAAGATTTATTTGTCATTTTATACCCTGTTGCCAAAAAAACTGAAGACTTAAATGTAAATCGATCCAATTGGAGTGATGCTATCCCATGTTATCCAAGATATCCATGTCTTTTTTTCTTCAGTCGAAAATAATTTAAGATTTTTAAGGAAAACATTCCAGGATTTTTCTCCATATAGTGGACTTTATGGCTTGCAATGGCTTGAAGGTCCAAATAGCATTTTTAATGCAGCTTTAAAGGGCTCTACACAGTCCCAGCTGATGAATAAGGGTCTTATCAAGCAAAACGATCAGCCATTTTCCAAAATATGTAGAGTTATATACTTTTTAACCACTAATACTTGCACGGTTAGTTCAAAAACCTTGACTTCTTTTTGACTTTAAAGGAGTCATGCAAAGCCAATTTTTCACTAGCTTTTATGATTCTTTAGGGTCTTAATGGAAAGTTTGTAATATAGTTTGTTATACAATTTCTAAAAAATAGTGTAAAAAACGCAAATTTTACCCTGTCAAAAACAGCTCTTTTGAAATCACTCCGTTCTATGTACTTCCCCTTTAAATCTTCACGAGCTCTGCTGACCCCGCCTCTCTTTTCCAAGGCACTCTCAGAGGGTCTTTTTTAGCTGTATTCATAGTGAAACTTGCTAATCAGCACATTATTATGAAAGGTGATTCATTAAAAGACATTATCCTCACTGCTTCTGTAGGTGAGGCTGGATCATGAATGATTTGCGTGAACATAAACACATTTTGGTCGATCAAGGGCGAGTTTCCCTTCAGAACCAAACCTAATGTTAATCCGCTGTGTTCAGTCACTCAGATGTCGGGGGTAAATGCCTACTGCCATGTTCATTAATACATTCAACAACAAAACACCTCAATCTCGTAGGAATCTTGCTTGTCTCTGTGTCTCGGTCTGATGACGGCTCACTCAGGGCGGGTCTGAGGTAAGACACTAGTTCAGTCTGTGTGATACGCTGCTATCAATCAACTGTTGTGGGAGTGGCCTCTGTTGGTGTGACGCCACATCGACATGCGTTTGAGAATGGCTTGATTTCAGAAGGGGCAACTTATTCTTATTAAATGAAAACAAAACTACTGGGTGGATCTTTATCATTGTAGGGGGGTTGTGTACACGCACTCCCAACTCAGATTTCAGTCCAAACAGCTTGTAAAAGTGCATGTGACCCCTTTAAGAAAGACTTAAACATCTCGGATGGCATAAAGCTGAGTAAATTATCATTAAATATTTTTATTTTAAATTACTAGTCACATTACTAATGTCGTGAACAGTGAACTGTTAAGAGAACCTAAAAACAAAGAATCAAAATAGCACATTTTAAGCTCACTAGAGAATCCTGAACTTGTGACCTTTGTTTGGAGCAGACAAGGACCTCTTGACCTCTTGCTAAGAGACTATTGAAATGTAGTTTTGTTGGTATCTGAATCACACTGGCATTAACATTAACCCACGCAAACTGTAACTGCATGTGACTTAATTGAGGAAAATAATTAGAATTTGTTTCAAATGTTCTTCTGCCAGATATTGCAGGTTTAAAAGCCCTGCAGACACACACACATATGTTCAAGGACAGATATAGGCTGTATGTTTCCTCCTGTGAGGAGCTATGACCACTCATCTGCTCCTCGATAAGGCTGAGAGAAGGAACTCCTCTGCAGTTCACAGTATCATCAGCAGAGCCTCAAGTTTAATAGATGTCTGCCTGCAGGGCCTTATCACACCGTCACAGACCTACAGCAAATCTCTGACGCTTCTCTCAAATCATCTGAAGGCTCTGTTCACTTAGTAGGCCACCCCAGGATAAACAAGAGGTTCAGGAAATCGAGTACAGTGGAAACACATTTCAGATGTGACAAAACAAGGTGTATGATTCATGTAAGAGGTTTCCAGAACAGAAAAACTGAACATAATGGTTTTATCAAATATTTAATTTGACAGATGTCAATTTGAAGATGAACTTATGTATTATAACATGTAATAATAGGGATTCCAACCATTGCAGCCTTTTTGCCTCTTCAAACAAAAAATTATCTTAAATAGAAAGCTGTTCTTTACCTGACTCCAGAAATTACATTGAATCATTTATGAGCCAATGTGGGATTTCTCTTTCATTGATTGGACAGTATAGCTTGCATTTTCTGATGCTCATGGTTGGGGACATCATATATGTTCTAGTCTACAACAAGCAACAGGAAGCTTATATGACTGAACAGTTTGGCCCTGATGGTCTGATACACTGAAGCTACTCTCACAAATTCACATAGGCTACTTAACACACTCAGAACCTTCATCTGTCTTGTATGACAGGTACATTGACAAGTCTTCCCTCTACACACAAGTCTGTGATTTAATCAATACAAGTGAATAAATTAAATCACCAACATTGGATCACTGGAATTTTCTAAATCATTTCACAAAAAGATTCATTCAGATAGGTAGCTGGTAGGTGTCAACCAGTGCCTTGTGTTATGAGTCAGGACTGGTTTTTATATGGATGCTAGAGATTTCAAATTAAATCAACAGCACTCTTAGGTAAAGCTGTAATAATGGCATTTTATTGCAGATTTGGCAAACTTATGGTTTGTGCTATGCAGACCAATTTCTATTTCAACATGTTTTCTGTGTTGAGCAGTGTAGCCAATCCCAGACATATATGTTGATTTCTTGAACCAGAGTCGTTTAAGTCAGAATCCACTCACTGCTTAAATCCTTGGAGTTTTTGTTGAGGTGTTGCGTTCAGCACAAATCATCTCATTTGAATCACATAACAAAGTGTAGATGTGATGTAAATAATATATTCATTGTGCAGTGTAGAAAACTTTGTTGATTATGAAGTAGGCTATCTTTGTGAGATTGCTATGTGTGTAAAGGTTAGAGCACGCTCGCTAATTTAAGAAGCACCCTCAGTGATTCAATTCTGGAGCTGGGCCTGGTTACGAGTGAGTCAATGAACCAATTTGTTAAAAACACATTTGTGACCGAAAGGAATCTTATTAGCATATCCTTTATTAAAAAATCGCATCTAAAAATCTACTTACATGCCCCAGAAAGAGTTTTAAATCATAATGCCCATTATCTGAACAGAATGATTTGCATTAACTCATTTACGAGAAATAATTCTTCACTGAGTAGATACGATTCAAAACAGCGAGTCGTTCAGTAGCTCGTTCCTTCAGTATATTCGACCAATTATATGCTCTCTCACAAGCCAAACTCGAATGCTATTGGCTACCATTGTAGTCAGGAAGGCAATCACGCAGCACTAAGAAACCAAGTTAACAAAACTAGTCGGTGGACGCCTAAAAGGGCAAGCAAACAGTTCATTTACTTAGAATACTCACGAACGGAATACACACTATATGGAATGATTCAAAGCCATTATTGTTTAGACTTTTACATTTTTCTGGCAAGAGCGACAATAAATCACTGCGTGTGCAGCTCTGACCTGCTCAGTGCGTTTATTGCCTCGATATACATCATCATTGAAGTACTGCACCTTTTTTTGCAGACAGAAGCTCGGTCTGCTTTCACTGCGACGGTTTAATCAGACAAACAACAGGTTAGCAGAATACATTTTGATTCTTCCTGCCCGGTATGAATTTTGAAACGTGAGCTGTTAGAACTGAAATCGTGCTGTATGCCAGTGTGCAACACCATTGTATTCCCGGCTCGCATATGTGATATCTGTAGCGCGGATGCATGATATGTTATGGCCCGCAGCGGTCGACCTCTTATTCAGCACGAGTGATTCGTCTCTCCCGTGGGTATTCTCCCGCCAATCACCGATGCACTCTGGAAATAATCTCGCAAGATCAAAGTGGAAATGCAGACGCGTCCTCGAGGCCAGCTCCCACAGCAGACGGAAAGATGTTTCCATCGAAATCCCTTTTAATTGAGAAGATGCAAATAAACGCGCGGCTATGTCACCGTTCTCTTAATCGATTCCATAATTCACGGTATTAAATGTGCTATCGAGCAGTGCTGGTTTGCGCTGAGTGAGAGAGTGTGTCACAACCTGCTTAGAAATCGTTTAATTAAGCGTCGAATCACAAAGGGTAATGCGGCTACACTGAAGCTGTTGCACACGTGTCGTCTGACTTATATGATTCGAGTCATTAATCTCATATAAACCGGACGCGTAATGCCCCAACAGCAAACGATCACGCTATGCATCCTGCTCTGCGTTTAATATAGGATTCCGTTGTGTGGTCAGCACGTAGGCAGAAGTGCATGCCAATGAGACGCGGATACAGATGCTGCTGAAGATACTCACTCAGTTTAGGGATTCAGGGGGCGCAGCATCCACCTCGCTGCACTCTCTCTGCTGCTGCTGAAACGTCTGGCTCCCGGTCGGACCCCGCAAGCATAATCAATAACCTGCGTTGAGCCTGGATTCGTATGTTAGGGAGGACATGTGTGCGGTATGGCATCTGGCGTCCTCAGCGCAACCTCTGACCATCCCCATTGTTCATGTGCATGCCGCGGCGCTCTCAAGGCGAAAGGTGCAAACGCACAGCTGGGTTATTCCAAGTCTTGGCTCGGTTGTGATAGCAAGACCACGTCACGACTGCCTCCGTTGAGCCTCAGAGCCTCCTCAAGCCTCAATCCTGTCTCGAGCCTCGGCGACAGTACCGTATGACAGCGCGGTGCCCACTCCATTGGCATCTGGAGTTCGCGTTTTGCGCCACTGCGCGGACATTTTGGGAATGACGGCTTAGTGGGTGAACAGTACAGAAAGTACTGGCAGTACCATGATTCATCCTACTTCATGTATATACTCTGAGTGCCAAAAGTTTGGAATGATTACATTTGTAATGTTTTTGAAGACTCACCAAGTCTCAATTAATTAGTGTCTCGTGCAGACAGAGGCATTTTATCTGATCAAAAATACTGTAAAAATAGTAACATTCAGCTTCCGCCAAAATTCACAGCTGTTTAAGAACTGATGATAAAAATAAATATTTACTGAGCAACAAATTCATGATTATTCATTATTTTGAATAGCCATGTGACAATAAGACCAGTGATGGCTGAATATCCAGCTTTGCCATCACAATATGATGTTACATATTAAAATGTATTAAAGACAAAAGTTATCTTTATTTGTAATAATATTTTACAATGGCACTGTTTATCCTGTATTTTGATCAAATAATGAGCATTAGAAACATTTTTTAAAACTTAATTATTTCACTTGTTTTGCCACCAGACTATATGTAATGATTAGTCTATACTTTACTTCATATGACCTGGTTGTAGATTTTTTTTTCTACTATGTTAATGGATATAAAATTAATTATAAAACAAATAATAATAGTTTCTAGACAACAATTATATTAAAATATAAAAAGGTAATTTAAAGGCATTGACAAACATTTCATTAATGATTTTTGATAACATTGGGTAACTACATTAGCTACATGAACTAAGACTGAACAATACTTCTGCAGCATTTATTAATCTTAGTCAATGTAAATTTTCTACTAATGCATTATTAAAATCACAACTTGTGTTTGTTACCATTATAGTTAATACACTTTAAACTAACATGAACAAACAATGAACAACTGTAGTTGTTCTATAATGATAATAACTGTAATCATTAACAAAGATGAATAAATAGTGTAACAGTGTTCATTGTCTGTTTATGTTCATTAATACTTTAACTAACAAATGACATCTTATTGTAAAGTGTTACCTGATTTTTTTCTTCATTATTCTTACTACAGTAACTTGGGTAACAGGGTTAAACTGTTGAATGTGCCTGAACATTATGAACAACATTCTAATTATATAACTTTTTCTTAAATTAAATTAAAGTGTAAAGGTCATTCTCCATTATGGGAAAAAATATATATACTTTAATGACTAATATCTATCTATGCTTAATGAAGCCAATATATAGAATATCTATTGTTAAGTAGTTTGTGTTTTTTCCAGCATGTTAACTTAATGTTATATAGTTTCATTTGCACAACAGGAACATGTTTTGTGTGATTTTGTACATTTCGGCCTAATCAAACTTCAGATAACAAGGATCTATAGGCTATACAAACAATCAGAGACACATGGGTTCAAAATGAGAGCAAACATTCACAAATATGTTCTAGATGCCAACCCACCAATCAAACCTACAGCTCTCACTAAAGATAGAAAATTTGTTTATCAGCACATACTGAGACTCACAGACCTAAACCCCTGCACCCTGCTGTTAATCACCCATCTGTGGGACTATGGGCCGTGCCAGCGAGCATACTCGGTGCAGCAGGCGGCTGTGTTCAGGTGGGCGATATGTGCTGAACATGGCTGGGCACTGCAGGGGCTAGTCAAGCAGGGGGGCGTCCAAATTATGAAAAGTGCAACCTCAAGGCTGACATCTAATTGCTCTGAAAACAAAGATCTCACACAAAAACATACACACAAATCCTCAGGACACCCCGTGTGTAGGTAACTGCTCATGGTGCAAGTTTGCATATGTGATGTTCTGAAGGAATAAATTCTTTCATGAGTGTTGTTCAAAACTTATGTAACTGTATTACTTTGTTCTGTGGAACAGGCCTTCCTGAAGACGTATGTGAACAGAATTTCCAAGCTGTATTCCCTTCCATACAATCAAAGGCACCGCCGCCAAAAAAAAGCACCAAGAATTCACCTTAAACTTGCCTCTGAAAATATTATGCATATGTAAATGCTAAATCTTCAATATTAGTTACTCCCAGCTTAAAAACAACCCAGTAGTGTTAATGATAGACAGCTTCGTGATTTCTATGGAAGGTAACCTACATCTAATCATTTGCCAACTCTTGCCAACCCGCTAGGGCTCCACCTGCCGCTCCCTCTCGACAGCGCACCGGGAGGCGGCGGCTTTTATATTTAAGGACCCACCCCATTTTATTTACCCCCGATGTCACCCTCTTTACCCCCGCCTACTCCTTCATATTGTTTTTTTAACCCTATGCGATATGTACAGATATGATCACAGCCAATTGTGAGGGAAGCATAACCTAAAAGCAGGCTACCTCAAAACATGAATCTGTTTTATTTACCGTTCTGAGTTTTACGTTTATACCGCAGAGAATATTGAAGATGGGCTGCTGCTCGGGGAGGTGTATGTTGATGTTCTTCTGCGCTCTTCAGCTGGTAAGTGCGTTATACAACTGTAGTAAAAACAAGCGTCTGCTCGCTGAAGCTTTGTATCGCATTTATGAATCTGTCACTGTTTCAGACATTAACTTCGAGACGAGTTTCTGAACATCTCATGTCTTAAAGTCTGCAGCCTTCTAAATAGTCCATTGTTTGGAAGAAGAAAGGTCTTGTGCCAATAACACTAGTTTTTCATTTATAATTAGTGCAAACAGATTAATTGTACGTATTCTTTTGGAAGCGTTTGTTTATAAACCTCATATGCCATGTTTATATACCTTATATAGGTATACCTAGTCAGAATATGGCTGAAAATAAACAATATTGAACAGCTAGGATATGGGACTGTTATGAAAAGTAGCCTAATTATTGCGAGGGAGCACATACAAAACTAGACCAATGTTTGTAATAAAAGAGTGCATTGAGAACTGAAAAAAAACAACGTATTGTAAACAGCTACTGTGTTTGTTGTGCACATGGGGTATTTATAACTTGCTTATGTAAACATTTGTTGTTCTTTTCTCTCACTTTTATATTGATGTGTTCATATTTTGTATTTACTGCATTATGTTTCTCTGTCATATGCATCAGTTCTGACTTGTTTTTCTTGTTTTCCTTCAAAATATTCACTATCCATTGACTCTTCCATTTATTCAATATAGAATATAATCTACTTATTTAATTATTTATTGCGGATTTCCTACACAAGAAATGTCAACTGTGTGTTTTAATACCAAGAAATGTTCAATTTGAATGTGTGTTTAATGCATATTTATCACATGGTTTTTCAGTGGTGTGAGATCCTTTCCCTTCTCTCACAAAATGATATATTGGATTGATCTGGTCATCTCAGTTCAGTACTTGCACTTGTGTTCTCCACAGGAGGAAACCCTCGTGTTTCTGTGCTGAACACCAACAGAGACAGTGACCTACATCCCTGCTGTTATTCTGCTTAACTTTTGGATGGCTTTTAACTTTGGACTAACCTTAGCCTTTCTGTCTTTCCTTTCTTTCTATCGCCTGTGTACATGTGCATGATAGAAACAGAGAGTGGAAATGCTTATCCAATTCTGTATTTTTTAAGTCAGCATTATATATTAGCAATCTGATATGACATCACATTTGAAATATAATCACCCATGACTTTTTTTATACTGTCACCTACTAAATAAATGATGAAGATTCAGTAAGACAGGGCAGAACAGAAGCATGCAGTTATTAGTCTTTACAGTTGTGTACATTTGATCTCAGGGTGGCTCAAATAGAAAATATAGCTGTACGTTTTAACCGGTTTGACAAATTCAATATACTATTTCACACCTTTTACTGCCAGTGAATTGAAAAAGAGGTGGAAGTCCAATTTTGTGTAACATTTGGCACCTATAAGTCTTGGCTGAACATTCATCTGTCATTTCAACTATATCAACAGGTTCAGCTACTGTTGCTGTGTATAATGGTGGTTTCATATTTCCTTTAAATATTTCAAATGATTTGGCGACCGTTCACGTTTATGAATTAGATTCACCAGGATGGATATAATCTGAGCTTGTAATGCAGATGCCTGTTACCAAAAGCAGATAGCTTGTCTGTATCTTTGAAACATCTCACTGTTTTATGTTTGGCTGGTTAAAGTCAGCGCACCTCATGCTGGAACACAGCGGATGGGGACTGTGGTGAAGACATGCTACGAATGGTTGATTTGAGGTGGAACCTCTGGGAACAGCTGGTACACAGCAGCATTATGGCATACAGAGAGAGATTGTATGGGGGATGGGTGTTTAGTGGCAGAGAGAGGGTTTATGACTGCTGCAGTGAAGCTTTATGAGAGGAGCAACATCCCCCACACCCAGCACCTCCCTTCTGAATCATGCATCTCCTCTCACTGAGCCTCTGACCTCCAAGGAGGGCCCTCATCCCCTTTCCCTCACCCTTTCTCCCTCCCGCCCTTCTTTTCTCTTTCTCCACCTCTTACTCTCTGTTTCTCTGTCACAAGCTTTGTACCCCATTGACTCTGTTACCCTGGCAACCCTGAGTAAAAAGCCAGCATGTGGAAAAACAGAGGTGGGGGTTTTGATTGTGTGTCTCTGGGAATGAGAGATGGGGTCTCCATCATTATTGTGTTTGGGGCAGCATGAGGGTGTTTTTTTTCTTTTTGGTTGTGTAGATGCAAAGTATGCAGTTTTGACAGTGTGTAGAGATCCTGATCATATCATACTTTGTCTTTTTTCTCTAGATCACTGCTGTGGAGAGACAGGTGTTCGACTTTCTAGGTTACCAATGGGCACCCATCCTTGTCAACTTCCTGCATGTCATTGTGGTGATATTGGGCTTGTTTGGGACAATCCAGTATAAGCCCCGCTATGTAGTTTTGGTGTGTATTGTATTTAAATCATGGTTTTTATAATTATTTATAAAATACTCATACTAAATATAAAAATGAACAAAAAAAGTTTTAAATTAAAATACATGTATTGAATTCAATAATAGAGTTTAACGTATTGATAATAGATACTTTTATTTCTTTGTCAAAAACAATAAATACCATTCAAAAGTTGTATGCTTTTATTCAGCAAGAATGCTGATCAAATGTGTTTAAAAAAAATACATCACCCTCCCAAACTTTTTAATGGTAGCATATATTCTAATAAATGAATTTGGTTGTTTACAGATATGGATTTTTGTTTAATGAAATTAACTAGATGTGGTTCTGACTGAATTCTTTACATTTCCTTTTCTTTTAGTATATAGTCTGGACCGTGTTTTGGGTGACTTGGAATGTCTTTATCTGTTGCCTTTATCTAGACCTTGGAGGTCTTTCAAAGGTAAAGAGCCCCATTTCTTATATGGGTCAGTCTAGTGCTAGACCAAGTTCACATACATTCATGCCATTGGTATGAAATGATATCATCACTGTGGTATAAGCTTACAAACCACAGGATTTTAAACTTGCACTGCATGTTTCCTCAGTACTAGAGCATTGAAGTCTTTAATGTTTACAAAGCCATGAATGTTAACAGATTCAGAATGTTGTGCTCTTGCAGGACAGCAATTATCTGTCATTGGGACTTTCATCTTACCGTTCATGGTGGAAGGATAATGGTCCAAGCTGTGAGAACAGAAACCTCCTAAACACTAGATGGCAGCATCTGGAAAGTCCTGCTCTGGTCTCTGAGCTGGGCTGTGTGTTTGAATATCAGTACATCGAAGTTATGCACAGCGCCCTTCAATTGTTCATTTCTGTAAGACCCTAAAACTGAAGAGGTCGTTATCTGTTAAAGCTGAAGTGTGCAGAAATAACGATAACTGCTGATAATTTCTCACAGCAGTGCAGCTGTGTCAGGCATACCGACTTTTTGTTTACCTACAAATGAATATTGTTAAGTTGGAAAGTTAGGACATACTTCAGCTATAATATGAACTCCTCAGTTTAATGTTTTTCTGTGATTCATCCATATGTGCAAATATAGTTAATAATTGAAAAAATAACTTGTATATGACTTTACTGAATCTGATGCTTCGTTTGCATGTAGGTCCTGGGATTTGTATTTGCCTGCTACGTTGTCAACATCTTCAATGAAGAAGAAGACACATGTTTGTAAAATTCTTTTTATCTTACACCTTTCAAAATTGCCTTGAGTAATTTTGTGTTTTTTGCTGGTTCTAGTTAATCTTCCTTAACAACTGTTATTACTTGTGCCACTAATTTTGTATCTGCATTGTGTTTCTTTTTAGATTTGTATAAGTGACGGTGTCCAGATCTCATCTACATTTTAAGAGAGAGAAAGGAACACTGAGAAGGGAAAGAGATGGAAGAAAAGGACATTAACCATTCTCAGAATGGATTGGATCGATTCCAAATGATGTATACATGTATAAACATAACAATACACACAAATCAAGAAAATAATGTGAATATAAACATGAAAATTCAAAGGTATGTGTATGTGTGTTTTATTATTATTTGCCTTATGACACATTGAACTCAACAAGGGAACAAGAAGCAAGTCACAAGGCATCTGTGTAACTATTCATCCAAAGCCAAAGGATACAGCAATGGACCTCACATGCTTTTATGAATACGTATTTATTTTCCTATCAGGATATGATTTTTTCCCCCCTGTGAAAGTTTTGCATACAGTTTATGTATGTGGCTTCTAATTTTACAGTTCAAATGGTAGCCTATATTTTGTACATTTTAAACATATTGTAAAGATCTCTTTCAGTTTAATAGTGGAGATTAAATGAAGAATGAATTGCTTTACATGCACTTGTGTCATTACATAGAAAAATGCTGTTAAATGTTTAATGATCAACATCTGTCTCTTTTACTATCGGTAGCGCAAGCCAAATTTGTGAGAGAGAGCAATTATAATACCTGCATGTGCTGCTCTGTGTCTTACATGCAAAACAGAAACATTGTAAGTTAACGCATATAACATTACTTTGTAAATGAATATAATACAGCATTTACTGAACATTGTATTTTGAATGCTGACTGTAGTGAGTCATATCGTCTTTTATTTTGTTAAGTTATAGCTGTAGTGCATATCTTAATAAATATTTCTTTGGAAAACACCACAGTTTATAAGAAAAAAGGCACTTTATTTCGTTCAGGTTTCTCTTTCCATTTGACTCGCATTACATCGACACCTAGTGGATCAAATGAGAAAAACGCAAGTTGAATAAGTGTTCGGCACTTCGTAGCCTACCTACAGTCTAAATAACCATAAATGCATGAGGATACTAAGTAAACCAGATAATTAGGTATGTTATCACTATGTGCAATGAGATACATTATTATCCTAGGACAATATAAGACATCAGAATCCAAATTCAACGTGGCCAGTAAATTCATCTCATCAGTAAAGCTGTGAAATGGATGTTATGCTGAAACAGAGCTGCTCCCTGCAGGGTTCCAGTCTCCTATAGTTACCCACTGCAAACTTATTAAACAGGAAGACCCCCATCCCACCCATCTCTGACTAAGATCAATAGCTAGATCTAAATATCAATTAGCTACCCTGAATGCCCTTTATCAGCATGTGGTTTAGTTGACACAAGAGTGCTCAGTGCTTGTTAATGACATTCTTTTGACAGTGAAAATGTAAATGATAAAAGTAAGCGGTGGCGTGGCTTGGGCCTATAATAAAACTAAAAGCTTAAAAAAATACAAATAATTCTGGGCAAATGGTTTAAATAAAGCTTGAAGAAAAGTTATCAAGCCTGTCAGCAACATCTAATGTGAAAGGTATGTACTCATCTGTAAGTTTTTAGGACATATTGCACATATGAATACATGAACAGAAGCCAGTGGAAAAACAGCTTAAACTCTATTTTTTAAGTATTTAATAAAACAGTATGTTGTTAATACTTTATTATCTATACAGGGTGATTTGTAATAGTCACTTATTTTTGTCTGAATTAAACAAACCCATTCAATAAAGGCTAATAAACTAATGCGACGTATCCTCTGACAAACATATGTCATACTAGCTGTGGTGAATGATGGTTTAGTGGAGGAAATTAGCTCATTTTCATTGCATAAAAGCATAATCTATATATTTTATTGCTGTTTTAAATAACTTATTATAGACATTTATACTATTATCATAAATACGTCGATAGGTAAAATAGCAATGCCAAAATGTAGCCTACAGCACTTCTCATTTAGTTACTTATACTGCACTTTAAACGTCTATTATTTGAAGGAAGAACCTATACGAAATGGATTATTTACTAAGAGAAAGAAGACATTAATGCGGTAAGAACTTTTTTCCAATTTTCTCAGGTTGATCACCTCCGCATGGCCACCCGGTCCATGTGGCGTCAGTCCCTCCGCGTAGATCCCGGATGGAGCGGCCATTGGGCGGAAGTGAACAGAGGTGCACAATAACTGCGGGCTGGGAGGAGGAAAAAATATATATACACTTTGAAATAAATTTACACTCGGCGTGTGACAGCATCGGATTACACCCCAAAACCGCAGAGCCTCTGATACTCTTGAAAACATCCTCAGGCTGGACTTTTAGTGCCCTCGCGAGGACCGGATCGCCGGAATCAAGTCGTGGAAGTTGCTGAAAAAAGCGCAGTTCAGCCTGCACGGAGCCGAGAGGAACCCACGGGCTTCGGGTTACGCCGAGCACTCTCGCTGCTGCTTTTTTCTTTGCAAGACTCTTGCTGAATCTAAAGAGGCCCTCTTGATGAATTATGTCTACCACCAGTATTGACCCACAGGTAGGTTGGAGTGGCACGGCGTCGCGAAGGCCTTTAGGAGGAGCAGGGAATGCGCGTGCAGCCTCCGCCGCTTCTGCGGAGACATTACGGGCTTCTGCCTCTGCTTGCTTCACACAAGCGCGAAGGCTAACGAGTTAGCATTTTTCCCACTCGTTTCATTGAATACTACATCGCGTTTCTTCGGCTCAAACACGCATTTCCGCTCGACTCGTCGCTAAATGCTGTTTGCTCCGGTGTAGTATCAGGATAAAACTTAATTTAGTACACAATCTCTCTCATCGGCTTCCGAGAGTTATAACCAGTTTTCCCTGGACTTGAGCTGCTCTGCGTGGTCGACGAAATCTGTAGCTGTCCGAGTGGACGTGCAATTCCTCGATTGACTAAATAAATATCAACATAAGCCCCCGTTTCTCTTTAATAACGAATGGAGAGCGACTCCTGATAGTGCATTGATTTATTGCTGATGCTCTGATGGTGTCGGTGTGGATTAAGAGCATGAAACGTTGTGTAGTATTTGCATGTTAAACACGAAGACCTCGTGTTTAAAACTACAATTCAAATGTGTTAATATTTTATCTTGTTGTTTTTTATCCATCTCCAATCACCTACTGAATGGGAAGACATCCAAAGGGCAAGACGCTAAAGGTGAGTTTGCTGAATAATATATACGTCTATACAGATTTGGAAATGAAACGTCCAGTATAGGCTCATTCATTCACATTAAGTCCAGTTTTACCATTATTAATGCTCTCGGCTGTGGCTGTTAAGTCAAATTTGGGCATTCATTCTCTATCAGAGCCTGGTTGCTGTGTTGCTCGCAATATCATTCAAATAATGTTGTTTGAGAGCTCAATCAATCACCTGATGGAGCCATAGGCTATACCTCCTCTTGGAGGCCAGAACTGCTCCTGGTGGATTAACACCACTCTGACACATCAATTGGCAATGGGAGTTTGGCTTTTGAGTGTATTAAATGGATAATGCTTCATAATTCTGTAGCGTTAAGTACTCTAGTTGTGAATTTTTGCCCTTTGGTTTGGGTAATTTTTAGATGGTCCTCTTCATCTATGACTCTGTCTGTAGTATCGTGGTAGTCAGACAGAACATGTGGTGAATGACTCACGGAGATCAGTGTGGTGAAGTTCACATTACTATAGTCGTTTATCATTTGTTGAAGATCTAAAATGTGAGTGGCATGGCCTTGGTTATGTGATATCTTCAAAGCAGCAGAAAAGACGTAAGATTTAGCATGTGCTTTGAGTTTGTTATCAGATGTCGTGATTTGAGAAGTAACCCTGATGTTTAACATCATTCTTTATTTCAGTGCAAAATGGCTCTCTTCATCAGAAGGAAACGGTCCACGACAATGACTTTGAACCATACCTCACTGGCCAGTCTAATCCGGTGAGAAATGTTTTGTCTGGTTTTATATTTTTAAGAAAACAAAATGATTTTAAGTGCAATCTCCTTGTAGGCTTGTGCATGTAAAAACAGTATTATGAATCGAAGTATTATCACTTTATCTGGCTTTCAAAGAACTATTCTGCTGCTTTCTCAGAGGAAGAGAAGAATAATAATAACAAACTAGGTTTTACAGTGGGAAATTTGTCGGTAAAGTTTAAAATATTTGAAATAAATTTTCTGGTGTCACAATGGTGGAAGGGGAAAACTATTAACCAACTAGGTTTTATTCTGGGAAAATTTGACTTTAGTTTTTTTTTTTTTTCATTACAGCAACCACAGTACATTACTAAAAGGAACTGGTTGTACAATACGTCATTGCCTATAAATTGTTCTGGAGTTTAAAATAATTTCCTTTTGAATATGGAGTGTGTGCTAAGATTTGGGTCTGATCTGGTTTTATGCTGTTTGAAATTGGTAAATGTGACCCTGGACCACAAAACCAGTCATAAGGATCTATTCTTTGAAATTGAGATTTATACATCTGAAACCTAATAAAGCTTTCCAAAGAAAAAAAATTGGTGGAAAAAAATTGCTTTTTAAAGTTGTCCAAATTAAGTTCTTAGTAAAGCATATTACTATTTGAAAATTAAGTTTTGATATTTACAGTAGGAAATTTACTAAACATCTTCATTAAAAAAAATTTTAAATCATTTTTAGCCATACAGTGTATTGCTAGCTAATGGTACAAATATGTCAGTGCTACTTAAGACTGGTTTTGTGGTCCAGGGTCACACATTTGGTTTGTAATTTGTCATTAATTCTAACAATTTTATTTCTGATTATCCCTCAGAATAACAGTTACCAATCAATGACGGACCCATACCTGTCTAGCTACTATGCCCCCTCGATCGGGTTTCCATACCCCCTCAGCGAGGCCCCCTGGTCCACCGGCGGAGATCCACCGATCCCATACCTCACTCCGTACGCCCCCCTCAGCAATGGAGACCATCACTTCATGCATGACACTGTGTTCGGACAGCCAGGGGGTCTGGGTAGTAGCATCTATCCACATCGGTTCAACTTTTTTCCAGAAAACCCAGCATTTTCCGCCTGGGGTACGAGCGGCTCCCAGGGCCAGCAGACTCAGAGTTCTGCTTACGGGGGTAGTTACAGTTACCCGCCCAGTTCTTTAGGTGGCACCCTGGTACCCGATGGGCAGACAAGCTTCCCAAGTGACACCCTGAATAAGGCGCCAGGTATGAACAGCTTAGAGCAGGGCATGGTGGGGTTGAAGATCGGTGGGGATGTGACCGGAGGTGGATCTGGAGTGAAGACGGTGGGCTCAGTGATCGGTGGAGGGCCAGTGGCAGCAGCTGTGGCCACGGGTAATGGCGGGACTCCACTAGGGCTACCGCCTCCCAAACCCACATCTTGGGCGGCCATTGCCAGCAAACCGGCCAAGCCTCAGCAGTTGAAGGTGAAGAGCAAGCCGGGGATGCCCATGGCTGGAGGCACCCTGCCCCCGCCGCCCATCAAACACAACATGGACATTGGCACCTGGGATAATAAGGGGCCCGTGACTAAAGTGGCCTCACCACTGCCGCCCCACCACCAGCAGCAGCCTCCGCTCCACTCCCAGGGTCACCTACCGCCTCACCCTCACGGGCTCCCGCCCCCACCTCAGCCCCCTATGCCGTCTGCCCAATCACTTGCCCAGCAGATGGCAATGCAGGGTCCGCCACCTCCACAGCCTTACCAGAACCACACCCCTGCTCCTCCCCCTCAAACCCGGTGGGTTGCCCCACGTAACCGCAACCCTGGTTACGGTGGGGGTGGCAGCATGGACAGCAGTGGCTCATCGAGTGGTGGAGGGGTTGGCAACGGTGGGGGCGGCGGACCTCCGGGGTCCAGTGCTGTGGAATCCCACCCGGTCCTTGAAAAGCTGCGCGCGGCGCACAGCTACAATCCCAAGGACTTTGATTGGAACCTGAAAAATGGCCGGGTTTTCATCATTAAGAGCTACTCGGAGGACGACATCCACCGCTCCATCAAGTACTCCATCTGGTGCAGCACGGAACATGGTAACAAGCGGCTGGATTCGGCCTTTCGTGCCATCAACGGCAAGGGTCCTGTCTATCTGCTATTCAGCGTCAACGGCAGCGGACACTTCTGCGGCGTGGCAGAGATGCGCTCGCCTGTAGACTACGGCACCAGCGCCGGCGTTTGGGCGCAGGACAAGTGGAAGGGCAAATTCGACGTGGACTGGCTGTTTGTTAAAGACGTGCCCAACAGCCAGCTCAGGCACATCCGCCTTGAGAACAATGACAACAAGCCTGTGACCAATTCCCGTGACACGCAGGAGGTGCCTCTGGAGAAGGCCAAGCAGGTGCTGAAGATCATCGCCACCTACAAACACACCACCTCCATCTTCGATGACTTCTCACACTACGAGAAACGGCAGGAGGAGGAAGAGGTGGTAAGAAAGGTATTGCATTTTTTCTTATGTGTTTTGTTTTGTTTAATAGCTACATTGTTCAGCTAATGATGGGGTTATCGTTTTATATATCGTTCTTATATATAAGATTGTTAGCTGTCTTGAGGTTTAGAGATGCATATGCTGAAGCAAAATATTTCTGTTTAGAGGTGAATGACCATTAGCAGTGATTAACCAAAGAACTTTGAACGGCATGTGAAGGGTTCAGGCTACTGTTCATGTCACTGAAACTGGCTATGTAAAGGTTACGGCTGTTTAAGTGCCACCGATCAGTGCAAGTTTACCTGGTCATTTTGGAATGGTTGATGCTTTTTGTTTTGCTGTTGATGCTTCAGTTATTTCATTACTCTCTTTAATATTTCATCCATTGGTGGTTTTTCAGTACTGTAATGCTCCAAGTGTTAAGCTGCTAATAAAATTGTGTTGTATCATATTTCTGGTGACAGCAAAAATACATGTCTTAAACTGGTTCTACTTGGCTCATTTTAAATGTGGATTTATGGTAATGGATAAATATGTCACTTCTATGTTGGATTTAGTTTTTGGTATTTTTTTTATGCTACAAAAATGGAACACCTGTTGTGATGTTTTTTGAGTCGAGTCTAAGGATGATTGATTTTAAATCTCTTTCTTTCATCTGTACTGACAGAACCTAGAGCCTGCTCCTCTCCAGAACCGATCCCGACTGGATCAAGTAAGATTTTCTTTTTTGATTTCCAGGGCTAACATGGTTATAAAAGACTTATTTCCAGATTAAGTTTGGATTTTGTATTTATGCTCTAATCTAAACTGGACTTTATTACACTTTTTTTTTTATTGATGGATATTATTTGAATGCTCTTTGATCACTCATTTGACTTTTTTTTTAATATTTTCTGATAAACTGTGCTGTTTAATCACATACAAAAGTTTTAATTAGAAAATTCCTTGCAGACTGTGTATAGTAAAATGTCTAGAGGAAATCTTTTAGTTTTTAACTTGTTTGACAATGCACCTAAAATTATTTGTTTATTAATGGATTTACAAATTTTTCTTTTAATGATATACTTAATTTACATTATAGTGAAAGAGTTTTCACTTAGAGATTGCTAAATTGTACATTGTAATTACAGAAAATAGCAAGTAACTCATTGAATTAAACGTGAAATTTTAAAATAGATAGACTGAAATTATATTTTCTTCCTTTGAAAGATCATGTTCTTGGCATGAAAATTGCTTTAAAAGTTGACATAAGATGAAACAACTAAATCAGTTAATCACTCCTTATGAGTGTAAATAGTTTAAAAATCCAGATGAGTGACGGTTCAAGTCAAGGAAATTCAAAAGTGACAAATTACGGTAACCCTGGCATGTGTGAGAATTACCAGTACAAAATTACACCTTTTTATTGTTGGAATGCAGTGGTACTTTTTCAAAAGTTTCAGATTTTTCTGTACAAAAATATTAACCTACCCTCTATTTCTCTCTCTCTGTTTCTCTCTCACAGGAACGCCAGAACCGAAATAAACAATAGAAGGCTGCCCCTTACGTATGATGAGCAGTTGTTTTAGGACTGACCATTTGAAAATAAAATTTAAAGAGGACACAAGATGAAATTTAAAAAAAATAAACAATCATTGTTTTTTCTATTTAATTCTGGTGACTTCAGCCAGCGTCAGACTCGAGCCTCTGCGCCTCCGGCTTCACCTGTGGGGGCTGAAGTCGATTAGCACCTCTCAACGTCGCGTCATCGTTTTGATTTCTTTTCTCTTGTTTTCTATTGTTTGGTATTGTTTTCATACACCTCCCTCCCCCCTTTGACCAACCGATATCTGCACAAGTCCTTTATTTCATCCTATATTTTTGTTTCTTCAGCCCCACTGCTCCTCATCATGCCCTTCAGATTTGGTTAAATGAGTGGGTAGTGACTTCTGTTATGTATGTATGTGTGTGCGCGCCCGTGTGTGTTAGAGAAGGTGGTGGAGTGTTTGTCAGTCATGTGATACAGCAGAGGTGAGGGAGGGGGGTGTGTTCAGACTCCATTCTGGTTGGGGTGGAGGGGCATCTCCAGCATCAGTAACTGTAATGGGCCAGTTTTACATTCTGTAGATCCAGATTTGTGGAGAATCGTGCAACTGCGTAGAAGGGACAATGACATGTGTCTTGACATGAGATGATGTTATAAAAAAAAAAAAACTATTTTTTTGAATTATGTAACACTTGACTTCTTTTTTTTTTTTTGTTCAGTGACGAGCCACTTATGTCACAGGTTTTGTTTTTTCTTCTGTATTTTCCTGCTTGGAGCCTTAACATTTTAAAGCTACGGAAACCGTTTAATAATGGCTGTTCTATACCTCAAATGAAACAGCGTTATCAGGGAGACGACATCCCATGCATCCTTAACCAAGGGAAGTCAACATTGTCACTGGCTGGACTAAAAAGAAAATAAAACTAATGTTTTTGTTGCGGTTCAGAGCCCAATGCTCAGACTCTGTTCCCATACACGCTTAATGTTTAAAGAGCAGAAATGTAACTACTTACTGTTCCAACCCCGCCCAGCAGAGGTCGCCGTTTCTTTAAGCCAATCTGAGAGATGTAGCAATTCACTGCTTTTAATTTGAAGTCACTTTAGATGCATCACCTCTTTTTTTCTTTTGTTCTTTGTCTTTTCTTAACAGATTTCATTTTATTGCTTTTTTCCCTCCCCATGTCCTCAGTATATTGCTAAGCTTTAACGTAGGATCATATAATTATAACAATAACGAAGAACGCCTCAAATGTGTAACCTGAAAATTAATGTTACTGATTTACTGTTAAAAGTAAGAAAAACAAACAAACAAACACAAAAAAAAAGAGTATATGGTTTCTGTGCGTGATTTTTTTTAGGACCTGCTTGCTGTTTTGTGTGTTTGTGTGTGGGAGAGCGGAATTGAACCGTGTGAGGGTTTCAGATTTCTATAGTCATATAACAAAAGATTCATGAAAATATATGAAATACTAAAAATATTAAAAAAAGAGTTACAAGACGAACATTTAAGTCACCCCTGAAATGAATATGCATTGTATTGGAAGGTCACTATCTATCACATTCTTAGATTTGATCATGCTCATTATTAAAATAATACTATATGGTGTAATTGCTGTTTGAAGGTGTTCTTTTTACTGCCTTGCTTTGTTGGAAAAACTCTCTGTGGTGTTATTTTGCTAATTGTTTTGCACTGAGAAGGCTGAAACAGTTCTGTATCACACGCTAACCTATTCACACACACCTGAACAGTTTTATTTGTAAGAAATCTCCTTTTATGAAAACATTAGGATAAATATACATAATTTTAAGACATGATGGACGTATATTTATTTCTGGGGGGTTGGGTCTCAAAAAAATACAGGATACATATTTGTCACTGTCACTTCTGAAAGCTTAGAAATCGAGCTAATTAGAACAAATGTAGAAAAGTAATTCCCTCATCTCGGTATAGTTACCAATGCTTCATAAATGTTAATGGGGGAAATAGTTCATCTGCAATCAAAGTTCAAAAATTGTATTGGTTATTTCTAGATATGCAGGTGCTAGTGCAAAGAACATTCTATGCACTGCACCTTAACCATTGATTGTTGAAGGGAATGAGCTGTTTATCAGCCCAATTATTTTGTACAGCAAAGGTTGAATAATGTAAAGATGGTAACCAGTTTTAATTTTTTACCTGCCACTTATACTGCTGAGATGGAACAACAGTAATTAGAATAAACGGGCAGTGAGAGCAACATCAGCACTCTGTGGTCTAAAGGAAGAGGCCTGGCATGTGTGACATAAAATGCAATGTGATTTCCTAAAAATCTAATATTATTAAAATAAGTGTTGCGCTTATTACTGAAACGGCTCAAAATATAATGCTATCGCTCTTGTATGGGAGCTGAATCTAGATATAGCTGAGTACAGGGCCATCTGGATTGATTGGCTGCCATCTTGTTCTCATCTAGATAGCAGAAAGCAGAATTCTGGCCAGAAACAAAAACTTGAAGCAAGACTTTTAGACAGGAAACAGATTTGCATTAAATAAGGGTTTATTGACAGGTAAACAAAGAAAGTGGAAGGAAGGGACAGGTCTTGGCAGAGGATGCTTTATGCGTATTAAAAGATTGAACACAGTTTTGATGTACAATAATATTCTCCTGACTTTGCTTTTTCTGAATGTATATATTTTTCTAAACTAATCCATACATTTCAGTTGAACATGGTATTTATTCAAGTATACACACAATACACATTTGAAATTGACAATTAAATTCAAAGACAATTAACAATTGTTTTTAAACAATTACCAATACAAGACCAGATAGTGATCACAGAACATGATAATGTTTGACAAGCCATTCTTTTCAGGATATACTAGTGACCTTCTGCGTTTTCAGCTTTGCAATGGGAACCAGATTCCTCTTGTGCACAAAAAACATTCATGTACGCCTATACCTGACATTTTAAATATTTACCCAAGGTTCCTCCAAACAGTGTAGTGTCGTATTATTTGCTGTTTATACTGTATAGCATGACTCAATCATGGGATTGGAGCATCCATTACATAACTAAGTAATAATAATAAAATAGATTTAAGACTATGTCCTCATATACCAGTAGAAATAGACTTGAGAATAAAATAATATATACATTGAACAAGAAGAGGAATTTTCACATTCCTGTCAGCTCCCGAAATTAATATTCCTATCATGCGCCAGCAAACCAAGCGGCCTCAGTTAATGTGCAGCTCTTTGGCTTTACCAGCCTTCACTCCGGATCTGCGCATCTCTGCTGCTCATTTTCCTAAACGATACAGGTTCGCCGTTGTAAGGCCCCTCTCTTGGCATTCACCGCGTGCCTTAATTGTATGGATATTAAATCAAGGTCCGCCGTGAACACGCAGAGTGGCAGGCCCATGTCACCACCCTCCGTGACGCGCTCACCCCAGAGCAGGCTGCTCTTCAAAGAGTACCGCAAAGAGGGATGTCGTAATGCCTTTTGACAAAACGCCAAAATTACAATCACAATAGTGTGTCTACATTGTTTTCTGTTTCAATTTCTAGTGAAACACAGTCAAATACCAACGCATGTATTGCGCAGAGAAGGCCAACCAGTGGCCTATATTTACTGCCTTTAAGAGCTGCTCTGTGGGCTATATGACTCTGCAGCCTCAATTCAAGCAGCCATGGCTATTGTCCTCCTTCTTTTGGGTCTCTGGGATTTGTGTGCCTCGGTGGCAGTACGGTTAGGAAATTAAAGATAGTGTCAATGCCCAAATATAGCATATCACGAATGAATCGCAGTCGTACAGATCATGGAATTGCATTCTGCAGGAGACAGAATGAAGGCAATTAAGAAGGTAGCATTGTTATGATTCTCACTCATTTTGCTGACCTCTGCAGTAGTGCATCCTTTAGACTACATCAAGTGTAAACAAATCACTTTTAAAATCTACTATTTTACAAAAAAAAAACAAAACAACAACAACTGTCGACCAACCTTAATCAAAATAATATCACCGCCAAAACAAGCGAAATGAATGCAACAACAGCACAGTCCCCCGTAAACACGATGCTCCATTTTCTCCGTCGAGCATCTTTAGAGCTGCCGCCGTATCCCTCCTGCATCCCGCAACGAGCAAAAAGGTCACGCCTGTCATTTACCGCCGAAACACACCGATTGTATCCCGTTTTTAATCGTAATCGTCTTCTGCGGTGTTAAATGGCCTCGTTTGCGTCTTGGTTACGCTGATCCCTTCTGGAGAGATTAGCGCTTCCTCGCGTCCTCGCGCGCTCGCCCTCCTCTGATGATAGGACTCGAGCGCGAGAGGATTACATCGGGACACGGTGACGTCATGAGCCGCGCCGAAGGCCCCCTCCCCTCCCGTTAACCAAATCCCCATCAGCACGGTGCCCTTGAAAACCAGCGAGGCTGACATTCGGAGGACTGAGAGCCATTAGCGCCCTTTACATTCAGTTGAGTTGCTTTAGTCGCTACCCAAAATTGTTCATAAGAAATGTCCCCGAGCACTCTAAACAATGTCTGCCACGGTCAGTTTATGGTTTGTCACTTGCTTCACATACTTTTGGCTAATTTATGTCTATACTGCAGAGAGTGAGCCACCATTCTATTCAGTCCCCACCGTCTCAGACTTGCACTGCATGCGGATTCAGAGCTTTTATGGAAGGGTGTAAAGGGAAGTCAATTTAGACTAAAATAATCGAATAGCCTAATAAATAAATATGAAATATATACGCTGAATATTAAAATAATTATTGAAAGAAATTAAAGTCCCTACGCAAATTTTCAATCATTTGAATTCAGTGACACTTGCTTTTTGGCGCGCCTAGCGGTTATTATCTTAAAATTAGAAAAGTAGAAGTAATCTGTTATATAGTGATTAGTAATTAGAACTGACCGAGGTTTATCCATTTTGTTTGTTCAATATTTTTTGTAACAAAATACGCTAGTGGCGCTGTTTTTTCTAGCTGAAAGAAATTTGTGAGTGCTTTGCGACTTTGTAGCCTACTTTGTAATCGTGCCTACATTCGTAGTTAAATGATTAAAAAGCGCTTTTTAAAAGTATAAGCTTCCAAACCATTGAGGGTTCAAACCTAATTAGAAAATATTCAGGCTACGTACCGTGGCTGCAGTCCAAATAGGCTACATGTGCACTACCAGACTACACGAGTTTCTATGAATTATCCTAAACAAAATTGTGAATCGTAAACAAATCGTATAATTTCTACAAATGAGAGAGCCAGTGGGAGGATAAGAAGTGAAGGGATTTGAATATTTAGAGGAAGCCTAGTAGAAGAAGCCCATAACCCACGTGCGATTTCATGGACCTGACAGTTTGCTGCAGTCTCCATCCACCATCTTGAATTCACCTCATTTCCAATCCCCCTCAGTTCCACTGTAAATGTGTAAATCCCAGAATAGATGCTCAACTGGGAAAATGGTTATTTATTCTTCCCCTGAAGCTATATTTTGGACCTACTTCCTTCTCCATTGCGCAAGGGAGGAGTTTTGTCTTTGCATTACAATACCGGCCGGACCATTCATCCCGTGTGTCCCTGATCTTCAGCAGCCCATCCACCCCACAGCACGACAGGGGCCTCTCCATCACAAGACGACACCACTAATGCGAATCAGTGCAGGAGGGAGGCTTTAGTGATGCAGGGGCCTGATTTAGCGGCTTTGTCATTGAGGAGGAGTCAAGATAATGTAGATGAATAAGAACTGAAGAAGCCCTTTGAGTTTAAGTAACTGCCTGCACCTGCTTCTACTGTCATGTATAGGCTATCTGACCCTGCTGTAGAGGTCAAAGAAGCCCTTCAGTAAGCGATTATTAAAGGACGTTTAAACTTGATCATTAAAAAAGAAAGAATAGAAAAATGATTGTTACAGTACTCCAATTCAACAAGTCAATTTTGATCAAAAAAAAAATCACAAACAGAAAAATGTAGGCTAAAAGGCAGCATTCAAAACAACTGTTTTGATCAAATATCATAATTATTAAAATGCATGTGCAACAATATGAAAAACAGTCAAATAGTTGTTGTGATAACAGAGCACAATATATTTTAATAATATAGCCTATGTTAAATGAAAAGGGGAAAAAAATAGGCTAAATAAAAGCTAGTCCAAAAATGAATGTGTATAATTTAGTACATGAATATTCTGGATTAGATCATTCTTTTCTTTTTCCAGATTTTTCCCCTCACTGTCTATATCTTCCTTATTATTTAAAAATTGTCATCCAGTTCAGGATTTTCTACAACTTCACTCTTTTCCTCTCTTACAGTCTTCATTTTCTGCACCATCTTTTACTTCCACTGTCCCTCTCTCTTTCTCCCACCCTCCTTCTCTCTTCCTCTCTTCCTCCCACGTGTTTCTACATCACTCTCTTCAGTATGAGATCCACTCTGCCCTACATGTCTCAGCTGATTGGACCAGCTGCTCAACTCAAGTTCACCATAGCAACTATGATTCAGTCGCCCAGCAACGGGTTTTACTTTCACCCCACTTCCTACTCAGGGACCCCCATCTCCCCACAGCCAACAGTCCAGAATCTGCTGATAAGTGTTAAAGTGTGGCTGTCTTACCTGGCATCTGTGGTTTCACAGAATAGATCACAGCAGTGGGTAGCTGAGATCCAGAGAGGAGAGATATGTTCCAAATCAGAAAACGAAACAAAAAAACAATTTTTTTCTGTGTGTGTGATTTATTTGTGATTACGATATTGTAATATTGTGGGTACATTTTGTATACGTTTATATAAGCTACTGTAATTCAACGGGTGCCTTCAAGTGAAAGGTGATCAGTTATATATAGTGATGAGAGGGTGTGTTTTAAAATTGTTATATATTATTATTACATCAGTCACTCAATCCCTCCTCTCCTATTGTTTTATTATGTTTGACAGATAGAATGGGAGCCCTTAAATGAGGTCATGTGATTTCTTTCTGTTCATGCATTTACTGAAGTCCAAACTATGGCCAAAGTCTTTTACAATCACTACAATAAACTGAAGGGGAGAAAATGTGTAGAAGCAATAAAAAAAAAATCTGACAATTTTACCTCAGAAATTAAAAGGATAGTTCACACAAAAATGAAAATTCTGTCATTAATTACTCTCCCTCATATAGTTCCAAGGGCTCAACCTATGCAGAGCACATGCCCTTTTTGTAATTACACTCGGAAGGGAGTTTTGAAAATTTTTTTATAAATCAATGCTATTGGTAACCCTTTACGTTTGTTTGTCTTTTTAACAAATATTTAACCAATTAAAGGCCTTAAATTCTATTATACTATGTGTTTGCTGGCTAGATAAAAAAAAAACCTAGTATTGTATACTTCCTGCTCGTCTCCACATGTATAAACATAGAAAAACATGGTTTACTACTTTAATAATGTTGCATTAAATAAAAATAAAATTACAGAATGAGAATGAGAACTTCTAACTTCTCCTTAACTTGCATGAATGACTACCATCCAGTAGCACTCACACCCATTATTATGAATTGCTTGGAGCGACTGGTTTACGCCATTTAACCCACACCAATTTGCCTACCATAGCAATATGCGTGATGCACTGTCATTCCCTCCAAGCTGACTACTACACTTGGAGACCGACCTGGGCATTAACACCCTCCTCTGTAACAGGATTATGGACTTTCTGACCAACAGACCTCATCATCTGCTCCACCACCATCACACTCAACACCGGTGTACCACAGGGCTGTGTGCTGAGCCCATTTCTCTACTCCCTCTACACCCACGACTGCAAGCCTGTGAATGCATCCAACTCCATCATCAAGTTTGCAGATGACACCACAGTGATTGGCCTCATCAGCGACTGACAAAGATGAGACTGCCTACAGAGAGGAGGTACAGCATCGGCCCGCATTGAGGGCTGACAACAACCTGCTCCTTAACACCAGTAAGACAAAGGATCTTATTGTGGACTTCAGGAAGAAAGGAGGCACACATGACTCATCCACGTTAGCGGGATGGTAGTTAAATGCATCTCCAGTTCCTGGGAACCAATATCTTGGAGGACCTTTCTTGGAGCATAAACACTTCCAGTCTGATCAAGAAGCTTCTTCTTACTTAGGACACTGACACTACAGCTGTCTCCTTACTGAATTCTGCCCATTGACATCCACCACACCCCTCCTCATCACTACATCTACATCACTAAAAAAAACTTATTACTTGCACTAACATTCAACAGAACATTCTTATATCCAGAATACTGAAATGATCCATTTTCAGACTGGAATAATGTCGATGCACTTTTCTAATGTCCATTGCATTAGTGTTTCTCTCTTATACGTATTTATTTGTAAAGGATGTTCATATGGTCATAGTTTCTGCATATAGTGTACATACACATATTACATATCCATCTGAATAGTATGTTTATAGTACACCTATTTGTATATCATGCTGATAGTATTTAACTATCTGTAGATAATGTCCATGGTACTGCCTTATCTGCATATTTAGTGGACATTTGTAACATGTTGTAGACACTGTGTATCCTGCACTTACTGCTTATTGCACATCTGGTTAGATGCAAACGGCATTTTGTTGCCTTACGTGCAACAACAATAAAGTTGAATCTAATCAAATCTAAGATATTTTATAAAAAGTCTGTCAGTATTTTACATGTTTATGGCTAATAGAATCATGTTTGCTTTTGAATGATTAGAATAAACAAATTAGGCCATCAACTCTCACTTACTGAACAGATGTGTTTCTCCTTATCACAAAATGCTGGATTGCCTTCAATCAGCCCCCTCCAGGATTTCTCAACTGCTGCAGTCTAATTTTAATCATGCTCATTTGCATTAGTAAATGATGACTAATTAATCAGATTGTTTGGGGCATTTCTCTGGTGTAGGAGGAATGTTGTCATTTATTATATTTTTGACTGACATAAAATCTGTTTACTGCTTTCCTAAAATAAATCATGTGTTACTTTTTTTTTTTTTTAGCATTTACTATTACCATTGGCCTACTGTCATTCAAAATCAATGTTTGTGTGCAGCCCAGTTTACTTTTTAGTGAGATTTTTTAAAATGTCTCCCCTCTCTGGCATGCATACACATAGATTAACACCCAGTAGTAATTTGGCGTGATGACCCAGTTTCCAAAAGCAAAGCCAGTCTTTCCCATTCCTCAAAAAGTCAGTTTGTAGCCTATGACAGAATATCACCAATATAAAATTATATAATATCAAATTCTCTGGAGAAGACGTTTGACCAGTTACAAATGACCATAAAAAAATAAAGTAATTGCTTAAAATAATTAAACAGTTTATATATTATAGCTTTAATTATTTTCTTTCATTTAGCTACGGTTCTTATTTGACATTTATCCCCAGAAAATTCAGATTTAACAGTTTTGTCAACTGTTTTGAAATGCAAAATGTCCCCTTACATCAAGTAAACATATTTTTACTATCATTGTTATTGTGACTGTAAAACAATACGCTTCCTAATAGATGAAAACAGCACCTGTTTGTTGTTTGTGTGACGGGACGCAGATTTGATTGGACAGACTGTTAATCCTTCAAAAGTTTTTGACAGGTCAAATAGGCGTTTACCGCGGCAAACTCTTAACGACAAGGGACGTGGACAAATAATAGTCATATTTGCAGACCGAATGAACATCAGGAGAATGAATCCACTGCCGGTTTGTGACCAAGACTGTGAACTGCGCTTCCACTTCTCCATGAGCAGCCCGCCCTACGATCAGAGCCTCGGTGAAAGAGTTCCCATGATGCAACCCTCCGATGAATCAACCACGGGCCATCGCATAATCGAAGAGACAGCGTCGGAGATGGACGCAAAAAGTTTTCAATGTCTGAAAAAAGGATTTCACGGAGACTCGGTGCCCAACAGGGGAGCAGTGAAGAAGCCCAGGACGCCGCGGCTGCTTATCAATACGCGTGAACGGAGACGCATGCATGATCTTAACGACGCGCTGGATGACCTGCGAGCGATCATACCGTACACACCGAACCACAGCGTGAAAAAACTCTCCAAGATCGCGACGCTGCTTCTGGCCAAAAACCACATCTTGATGCAAGCTCGGGCCTTGAAGGAGATGCGGAGGATAGTTGAGCAGAACGTGGCACGGAATATTATTATGACCCCACATATATTGTCAGATTGAGTTTGTAGCGTGCAATTTATTTCTTTTTTTGTAATATGCAGTTATGAACAATGTGACCGATAATGTGACGCGCTAAAATGCACTGCCCATACACCCCCCCCACTAAGTTCTTTATGTAAAGTTTGTAACATGAACACTGTAAATAAACTGTAAAAAGGATTCGTTTTTCTGAAGAATGTGAAATCTGATGCTTACATTCATATTTTCTGTCACTTACGTTTTAGCCATTGCAGCATTGTAATCAAAATAAAGATTGCTGTCAAGACAAGTTTTGTCTTGGTTAGATTAGGGAGCTACAAGATTTAGCTGAAGCAGCTCATCATTAAAACAATGTAGGCTATGCATTCTGTAAAAATAGTGTAGTTTTTGAAGCATCGTAAGAAATAAAAAAAAAACATTTATTTAGAAAGCATTGTGTTTTCAACATTAACAGAAACCATAAGGGTAATTTTTTGGGAATTGAGATGTGCACATAATCTTAAAGTTGAATAAGAAATATTCCATTTATGCAGGTTTGTTAAGTCTAAAATATGAAATCTGAGGGTGCAAAAAATTGTATTGAGAAAATCACCTTTGAAGTTCTCAGCAATTCATATTAGTCATACTAATTAAATAGTTTATAGTACGAAAAGTACAACATTTCTTTACTTGAACATGATCTTTACTTAGTATTCTAATAATTATTTTTTCATTTGACTCATAAAATTATATTGTTGGACACAAAAAAATATACCTGTGCCACTTGGTTTTGTGGGAAAGAGTCATATATATGTGTGTGTGCATATATATATATATATATAACAAAACAAAACAAATTCACAAAAAAAGAAGAAAAAAAGCATACTTATACACTAGTTTGAAGATAATGAAAAATATAATTATCTTGAATTTTTCTGCTCGAAATTAGACCACATGAAATGTTATGACAAATGCAAAAAAAAATTCGTCTAAACCTTTTATGCAGCCACCTCAAAATGTATATAGGCCTATTTATAAAGGGGTACAAAGAAACACTTGAGCACCTTTATGTTTTTTGTTTTTTTATTGGAGAGTTTGAAAAAAAAAACATATTCATACCCTCAAAATCACATACAATTCTCATACAATTGATTAACAAAATAAATTAATTGAAAATAAATTCACACACAATACAAATATGTCACAGACAAAAGTTTTATTGCATCACCTGTTTTGCTTGAGAAATGACATATGGTGTGGTTCAACCTCAAAGCACACACACAAACACATTTTCATTGGCTGCACTGGTCATCAGCACAACTTACCAGCTGCCGTTTTAATGTTATGAGGATTGAAAATAAACAATAGATTTATTGAATTGTAGTTTATTATCTTGTTGCAGAAAAATCTCCCCCTCTAAGGGGATTTCTCATCTTTTCCACATAATAAAGGTGATAGTCTCATCTAATCTCTGAGACATAATCAATTATCTTTCTCGCCCTACAGTATATTTTGGTGGCCGTTCTGCAATAACAGAACTGTGTTAGATAAGAGGATTAAGCAAATCCATTAATGTTTTGGGAAGGTTTTAGAATAACAAGGTAAACCATCAAAGGTTATTGTTTGCCTATATTGTATCTCCTCATGAATGAAGCACTGAAATTACTGGAAAAGTTAAAGTCAATACTAGGCTACCTACTACTTTTAAATGAGGTAATTGCTGCTAAGGTCCAATTATAAAATTTTGAGGAATCATTACGTCAGTTTAAAGAAAGAAAGAAGCACTAATTAATTAGTCATAATAAGATTAAAAAATAAATTAATTTTAATTTCATGCAGACTTTGAGAAAAACACTATTAACAGTAAAAAACCTGACAGTTTTCGACTGAGGTAAAATAAATCTACATTTATATTAGTTCAAACTATTTTCTTAAATAGCTTCTGGATGTCTCTTCCAGATATAAATGTTTCACAAATAAAATAAATCAGCCCGTGCTCACTGTGCCCCTAATCTGGCAACCTTTGCAGCTTTACCACAGCAACCGTGACGTCACTATTCTGCCCAATCACTTACCTCGCCTCAAGTCTCGTTAAGAGCTCGTCTGTGTTCTCGCGTGATCTTCGCCGAGGCCCACCGCTATTTATAAGCGTAAACAGTGAGTATTTTATCATCATTCTTCAAATTTTGCCACAAAACAAATAACGCTAATAAAGAATAGTTAAAATTAATACAACTGGCTATTATTATTTTTTTCATGCGTCGCCATTCGCAAATGTTATTGTTAGGAAATAGCTGAACAAGCCTGTCCCGTGCGCTGCTGTGGTTCATGCAGTCGGTGCTTGTTTAGTTTCATGCCTCGGTAAAAGCCAAAAAATAATACATGCCAAATTGTATTATTTAATGACGAGGGTTTAATAACTTAAAACCTGTCAGGTGCATCGGTGTCACTATTCAAAACGGGTT
The DNA here is from genome assembly GCA_032359435.1 of Enteromius unitaeniatus. NCBI lineage: Eukaryota > Metazoa > Chordata > Actinopteri > Cypriniformes > Cyprinidae > Enteromius > Enteromius unitaeniatus. Next base: position 6,829,475 of record JAUMHI010000046.1, read on the forward strand.
CGTCGCGGACTCTGTTGAGTGTCCAGTGAGCTTCTGGCTGCTCTGTTGTGCTGTCTGTGAGCAGAAACACCGCGAAAATATGAATGTGCAGTTCATTCATTTACCTTCAAACGCGTACATCACAACCTTAAATATGCTGCTTCTTCTTTCTGATAACATGGACAGCCAGAGACACTGTTCACTACTTCCCTGATAGCATTTAAATGTGAGTGCGCATGCATTTTCATATCGGATGTGAGCAAAATGTGTTTTTTTTGTGTTGTTGTTTGTTTTTACATGTCGTGTTCACCACAGTATATCCGTGATGAGTTATTCAGAAAAGCCTGAGGACATTACAAAGGAGGAATGGATGGATAAACTGAATAATGTGCACATTCAGAGGGCAGATATGAACAGGCTCATCATGAACTATCTAGTAACAGGTATGTCAGTAGGCCTGTTATCTTACAGTGCAGTATATTACTTGATTCAAATGCAGAGATGTCTGTGAATTAAAATGAATAAAACTTCCCCTCTTCTCATGATCGTATTCCACAGAGGGATTTAAAGAGGCTGCAGAGAAGTTTTGTATGGAATCTGGAATTGAGCCGAATGTGGATCTGGACTCTCTGGATGAAAGGATAAAGATCAGGGAAATGGTTTTGAAAGGTCAGATCCAGGAAGCCATTGCTCTCATTAACAGCCTCCACCCAGAGCTCCTCGACACCAATCGATACCTCTACTTTCACCTTCAGGTAAACAGGGAGGGAGTGTGAAGTCTAAAGTTTTGATCACACCCTTTATCAAGATGTGTTTTAAATGTGCTTCCTGTATAACTTCTTGTTTTGTGAAACTTTACATCATTTTTGCGAGATGTCTGATTGCAGCACGCAAATACAAATATAAATACAAAGTCATTACACCGCTTAAATGCAAAGGAAAGAATATTAATGGTAACGTAGGGTGACCATTCGTCTTCTTTTTACTAGACATTTCCTGGCCTAGATTTCTAAATTGACAAAAAAAGCTGAGCTTTGTTTTCTGTTTGTTTTCATACTTTCTGAAGGTAATTACTGACTAGTAGTTTGACCAATACCCTGTGAAAGCAATCTGTTTTGAACTACCTCTGAAAGTGGTTAAAATTAGATGCGCTTGTTTTACACCCTTTTTACGCCTGTATTTATTTAGTGTCATTCACTTGTGATCAGATCAACAAAAGCGCATCAAAATATTCTAGAAAGCGGGGTTAACTTGCCATTTGCTACATCACAAACTCTTGGTTTATTAACCCAAATCGAAACCTGCAAACCCAAAAGTAATGAGTCTCTTGTTCCACCACAGATGACAAAAGTTGAAAAGTACTGAAAAGAAAACAATCCTAAGAGTGAAACTTGACCTGACCTTTACTGTTAACTTTTCTTGTAGCAGCAGCATCTAATTGAGCTCATCCGTCTGCGGGAGACTGAGGCGGCGCTGGAGTTTGCGCAGTCACAGCTGGCTGAACAGGGAGAGGAGAGCAGAGAATGCCTTACTGAGATGGAGCGAACCCTGGCACTGCTGGCCTTTGACAACCCTGAAGAATCGCCGTTTGGAGACCTGCTCAACATGATGCAGAGGCAGAAGGTATGCGTTTATTTGTTTAGGACATAACCACAATAACAGGTTGGTATTTTGATTGACTTGTTTTATATAAAGTAGGGGCATGGCTGAACCTGGTGTGAATCCTGCACTTATTCCTCTCCTTAATGCTGGGTTTCTGACTCCCTCTATAGGTGTGGAGCGAGGTCAACCAGGCTGTGCTAGACTATGAGAACAGGGAATCTACTCCAAAATTAGCAAAGTTGCTGAAGCTTTTACTGTGGGCTCAGAACGAACTGGACCAGAAAAAAGTGAAATACTCCAGAATGACAGACCTCAGCAAGGGCACCATTGAGGACCCCAAGTAGAGACTGTAATCCACATGGACACATTTGATCTTTTTTTTTTTTTTGTCTAATTTATGAACAGTCAGTGACTGGATAGCAAATATAAATCTATATATAATGTTTTCTTTTCATGATGCCTCTATAAAAAGTAACTTAAGCAACATTTCTATGATTTTATTTTAAACAAAATTATACTGACTGGAAACTGTAATCTTACATTTTTATTGTAATCTACCATTTATGATGCTGGTAGCCTATTTTCTGAAGGACGTGGAATATTCATATGGTACTGTGTCTGTCATATATTTAATTTCATGTTTGTTTGTTTTTTCAACCTCTTTACTGGTTTCACATACAGTAATATGTCCTCATGCTTATATTAGGCTGTTTTTGAGGGAAATATAAGCTCCTGCATGGAAAGAAAAAGGACAACTATCTATATTATGGATCCAATAACTTTTTTTATTTTTATTTAGGATAACCTACAGATGATGATAATGTGAAGTAAACAGTGTTGAGTTTTGGACCTTCATTATATAAGCTATTTTAATGATAAAATAATAACAAATATTGTCATTACAGATTTAAAGCCTTATGTTTATGATTTTTGTCTTACATTTTTGTTCACATTTTGTACTGCTTGTTTGGGATAAAGTTGATTTCACAGTAAATGTAGCTTACTCTGAGTTTTTCTGAATCATATTTCTTTGTAAGACAGAATCTCCAGATTCCATAGAGATAAAAGGTTTAATAGAGAATGATATTGAACGATCACGTCTTGCACCACCAGTTTCTTACAAGAATGACTACGTTCCTAGCTAATAATCACTTTCAGTCCCTAAAAAGAAACACACAGGATGAGTTACTCTTCATACATTTAATGTAGGTGTGGCTCCCATCGTTTCCGCCTTCTTTTTGTTACTGCGAGCCGTATAAATGTAGTGGTAAACTTTCCTGTTTGGCACAAAACCGGCTCACGGTGTCCGGTCTTTACTCAGTTGGATTTAATGGCTGCTGAGCAAGAATCGGACCGTTTCCAAATACCTGTGGACTCTGTGAAAACAGCTTTCAGAAATGTGTGTGACACGTCCGGGCTAAAGATAACTCAAATTAACGACAAGACAACGCTATGGCCAAGGTATGATAAAAAACAGTTTATCAATGAACATGAAACGATGCTAAACGTCAGCTGCATCAACAGTAGTTTCTGTTGAGGACACGGCTGACTGGAGCGCGTTTATCATTCTCGTATAATCGGAGGGAGTTGTCAGTGGACAGTCAAATCCACATCCACCTTTCCTTAGTTTCGCTTTCTGGGAATAGTTCAATGCAAATCGTCTTCTTTGTTTATTAGGTCCCTAACAGTTTTTGGCGGAGTCCCCTCTCCATCTATGTTTTAACTGTTAAATGTCACCAGGCTGGGTTAACCTTACAGTAGTGCTCAACACTGATTATTGCCAGACTTTCAATATTCTTCATTTCAATTGTGATTATAAGAGTTTAATTTGTAAAGCCACCACAAAATCAGACTTACATTCTGATGTTAAATAGATTTAAAGTTGTAACAAGATGAAACACTGGAATTCAACAATACATTGGGACAAAAACCTAATCTTAATATATATGTAAATAGGAAATTGGTGTCAATGAAATTTGGGAAAGAAATCAATATCTTTATGTGAATATTTAGATGTAACATCCTTTTCATAATAACTGTAAATTAATTACACGGTTTTTTATGTCTGATAACTGAAAATGCTGAATGTTTTTGGATGAGCTATGAGAATTTTTCCTGAAACCTTTTCAAATAACATGTGCTGTAGATGGTGACAAATTTATAATTTTTTTTAGGATTTCTGCCCCCGAGACTCAACTATTTTCTGCAATTCTCTAGCTGTGGTACTTGAAGAGTCTTTGCACTCAAGTTTCATAACATTTTATGTTGTTTGGAAATTTCTAATTATGGTGGAAATGGGAATTTTCACTTTCTCTAGCTTTTTTCTCAAAACCACTTCACTAATCATTGAAGCTCAATTATCTTTAGCTGCACATCAGAAATATATTCTTTTGATTTTTCTCATTCTCATGGATGATTAAGGTAATTTGGCTTTGTTTTTTGCCTCTATTTATATTTCTGTGAAATATGATCCATGGCTGGATAATTCAATGTTCGTAATCACCCTGGAGTGCTCAAAATTGTGAATTTGAATGGAAACATAGAGATATTTTACTCATAAGAATTTCTAGGGGTGCCAATAATTGTGTCCATCGCGTATTTGAGAAAAAACATTTATTTGATATTTCCCCACTTCTTAAATTCTTATTCTGCAATGAAAGGTTAGATTTTTTTAAAGTAAAAGATCAAAAGATAAACAATATTTTTGGCCATGACTGTGTGTGTGTAAGCACACACACACTGAATGGATAAAGTAGATGATTTCTATGAACACTTAACCTTATGTATATGCACACACACACACACACTGTTACCTACAGTGTACTGTCTGCTGACTGCAATCAAATTCTGAGTTTACAGTACAGCTGTTTGAAAACACTGTGCTTAGACATCATGATACATGATGAAAGTGAGCAAGCATTCAAAAAACTGTTTCACTTCCTGCCAACCATTGCATAAAAATGTCTATTTAGTTTCCGTAGTTTTCTGATAAAATAATTGGTGGATAAGTCTAATCAATAAAACAAATTGTATAAATTGAGCGATTATAGAATGGTTGTTTGTTGAGCTACTATGATATATGAATGGGCTACAAAACAGACATCAAAAAATAAAAGCCCAGGTCTTTTGAAAGCTTGCTGAAATTTTTTTAGTATCCTGTGTCATCAGTTGTAAATCTGCCTAACGTATATAACATTTGCAACACATTGTTTGCAGAGTAAAGCACCTAAAATGCTCTGTGCTCTGGTTCACCAGATTGACATACACTGTTGTAATTATAATTTCCCACCTGCTATAGGCCACTGGCCCGGACCTGGACCCTGATGCTTCTGTTAGTCACATGTCTTCTCTACTGGTCACGGATGGCTATGCCAATCTGTGCCGTCACCATGGCAAAAGAATTTGGATGGAGCAAGTCTGAGACTGGCATAGTGCTGGGTGCTTTTTTCTGGGGTTACTGTTTTACTCAGGTACTTGGTGGCCATGCCAGTGATAGGTGAGTGTTTTGGTGAAGGGTACAAGTTGTAGATCGATTATGGAAAGTGGAAGATGAAGATCACGAGTATTGTTTATGCAGGATAGGAGGTGAGAGAGTACTGCTGCTGTCCACCTCTTGCTGGGCCGTGATGACAGCTATCACTCCGCTTCTGGCCAACACTGGACTCCGACCTCTTGTTACCATGACAGTGTCAAGGTTTCTTTTGGGTGTAATGCAAGGTGAGAGACAGTTGGGGAGAACCATTTTAAGAAGAATAGGGGGGGATTTAGAGAGAAAATCTCATTAACTCAAAAATGTACGCAAAAATTCGTAGTTATCTGTCAACATGTTTGAACTTTACATTTCCACCAGCAAGTCTTTAAAATCAGTCGCTGGGGGCATTGGCTGTAACTACTAGGGTGGGTCTCAGTTAGTTTAATTAGAATCAGCTCACCCTGATTAATTTTAGTTTTTAATTTTGCACAACACACATTTTGTACACTCTCGGACACTTATATAAGCCTATTTCCACCACATGAGAACATGTCCACTTTGGTACATGGCAATTATGATGTATATAACATACACGTAATAATTCTGACTGGCATAATTTTGATTTCTGTGTCATAATGATGACCCATGTGAAATATATTTTATACGTATCACATAATTATGACTTAGTAGGTCATAATCTCTTTAGATTTCATAATTAAACATGAATCTGATCATTAAGACTGTTTATCTCATAATTATGGCATAAGTATGTCAAAATCCAAACTTTTTAAACTCGTAATTATAGTATCTTATCAATCTGACTTACTTTTTTATCTCATGCTTGTGGCCAAAATGGGTTGTCTAAGCCCTCTAAAGGCAAAAAGTAATTCTCACTAGGACATGATTGTGAGTTTGTGTTCTGCTCTCTTTGTTTTTAGGGGTTCACTACCCTTCTCTTGTCAGTATCTGTGCTCAGCGTGTGACAGAGGGAGAGAGAGGTTTATTGATGAGCACTCTGGCCTGTGGGTGCTACCTAGGGTAACAATTAATACCTTACTTTTTTATACAAGCACCTCTAAAATGACCCACCACAATTTAGTGTTCCACCCTAGGGTTGTGAATCTACGCTGGTTTCATGATTTGATTCAGTTACAATGATCGTGTCAACAATTTGATTTAGTTCAGTGTCACAATATGTTGCACCTTCAGTTTTCAGTATTACTGCACACAGCAATTTTCATATTAACCTTTATCCGTTTTTTTTCTACATTTTTATTAAACTATATAGACAGGTTACTTTTTCAAATAATTAGCAATAAATCTAAACAACTACTATGAATTTAAACAACTAAATACAGCTTAAAAACATTCAAGAACATATTAAGTAAAAAAGGGGAGAAAGACGATTACAAGTGCTAAACAAAAGTACTTTCAGTATCGAAGGGTGCTTTAAGTATGCAAACATGTACAGACAATAATAGTTAGGGGTTTTCGTATAATAAAAGTAATTAGTATATATATTTCCTCCCACCCCTATTCCACGCGGTTCATGATTTTGTCATTGAGATGTTTGTCTCTCTTAGGATGCTGCTGGTTGGAGGTGTAGGTTCCCTGATGCTGGACTGGTTTGGATGGGGAAGTGTGTTTTATGGAGCTGGTCTCCTTGCTGTTTGCTGGACCTGTTTTGTATGGAAATATCTTCTGGAAGGTACTTAAACCGCATTTAAATTGTGGTCCTTTACTTGTTTAATTTAAGTAGCATTGTTTTTGAGGTTTTGCACTCGTTCTTGATTGAGTGCTGTTTTATTGCTCTGAAGGTCAGAATTTTTATAATGAAGTCTCTTAGAGAAGTCGAAGTGAATCAGAGGCAATCAGTGCTGGCTTCAGTATTTGTGTTTGCCATAGCAACTGTGTGCATAGAATAACTGATTCTTTTTTGCTATTTTACAACACCCTGTTTTTAAAAATCTGACTCACCACCACACTACTGAATAAGAGATTTCTGTACTGAGGTCCCTGCTATATCTTAATAACCTTACATTGGTATTCAGAAATCGTATTTGTTATATATTACAGTTCTAAATGTGTCAGTACCTTGTTTGATACAGGTCCAGGGTTCTCTCTCGACTCACTGTGGATCAGCAATAATAATTCTGTGTCTGAATCCTCTAAAATCAGTTGGCTGAACCTCCTTAGAGAGCCTAGTGTCTGGTGAGGCTCAAAACATCAACATATTCCTCATTTTACTCTTTACGTTCACTCATTGTTTTATTGTTGTCGTTTTTTCATTCCAAAGTTTTGTGTCAGTATCCCTTCTATGTCTATTTCTTAGCATACCCATTCTCATTTAAAATGTTAGTTAAAACTTCAATTTTTTAAAAGATGTGCGAGTATTGAAGCAGAATGTTGCTCAATGCATGTGTATGTGTGTTTTAGGGCTATGATCATTGCTCATCTCTGCTTTAGTAGCACGTATTACACACTCATGTCATGGCTACCAACATACTTCAAAGACATGTTTCCTCATGCCAAGGTATGTCAGCCATCACACAGTTGATTTCATTGGTGGTTTCTCTTTTTATTAGTGTTTACACTCCCAGTATACTTACCAATAATGTTAATATATGTAGTAGTGACCGTATGTAACTATATTACTAAATGAAATGTTTAATCATAAGTTTTTGTGCACATGAAGCACATGAGGTTTTGATGACTGCTCGTTTGATGTTGTTATTTATTAAAGCATTCTCTATTTTGTTTGATGACAGGATTGGGTGTTTAATGTGATCCCTTGGTTTGTAGCGCTGCCCACTTCACTGTTTGGAGGCTCTATCTCTGATCATCTCGTTAGGCAAGGTGAACAAAACCGACACAATCTCATAGCAATTCAAAACTGAATTTCTGCTTCTCATTTGTTTTCTGCTTCTCACCTTTTTCATTTCTTTATACCTTAACTTACTCTGTAACCCTAATGTTTCTGTCAGTAATCAATCACATTTATGTCTTTACGTCAGGCTGCGGGACAGCGACTGTAAGGAAACTGATGCAGGTAACACAACATCGGCTAACATGTCCTGATATACAGCAAAATCACATTAATAATTCATTAATTGCATTATGTAATCTGTATTGTGTTTGTTTGAAACATGCTTGTGTAGTTTTTTGCAATGGGAGTAGCCAGCGTGTTCATCTTCCTTCTCTGTAAGACAAACACCTTTATCCACGCTGTTTCATGTGTGTCTCTGGCTGTTGGACTGTCCACATTTAATAACAGGTTAGAATGAACTGCCATATTAAAACCTAGCCTATATACAGTCTATTAAACCCTTCATGCTCAAATATAAATGTGTAGAAGACTTAGCCAATCAACAGCTAAACAGAGTAACCTGTGGGTGTATTTTCATGTGCAGTGGGGTGTCTGTGAATGTTCATGACCAGGCACCATCATGTGCTGGAGCCCTGTTTGGTGAGTTCCCCTCTGCTTATTAAAAAAAAAGAAGGAATATTTGATTTGATCGATTGATTTATTTTCATCACAATATGTTTTAAGCATTGTTCTAAATATGCTACTCTCTTTCTTACAGGGGTTATGAACACATGTTCTGCTTTTACTGGTGCGTTATAATCCTTTTTCTGTAATGTACCCATTACATTTATATCGTCAATGTAAATATTTAATTCAAGTCTCTTTTGATAGGTCAGTGTACACAATCTAAACTCTTTCTGACAATTAGAAAAATGTAAATATTTTTTATTGAATTATTTTCTGTACTAATTTTCAGTTTGGACTTTATATGACAGTAATTATTGATTATGTTATACATTTAGTATCTCATAATTATGACTCTGTATGCCATCATTTCAAAGTTTTGTCTCAATTTAGACAATTATGTTATAATTTAGACTTTTAACTCTTATAATTTAAATTGTTAACACCCAAGCCCTGTGCAGTTACCTTCCATTTGTACAATTAATTGCAATACCTTATTTTTTATTGCTCTTCTTGTCTGCTCCTATCTTATTCTCTTTGACCTATACTTCACAGGTTTGCTGTTGGTGTACATGTCTGGCTACATGATTGAGGTCACAGGTTCCTGGGTGAATGTGTTCTCAGTCCTGGCTGTGGTAAACGTTATTGGTGTCACTGTATTCATAGCACTGGGTGAAGCAAAACGAGTTGATCAGCCTCAGATTATCTCACCATCATGCTGAAAACAAATTCTTCCTCTTAGAGACACATTGGGGTTTCCTTATTTGTAATTTGTAACAAATAGATTGAAACTCAACACTTGTGTTTTATATAATGTTTATGAGAGTATATATATATATATATATATTTATTAATTTAAATATGTATTAAAATATTTGTCAGGGCTGGTTGAAAATGATGCATTGAAACACGTTGAATGTTTTGTATAACAAATATTTATCTAAAATATACGCTAAGTTTAATCTGAAATATTTGAAACAAAACAATTAAAACGATGAAACTGTCTCAGTCTTGATGAAATGATTCGCTGCTGTTCCTTTAACTCAGCAGAAGGTGGAGACAGAGGACAAATCACAGCCGCACGATTCCATGAAAAATCACAAATCAATGAAACATTTCGGCTCATTACGAACAGTAATGACAATTGGTTGCTTGCCGCATGATATCAGGTTATTTAAGATTTACAATTTGGCCATATCCTAGTCTAGATGACAGAGTAACAACCCCTTCACCCAGTGAAACGGGCCCAGTTCTACAGGGGGTGATGCGCACGTCGTTGTGGTGATGTCACGGGTGGGCGGAGCTGAGAGATCTGCTGCATCTGGTACACTTACGTGATCGCGCGGTTCCCGGGGATGCAACCGCAAATTTAACATCGGTTTCTTTAACGCACTGAAATTAATCACGACGCCGGGGCCGACGAAACGGTAAGCGGTGCATGCGTTCATCCCACGTTACACCTTAAGAAAAAAAAAAACAGATTTTGCCTGCTCTCCTGATTTCTAAGTGAGCTTGGGTGAATCGGTCTTGTGCGGTGTAACGGGAGCGCGAGCTAACAGGCCAGAGAATATGGACGATGGAGCGCCGGGGCCCTTCCCGCTGATGCAGAAGCGAAGCGTGTCAGGGATGAACTGTGAATCCTTTCCGTCTCGGGAAGTAATGTATTGCAGTGATCTATCAACACAGTGGAGCGCAATCAGCATTTTGCTAAGCAGAAATACAAACGGTCTCATTGCCGTTTGTTGCTCAGATTCACATCAGCACATCGCCCCTCATCAGCGTTATAATACGTGAACGGGTCAAATGTGCATTTTCTCTTGATAACGATATATTCGTACAGAGCTGCCTTGACGCGGACTGATCTTATGCGACATGTCTTGTTATAAGCACGAGCGCTCCTTCATGCAGAGCGAGTAGCGCAGCTGCGCGTCGGTCTGGAAACGCTGGGGATGGGAAGCGTGCCGAATTGAACGATTTAATTATGGTTCCTATGTTGCCAAGTAGTAAAATAATTTAAGATTTTTTGCACAACAGATATAATTTAAAAAATAAAGCGTTTACATAGGTTTATCACAACTTCGCGTACTTTTAAAGGCTGAATAAATGCAGTGGAATGATTTGTCTAATTTTTTAAAATGGTAACTGTTAACACACACACATATATTATAAGTTTCAGTCTTTGGTTTGGGAATGGCACTATACTAGAGTCGCTTTATATGTTTTGGAATGAATAAAATGAACTGGAAATTAGGTGCTGGGCATCTGACCAGAGGAGAACTGGCCCCAACTAAGCCTGATTTCTCCCAAGGTTTTTTCCTCCCATTCTCTCATGGATGGGGTTTTGGTTCCCTGTCACTGTCGCTTCTGGCTTGCTTAGTTGGGGACACCTAATTTCTAGAGATTATCGTCATCTTGACTACAGGGACCGCCTCTGCATTTGATAAATAATCTAATTCTCGTCATTATACAGCATCATCACTCTATTCTTCTATTTGATAATGCTCAGTGCTTTGCTACAATCTGTATTGCTAAAAGCACTAAATAAATAAAAGTGATTGATCGATTGATAAAAGAAACGAAGAGTCATTCGTCCAGGTTGAGTCGGTTCTTTAGAATCCCAAACAATGTGCGTTCAAGAACCGCTAATAAAACTCTACCTATAATTCATGTTTGTTGGCTTTGTCTTTAAATCTTATGAGCTGTTAACCCAGACACCATGTTAGGGCTCATGGCTGGAATACATCCAGGCCATTTCTTCAGGCCCTGAAGTGAAAAATTTGCCACCATAACATATTATGTAAAGGTAATGTGTAATACTGGATTTGTAGGATCTTATCCTATATGGATGCTTATCATTAACAGCTATATTAAATACGACTTAAAGTGAATAGCCTATGAATATAAGACACATTAGCTGTAGAATATATGAGTTCACATTGTTTACTGTTATTATCAATGCACCAAAGCTATTATTAGATTTTCTGTCTAATCTGACACACACACGCAGGAGTGGCCAAATATCTTCTTTTAAGGAGTCTCACAGGAGTCCCGAATTATTAGTGTCTGGCAGTGCTGAGCAAACTATCGGAGGTACTACGGTCAGCTGAGTAAAGCTTATTGTGCTGTACAAGATTGATTTGACACAAACCCAGGCCTCTCCAGACATGACGAGACGAGCAGGCACATGGAAGGACAGATTCACACTTTGCTATATTGTTCTATTCTGATATGAGACCATGTCAGTCATTGTATTTCATGTCCTTCGGTAATCTACACCATAATATGGCTCAGATCTACAGTCTAAACATGACAATATGGATTTGATTGATTCACAAGGAAACCCTTGTGAAGAATCCGTCATCACCCTGCTAGGCTGTGAATATGACATCTGCTGGAAACTGAAACTTGTGATATCCTGTGGTATCGATTTCTCTTTCTGGGGATCAACACGAAAGAATTAGCTGACAGGAGAAGTGTGAGTCAGCTGATGAATCATCAGTAATGCTTCTGATTGCTAGAGAGTGCTAGTTATGTAATCATTCTACTAGTAAAGGATTAGTTCAACGTCACTGTATTAGTGTGCAGTTAGGCATCAGGCTGTCGTTAGAAACATCTTTGTGATATTGTTCATGTGTCAATAGCCTGAACATCACACAATGACTGATGGAACAGAAGCAGCATATTTATAGCTGCTTGGGCCCTTTGCAGTCTTTAAAAGATCCAGCTGATTTGTTTAGTCTCTCAACTGACGTATTGATCTGCTATCCATTTAAACTACTAATTATCTTGAGTGGTTTTAGTGTTCAAACCCCAAACTATGATCTGGAGAATATCGGACGTGTTCTCTCTGCATGTCTGCTGTTCATCTGATAATGTGTTTTCTTTGTCCTCTTGGGTTTTGGAGGAAAATTTATAATCCGTACATATTTATCAACTCTGAGGGTTCATAAACAGGCGATAAACTTTGATGAGAGCAAACATTTGAATGAGATTCTGTTGGTTAGATTGAATCAGAACAGCAAAGTACTTGGGGGCTGGAAAAGCCTTCTGCTCAGATCATAGATCTGTAAAATATGATTCTGTGTTATGCTTACTTAAATGTTTTATGATTCAAAAACTCACTTCAGTTTGGGAATATAGCAACCTTTATCCAAAATGGTAAATAAAATTAATTAAAATGAACTTAAGTAAACTTTGTGTGACTGAAAAATGAAAGCCTGATGAAAAGAGAGAGCGCGAGTGCAAGAATAGATCAACTGATGACTTTAGCAAATAATGAGGATTTATACTTATTTTTTATTCATAGTGATAACGATAAGGTCATTTGTTATTAGGTCGGTGTTCTCTTTTGGAAATATTGCATTATGGTGTTTCCTGTTGTTCATATTAAATGCTTCAATGTTCATGCTTTGTATTTTATAAGAGATTTGTAATATTAGCATGCAGCATGTTGTGTGTTCAGATTGTTGAGGACCTGATTTGCCATGGCTGAGCAGCAGAGGCAGCGCACTCTCTCCACCTCTGGAGAATCACTCTATCATGTGCTGGGTGTTGACAAAGTGGCCACTGTCGATGACATCAAGAAGTCATACAGGTGAGTCTGAGAAGTTCAGTTGTTTCCTCAGCATCGCCGTACAACGATCTGCTCTACTTCATTTCAGTTTTACTGCTTGGAGGTTTCATCAGATGTTTATAGGATAAATGCAGCACACAGCAATGTGGAACCCTGCAGCTCAATAAAACTAAGTGCATTCAGGGACCATTTGGCATGCACTGTTTTAGCCTACCCTAGGACTACACAAAGTAATGGATCTCATTATGAAGTGTTTTTTAAAGCAATGTCACAGTGTGAGATTTTCATGGTACGATAACCTGGAAATATCACAGCATTGCTATCATTGTATTATGCATTAATGGTATTTCATGATTCTCAACACCATTTTTAAAAAATAAAAACATATTTTACTGTATACTTTAAAAATTGTAAGATTAATGAAAATACTAACTTATTAAATGTACTTTTTTACTTCAGATTATTGTATTTATTTGAATTCAGTAAAAATTGCTTGAGTTATGAGAAACAAAAATGTCTAATTTATATACAATATGGTCAATAAGTATTTGATCACCCTGTGATTCTCTTACTTAGAAATCATGGAGGGGTCTAAAATTTTCAGCATAGGTGCATTTCCACTGTGAGAGACAGAATCTAAAAAGAAAAATCTGGAA
>JAUMHI010000046.1:6846327-6860896 GCA_032359435.1 Enteromius unitaeniatus
CAGCATAGGTGCATTTCCACTGTGAGAGACAGAATCTAAAAAGAAAAATCTGGAAATCACATTGTATGATTTTTTAATAATTTATTTGGGAATTACTGTGTCAAATAAGTATTTGATCACTTGCTTAACAGCCAGATTTCTGACCCTCAAAGACCTGTTAATTTGCTTTTAAATTGTCCAGCTACACTCATGCTCATGATTGTAAATTAGTAGCACCAGTTTGAGGTCGTTATAAAGACACCTGTGCACCCTACAATTAGCCAAACTTTAAGTAGCAACATGGACAAAACCAAAAAGCTGTCAAAAGACACAAGAGACAAAATTGTAGACCTTCACAAAGCTGGAAAGGGCTAATTTTAATATCATCCCAATAAAATCATACCTACAGTGAAGGATGGGGCTGGAAGCATCATGCTCAGGGGGGTGTTTTTCTGTACAGGGGACAGGACGACTGCACTGTATTAAGGAGAGGATTAACAGGGCCATGTATTGTGACATATTGGGCAAAAACCTCCTTCCCTCAGTCAGAGCATTAAAGATGGGTCATGGCTGGGTCTTCCAACATGACAATGACCCAAAGCACACAGCCAGGAAAACCAAGGAGTGGCTCTGTAAGAAGCATATCAAGGTTCTGGAGTGGCCTAGCCAGTCTCCAGACCTAAATCCAATTGAAAATCTTCAGAGGGAGCTGAAACTCTGTGTTGCTCAGTGACAGCCCCAAAACCTGACAGATCTAGAGAAGATCTGTATGGAGGAGTGGGCCAAAATCCCTCCTGCAGTGTGTGCAAACCTGGTGAAGAACTACAAATACTTAAGTGATCAAATACTTATTTGACACAGTAATTCCCAAATAAACAAATAAATACTAAATAAAAAATAAATATTTTTGTTTCCGTATTATACCAAATTAATAATTAATGCTTAGTTTAGAATTGATATTGAAATTAAATAGTAAAATAAAATCTATTTCCATTCACATATTTATTTATTTTAAATTCCAGACAGCATTCAAATATGACATTGATATGACAAAAAAACCAACAACATTTTTTCATTATGTCCAAATGCTGAAATCTGAATGCATTTAATGTAATTTTTCCCTTTCTTTTATCTTTTAAAGGAAATTGGCACTGAAATATCACCCTGACAAGAATCCTGACAACCCTGAGGCAGCTGATAAGTTTAAAGAGATAAACAATGCCCATGCCATCCTCAACGACCCGACAAAGAGAAACATCTATGATAAGTACGGCTCTCTGGGGCTTTATGTGGCTGAACAGTTTGGAGAAGAGAACGTCAACACTTACTTTGTCCTATCCAGCTGGTGGGCCAAGGTAAGACAAGTTTTTCTGGCTTTTTTTTTTTTTTACATCAGGTTGAAAATAAGCTGAATTCTCAGTCTTCAGTGTCACACGATCCTTGAGAAATCATTCTAATATACTGATTTAGTTCTCAAGAAACATTTAAGACATTTATTTCAAATGTTTTTGTTTACTCTAATTTGTTGCTTTGCTCTCTGTCTCCCCCTGCAGGCTCTGTTCATTTTCTGTGGCCTGGCTACTGGCTGCTACTTCTGCTGTTGCCTGTGCTGTTGTTGTAACTGCTGCTGTGGGAAGTGTAAACCACGGCCACCTGAGGGACAGGAACAGGAATTCTACGTTTCCCCTGAGGACTTAGAGGCCCAACTGCAGTCCGATGAGAGAGGTTAGATGTGTGCTATAGGCCCATAACATGCCACATTCAAACAAATCCTCCTATTATTCTCGGGATTCTTTATGTTTGAACCATTATGCCCTGTTAAAATCTTTCTGCAGAGGCAGGTGGAGGTGAGCCCATCGTGATGCAGCCCTCGTCTGCCACAGAAACCACCCAGCTAACGTCTGACGGTTACCATACTACTTACCACACCGACACCGGCTTCAATTAAATGCCCCAATCTCTTCACCCTCACCCTGTGGATTGTCTCTCACCACTCTGCGCTATCTCTCCGAGAGAAAAAAATGAATGGAAAGAATCCTTCAACTACAACAAAAAAAAGCCTGTTTTTGAGAGGAGGAAAGCCAGCGATGGAGCTGAATTCTTTAGCGTATCCTGTCCCTGATTCACGCACCACTTCTATCATCCACACAAGAGTGGCTCACATCCGCCTCACCGTACCGTAGCTTAAAAAACAAGCTTATGAAAAAAGATTTAAAAAGATCCTTTCGTTTACCCTGATCTCTTTGTTGCCTTTGACCTCCGATCTTGCCTTCCACTCGTTCCCTCGCTCCTCCAGCCAGATTTGCTCGTCGTCCTGTGGCATGCACTGTTCCTTGACTTCGTTTAATGAATTCTTCACAGTTTTTGCTATATTTATTGACATGAAATGTTTGTTCCCATTTATAAGTACTTGAGTGTGGTTTAAAGTTGACTCTGTGAACTTGCCATAGGTGTTCGAAGACTAGTGCGACTGCGCTGAGAAACAACAGGAATATATTTCATTTTTAAAATCTCAATATTCGCGTACCTAGCAAATATTCCTGGTTTACCAGTTTGAATCTTACTTGTCCCTGTAGGCAATTTTATCTGCTTTGTGTCACTTACTTGAGTTTCAGTTAATTCAACATTAATTGGGTTCTTTGGATTGCTTTGCTTTGTTTATTCATACTTAATGTTGTTTTTTTTCAATACAGCTTTTTTTTCTAAGAGAGAGATATAAATGATGCAATTGATAATATGCCATTTGTTCTTAGTATTTTGTTCATTTACATCTTGGTGTTGGTGTTTTTGTCTTATTCTGAGGACCATTTGCAAAAAGCTGAGCCAAACTTAGGACTCTTCTCTATATATGGAATGGATTTAACTGTCATCTCTGTGTAGTGTGTTGGTTGTTCGTTGATGTGCGATAACATGTTTGGGCTCTCAGCTTTGGTCTTAGTGTTAAGCTCAGTTTGGCCCACTTGTGTCTCTTTTCTCTCGTCAAAAGGGAACACAATCTGACATTCACTCCCATAGTGTCATATCACAGTGAGTGTGTATGTAAGGTGGAAACTACAACAGACGATACATTTTTTATATAGATATACAATCTACACACATCACGTGTATGTACAATATATGTATATTTTGGTCATTTTTATATTTTAGTTGTTGCCGCATATAATTCAGATAACTCTTCTCTGTGTCTGTGGAAACGGCCTCTTGTGGTCACTCGAACTTCCCATGCCAAGTCTATTGTGAGATGTGCTTGTATTTTGAAGACCATAATTCCTGAGTTGTAGACATTTATGATGCTTGTTCAACAGATTTATCTATTGAAGTGGCAAAGTTATTTTAACACTACACGCATCTGGATACGTGTTCAAAGTCCTGTTTTCCAAAACCTGAAAAGAAATGAATGGACAATTGTGAATTTTTTTTAAATTAACATTTAGTTTTTGCTCATTTAATTAGTTAGCATTTTAAATTACTTAAATAACTTTTTAATTACAGAAGCAACAGGCTTTTTCACCTTGCAAGGCTGTGTGAGATTTAATTTTTTTTTAACTTGGCAGTTGCGCTTTCCTTTTTTTTTTTCCGAGGATTTAAAGATAATTTGAGCAGCTAAGATGTAATGCTGTAACAATAGCATTTATGTGATAGATTCACTCCTCTGGGCCGCCTCAGGCATTATCCCTCAAAAGATTCAACTAACCATTGAACTATTTTTGTGTCATATAGTCTAGTTACGTGACGTGGTCCTTAAACTTCATTGTGTTGCTCTTGATTATGTTTACACTTTGTTTTCAGTGAAGTTGTGTAAAAAGATGGTGTGTATGTGGGGCGATGTCACCAACAGCTAAAAGGGTCTGAGTTGCCTCAATACACACGGTCAGTTCCCTCTTCAAGTATAACTGAAAGTGCTTTAATAACCTTATTATACCAAACCTGATTTTCGAATCTGCAATTGCAAACACTTAAGACCATCATTGACATATTAACTCATGCTTTCTACTGGCCTGTTTACGTAGGCAGGTCGTAATTTTGTTTGTCATCTGTCTGTTCTTTTTTTCCATGTCAGCTCTAACTGGAGCCGAATACAAATGTCACCAGCCATGTTCGTTTACTTTTCTAGTTACTCTTAAAAGGCCAATGATTTTTCATTGAATTGTTTACATTTTACTATGGAGTACAGTGGTATCTTCAGTCACTATCTGCTCTCTTTTTCCTCTCTCTCTCTTACTCTTTCTCATTCCCTCATTCCAATGCTCTAGATGGGTTTTAATGGATGTTAGCCTCTGTAGTCTTTTTTTCCTGTGCATTTATCTGTATCAGAACTACACTCGTATAAAGAGTATGGCTTAGTCATTAAAATGTTGGATTTTGCGTTGATTGAACCTTGCGTAAAGGAGAAAAAATAAATAAAATATACTGGAGAAAAATGGTCAGGAAATTAAAAAGAAAGAAGATAAATTGTTTAGTGTAATTATAGTGAAATGGTAATTTTATGCATTCTTTATTTTATTTATGATCTTATTTTGTCATGTTTATAATGAACTGTCCTTGTTTCAAATGGTATGTTACATGAATTTGACTCTGAAACTATGCTACTCATAGTTCTATAGTGAAGGTCTCTTGTACATACACTGAATTATTAAAAAGAATAATACTAGACCTTTATGTTGTAGCATGGTTATTGTATGACTAAAAATATTAAAAAAACATTTATTTGCTGGTGTAAAATAAATGTTTATGAACATATGATGTCGTTGAACGTAGTCTTCTTAAATGAAAAAATATATAAAAAATGAGTGTGAGAGATCCCCACATGCTGTATAAAATATTTTATAAACGATATGTATATATACATACACACATACATAAGTATTTAGGCCTACCGACATAGTAGAAACTGCAATGAAAAACCAAATCCCAAATATATATATATATATATATATTAAAAGTTTTTGTAAAAGTTTTTGGTTACTAGTGTAAAAGTTTTTGGTTACTAGTACTTCTAAATAAGTATATAAATATATAAATATATAGAACATGTTTGTTTTAATGAATAGTAATCATAAAAAACGTAGTTCGAATGCCAACTCTACGAGTTCAAGTAGCCTATTCTATGCATAATAATAAAAACAAACCATGAAAAACAAGGCAAATAAACAAACTAGAAATGAAAACAAACCAAAAACACAAATACATTTAATAAAAAAAGAATCAAACGTAGGGCGTGATGACGTCACATCCGCGCTCCGGAAGCTCAAGCTCGTCGCTGAATAAACCGTAGAGCCCAGTCGAGGAGGGTGAACTTTCTATTTTCACCCAACCCCAAAAAATACGCGGTGACATTTGGTTACACGTAGGTAAACATAACCGAAGATCGTACTGTATCCGACATGGAGTCCTCCGAGCACGGTAAGTGAGTGAGTTTCCTGTGCTTCGAGCAGGTGCGGTAAAAGATGCGTGTCTAGTGGGTGGCGCTAAATAAAAAGTGCAAAACAACTCCTGTTTAAAGGGTTATAAAGAGATTGAGCTACAGGAACACCGTGAGTATTATTGAGAAACTCACTTTAATAATGTATTCTGTGGGTTAATTGCAGTGACTTTAATTGGGTGTGGTAAACTGTCGGCACATTACATGCCAGGTTTATAATAGATGAGCGCTGCTCGGCCGGACAGCTGGACATGTAGTGTTGACCCTCGCTGGAGATGCTTACAACTACAATTAGAGTAACTGCTCTATTTTTACACAAAGAAACACAGCTGTAGTTCTTCTTGGCATCAATGTCTGAATAAGGCCCTTCATGTAACGTTACGGCTCCAAAAAGCTCAGTTGCTCCTACACCAAATATTTTTCATTTTTTATGTTTAGCTTTTGAGACTGCAGTGTGTTTTGGCATTGTATTGTCTTTTAAAGTTGTATCTGTTCTTTTGATACTGCTGTTTTCTATTTGTGGAATTATTTGTATTATTGTTCATCACTTTGGTCAACGCTTGTTGTTTTAATACTGTTTTAAAAGAGAATGAACTTTTGTGGTAGCTAAGAGTGGTAGCCTTTCCTGACACTTTAATTTTTTTATTGTCTATAGGCCCTTCAGTGTCATCTACAGGTGTAGCCAGTGGAGGGACGCTACCTCCGGGCCTGACAGAGGAGGAGGCAGAAGAGATACAGCTGGAGCTCACAAAGGTATCACAGACTTTATCTTCCACTCTGAACCCCTGTCGACCTTCACACTTATAGCCATATGCAGGGTTTTAGCTTTTGGGGTGGTTGCATTCCCCTGGTCTACATATTAAACATGCATTTGCGGACAGATTAAATAATAGTAGCTTTAAAAATGGTTAACATTTGGTCATCATAACAGAATGACTATAGAATTTTCATTTTTAGGTAAACTATACCTTTATAGTGACTGTTCTAACCATAGCCTAAAAACATACTCGTCAAAGCCACAAATTTTAAATGTACAAGTTAACATGTTCAACTAGTTAAATTAATGCGGTAAGCTGCTATTCATCTCACCTCTTAAGCGTTTGAACTGAAGTGTTTTGCTAGAGTTTATCTCAGATGTAAAAGTTCTTGGTTTTGTGTAATATATCTGTGCTACCAAAGTACAGTTTTTATTAGGCAGTTATTTCACAAATATTTTTATTATACAAAATACATTATAGATTCTCTGCTTTTGTGAATAGAAAAGAACAGCAACGTATGAAAAGGGTCTTTCTGACATTTAAAACAAAATGTAGCGATGCATACAAATTTTGGAAATCAAATGTGTTTCGATGTGTCTTATAAAACAAAAACTCATTATGGAGCATCACTGCTATGGTGTTTTAATTTTATGGTAAGATCAGTTGTGGAGCCCTGAAGGTCTTTTTAAGAATTGACTGTAAATTCTAAGCATTTGTTTAGTTTTACTTCTATTTTTTCTGTGTTAGGTGGAGGATGAGATTCAGACACTGAGACAGGTTCTCGTGGCGAAGGAGAGGCACGCTGCTGAGCTCAAGCGCAGACTTGGCATCGGTCCCCTCTCCGAAATCAAACAGAACTTCACTAAAGGCTGGCATGATGTTCAGTGCTCCAATGCGTGAGTACTTCCTGTCTGTTAAACCGGTCCACTCTGACTGAACATCACCATAACCTTCATCTGTCTTTTCTGGTCTCATGCTCTGTTTGCTCATGTGCTGTCTGAATCTCATAACAGTGCCTGATGATGGGACATCATTTTTTTTAATTTCAATATATAATGTATATGCATAATAGTAAACATTTATAGTATTTATAGCTACCAAATTAATATCTATACATTTCCATTTTTCTTGAAGCTAATCTTTGGTGTTCTTTCACGAGCGTCTGAGCTAAACCCTTTTTAAAAATTACTTTTTCTCTTAATATATCTATATTTCTGCTTCTAGTTATATGAGAACCTCACAAACTCTTGGAGACTTGAATCGTAGAGTTACCTCATCTAATTTGTGAGTTTTCTATCTTGCCTGTTGTTGCTTGGTCTTGTGATTCTGCTTGCTAGGTGTGGACCTGCTTCGTCTTTTTTCTTTTTCATTTGTATACTTTGTGGCCCTTCCCATGATCCCTCTCCTGACTCTGTTCCCTTTTCTACAAACAGGACTTTGCCAGCTGTCAGTCAATCAATCAGTGAAAGTAAAAGAAAAGGTTTTGTTGTAATAGTTAATATATTATCACGGCATATATCTTATACTTAATAATGGCTTTAATAAACCGTTCACGTATCAAGCTATATGTTTTATTGGTGTTCATTAAATCATTTGAACAATGAAGCTGGCTAGCATCTGATGCTCTGTGAAGTTTAAGAAAAATAGAACAAACTAAGAATAAAAATCAGAGGAAATAAGAGGGAAGAATATACTTAAAGGTTATTTTGTCATTTTTGCTTGTAACGTTGAGGAAGGTTTTTATATCTGTTTAACAGAATATTTTGAGATTAGCTCTCGGTAGTGTGCACAAAATAGCTCACATATAGTGCTAGACATAGTTTTATACAGCTAAGCCATAGTCCTTAAGAGTAGTCAAACCTGTTTTAGGAGTTTTTCAACTTCCCTGGGTGGTTGTGTTCGAAGTGATTTATCGTCCCCTTTAAAGTTTATGATGTTTAAAGTTCTGATCCAGCACCATTCCCGTCTTAGCCCTTTAAACTATTATATTTATCAGTTGAAGGTCTGATGTCAAAATGTGTTGACATCCATGCGTTTGTTGCAGCTTGCACAGTTCACCAAATATAAATTTTTGTGTGTTAATAATGTTGAAATTTGTGTTTGCAGATACCTTACAGCTTCAGCCACATTTGAGGAAATTGGACGTTCTGATGCGTGAGTTTGATTTTTGTTGGTGTAACTAATATTTAGTTTTATATTTAATGTTTTATTTTTAAATGTTCAAAATGTGCCTGCATTGTGGAGTTTTGTTTAATTGGGTTTGTTACATGTTTCAGACTGTCCTATAAATATCTATGTTGTCATTTAATTTTAAGGTGCCCTTGTAACATTAATTGATATTACTTGGTATTTAATTGCATAATTACAATGTACGTACTATAGGATTAGTATTAAGGTTTGGTTTAGGATTAGTTGCTTGTAATTAGGGCTGGGCGATATAACCTTATATCAAACAATATATGATGCGCATCTCATCAGTAAAGCCGGTTCTTTGATTAGCGCTAAATCTTTTATGGCTTTAATGATGAGATGCGCATAACATATCGTTCGATGTATATCGCCCAGCCCTACTTGTAATTATGCATATTTTACTGTTAGTACTTTACTAAGTGCATATAACATATGTCGCTAAGCAGGGACACTGTAAACTAAAATGTTACAATTTAAAATGAATATACACATGATAAATTAATATGATACATACAGTAATGCATTATTATTATTGGCCAGGTCTATAAAGCAGCACTTCATCGCTGCAATAGGTTGAAAACTTTCTCTTCAGATTGAGAGACTTTAATCTTGTAAGAGCACTGATGTCACTATGGTTTAAGAAACCAAACAGCAAGCTTCTTGTGACACTGGTACAAACTTTCCTAAGCGTCATGGTGTGACCCATTAGACCCCTCTGATGTCCAACAGATCATTAACCATAATACTAAGGACACAAAGTCTTTACTCCGATATAAAGATTCTGGGTGATTTTCTATCATTTATTTTCTAGGAGGAACCACTTTTTTAAGAGGCATCTTTTTTATTGACACAGTGATCGAAAAATATTTATTTATTTATTTATTTTTTAAACCAGATTCATAGCTGCCACCAACTACACTGTCCGATATTTCTCACTAGATATCAAGTGCCCTGTAATGTCTTGTAATTTGAGAAAGGTTGTGCAGTTTGGGAAGAGTGTAGTGTTAGTGCTTGGGGCATGTGCTGAGAAAGCTGACTTGGAGAACACATGATGGGATTTTCCCAAAGCAAAGTGGCTTAGCCTTACCTAAGGTCATTAGAGGACTGTGGGAGGGATTCTCTGTGGCTGCGTACTTGTTTGCTTCAGAGATTACATTGCATCTGAGAGACTGAAACAACTGTAAAAAAGGGTGTATATTTTTTGAAAGAGGACTGGTGCTTATCTACATGTTTGTGAATCGCGTGGATTTGGCTGTGTATGGGGTGCACGATTTTGTGTGTGTAATTAGGATGATAATCTCTGTTCAATCCAGGTGCAGATTCTGTACGATAAGATTCAGATCGCAGCATCTGGTGCAAAAAGATGGACACACAGGTGTCTAGATCGTTAATCCTATTAGCTTTCAGATGTCTTATGACTTGAATAATTCATATGACGTTCAAGATTTCATTCATTCAGCCTTATGTCACCTAATAAAATCTTTTTATTCACCAAGGATGCATTAAATTAATCCAAAGTGGCTGTAAAGACATTTCTAATATTACAGAAGTTCACATTTTTAATATGTAGTTCTTCTGAACTTTATATTCATCAAAGTATCCTGAAAATCATATGTATCCCTGTAACAGTCATTTTAAATTAAGGTTTCAGATCCCATTTTTGAACTGTAGTTTATGTAGTGAACAAATTATATATATTGTATATTTTTCTCTTGTTGCATTTTTTTTACTCAAATTTGAAGTGAATTTAGAATTTTTAGCTGCATGACCATTTTATTTATCTAAAAATGTTGATGCATTCACCTCTGGAATACTTTTTCTGTTGCTGTCTTGGTTCTTTGCTTTTCTGTCTGAGCTGTCAGCTCAAAATGTTCAAAATCTAAAAAATAAATCTGTCTACACTTTAGGTATAAGAGGACTCAGGAGACTCTGTCTCAGGCAGGTCACATGACATCAGCTGCGTTCTCCTCAGTGGGTTCTGCCATCAGAAACCGATTTGGAGAGATGAGGTGAACTATACCTTCCTCCTCTGCATAACTTTTCCTCACTGTTCTTTCTCCTTCTGCCAGTCATCTCAATCTTCCAATTTCTTCTTCTTCCATCTCATAAACTTTTCATTCTTTTTTTTACCAGTTACTCTTTTATTCCTCTGCTTCCTTGTATGATAGTTGTTTTCCTATCTACTGATTGTTTGAAGATCTTGTGACTTCATGTTTCACTTCATGTCTGATCTTATATAAAATCAAGAGGACATGGATAAAAGCTTTAAAAAGATCACCTCTCAGTTCTTTAATACTGTTTTGCTGCAACACGATAATTGAGTGAATAGGGTATTCAAAAAAAAAAAATTAAGCTGAGACTTGATTTAGCTGAAAAGAATAATGTACCAAGACGAATCATGCTCAATAAGACCATTAAAAAGAAAATGTGGTCAGATTTGATCTTATATCAAATAGAAATGGACCTGTGGTACTAATTCAAACATGAAAAAGCCAGGCATCTGTCTTCGGACTAATAGCCAACAGCCACTGAGTGTCCGTAACAGTGATAATGAGGTATTTGTACGATGGGAAATCTCCAGATGGCTCCTGTATCACGAGTCCTGCAGTGTTCAGCAGTGAAACGGTTTGTTTTGAACACTGTGTTAAGGAACGGAGCTTATCAAAATGAGACATTCTGCTCTGAATTGACACCAAACAAACAGATTGTAAATTTGCATAGCTTTTCAGATTGTATGATTTTGCTTGTCGTGCAAACACTACTTTTTTGCTTCTCTGACTATCTAACCTGATACATACACTACTGTTAAAAAAAAATTGGGGTCAGTAACATTTTTATGCTCTTTCACACACCACTGCTGCATTTATTTGTTAAAAAAGAATTCTGTATAAACTGTAAAATTGTGAAAAATTTCAGTCCTCTATTTTAATGTTGTAAAATGAAATGGCAAAGCTGAATTTTCAGTGTCACATGACCCTTCAGAAATCATTCTAACATGCTGATTTGCTCAGGAATTTTTTTAATTATCTGTTAAAATAACAGTCAAGTGCTACATTTCTTTTAAATTATTATAAAAGTCTTGCTGACCCCAAATTGTAAACAGTAGTGTAGCACCAACTAACCAACCTGTGTTTGTACAGCTTGTTTCTGCTTCTTATTTTACTCTCTCCTGTCCTGTATGTATCATCAATACTGCTGTCTGATAAGCATTTGAAGTGGTTCTTTTGTTTATTGCTGTGTTTTTCTCCACACTGCTGCGTTCGGGCTGCTTAGGGCTCTGCCGTACTCTAACTCTGGGTAAGAGCTATACAAGAGCCTGCTCTGAAGTCTGCTGGTACCTATGAAGATTTTTAGAGCATTCTATGGTACCTGTGAAGCAACCGAATCAAAATCTACCTTTTATGCTGTCGTTGATTATCAGTGTTTTGCATAAGAACTTAAATGACTAGAGCTGTGGTAGAGATGTTAAATATAATATCCTGTCTAATGTTTATTCTGATGCTTTAATGAGTTTTTCGTTGTGCTCTGCAATTTCTCTCTCCTCTCTGTCTGCTCTGTGCTCGGCTAACGCTGTCTGCTCGGCTAATTCTCCCTGCTCGCTCTGTCTCCAACCTGCTCTCTACAGTAGCAACTTTTCCATGCGTCACTCTTTAAGTATGCCAGCTATGAGGTAAAGTACCATCCCTTCCCCTCTGCATATTAATATCTGACATTCTGTCTTTCACCTGATGTGCAAATCTCTTTTAGTCAATTTCCATGCTGAGGTAAATTCTAATACTTGTTAATATTTATAAATAATGTTACTGTAATTTTAATGGAATGGTCAAACGTTTGCAACAAGTCCATATACACTTTAAAAAAAAAAAAAGAAAAGAAAATGGCTTATAGCTTTATATTTTCACAAGAAGCAATATAGAAGCACAACAGGTACAAAAAGGCTGATATTATCAGGTAGGGCCAGCATTGTTAAAATAATAGTTTAATAGTAGATAGGCATATATAAGATTTTGCTCTGTTTTTCTGCATGGATAGCAAATGCTTTTTCACTTAATGTGGCTGGTTAAGCCCTGTTAGCACTGCTTCCTCTAAACCTTTTGCAAAATATGTGTTTGTCAGCCTTTTCCATCATCTTAGGTCGCATGTAAAACAAGCTATTTTGAAACCTAGTTTTTTTTTTAGTAATTAATTTTTAAAATATCTTCTCAGGAACTCGCCAAGCTTTAAATCCTTTGAGGACAAGGTGGAGAATATGAAGGTTTAATTTTATTTAGTGTATTTTAGTTATTGCTGAACATTTTTGTTGCTGACAATGACAATGGGTTATGTTCCTCCCAAAGTACAAAGTAATGGGGCGATCAAACGGAGAAGAGAGCGACCATTCACCAACCAGCAACAATGCACCTTTCTAAGCAGGAAGCACATCCTCATGACCAAGAACTGACCTCTGTGATCCTTCTTTGACGCTGCACCCAAATACACTCCAGTCTCTCCACTGCTAAGTTATCTTCAAATGAATGTACAGACAGAAAACAATGCTTTAAGAAACTAAGATGCCAGCATGCAAAGAGATAATGATTACTTTAACAACTGACACCCTTGAAAATGCATTGTAGCCAAAATCTCTTAAAAAATTAGATTGTTTGAAAACTGGAGAACCCTTTTTTGGGACTGTAAGGTTTTCTTCTGTGCATCGAATTACCTTTAAATGTATTGTAATATTTTATTTTGTCAAACAACAGGGCTTCTCTGACACTTCTGTAGTAAATGGTCTGTTACGATCAGCATGAAGAAGTAAAATGTTTGCACAGCTCACACTTAGAATGTCCTAAAACACACCAGGCTTCTTCAGCCTGCTTTGTTGCCACTGTTTATTATTGTTACATGCTTCCTACAATGAATATTGCACTGGTTATTACCCTGCTTGTTACTCAGGGCAAAAGGTGCTAAAGCTTTCTTTGTGACAAGACTCGAGCCCCAGATGTGTATCATCTCTGAAGCTGTGTACTAAATTATTTACATTTATTGTCTTGAGTTTTCCCCTGGGTTTCCAAGTCATAATATAAAATATACTGCAATATGTTCTAGCAGAGATTATTTAAGATTCAAACTATTCTTACCATTTCTTTTCATTACCTTTTAAAAAGTTT
Organism: Enteromius unitaeniatus; assembly: GCA_032359435.1. Taxonomy (NCBI): domain Eukaryota; kingdom Metazoa; phylum Chordata; class Actinopteri; order Cypriniformes; family Cyprinidae; genus Enteromius; species Enteromius unitaeniatus. The sequence goes on from JAUMHI010000046.1 coordinate 6,859,824, forward strand.
AGCATGTGTTGAATTATTTATTCTGGTTCTTTTGGTACTTGATGATTATCTTTTGCAGTGTTTCTCTCTCTCTCTCAGTAAAAAAAAACTTTCCCCATAAAGGCATTTGGTGAAAAGATTCGTATATGTTAGGCTACTAATCAGATGCAAGAAGAGTATTTCCAAGTAAAATAATGTTTAATCAAATATTGTTGGGGGAAAAGGTCAATTTCACTGTGGGGTGTGAGGTTTTTTTTTTTTTAGTCAGGACATTTTCTTTCAGTTGATTCTTTGTGCTGATAGGAGTACTGTCCATTCAATGATCTGTAAGAGAATGTTATCATACTGACCTTACTACTGTATACATGTTTGATGCTTAGTGGCTGTAACATACTACACCGTTCAGGGTTTATTAAAGACAAAGAAATAACGAGAATAGTGTGGTTTGATCTGTCCATGCGTACTTCCAGAATAAACTTTTCATTTCATTCAGCTCTACTTCATGGTTGTGACCTTTACAATTAATAGCCAATAATTATCACAGGCAGCAGGGGGCGACAAACATTCCTGTTTATTTGGGCTGCCTGTATTAAAGTTGCAAAAAGTTAAAGTTGCATGTATTTTTCCCCAAGTAACGTTATTGGAGATTTTCCCTTACGCGTTTTTTTTTTCTTTAGAAAACAAACTTCCTAGGCAAGCGACTTTGTTGAATTTATGGAATGGTTAACATATCGATTTAAGTTGTTTAGCAGCGTTTATCAGCTCTTTTTGACAGCTGTGGACATCCCGTCCTACTTTGAAACATTAGGTGTGTTCGAGATGCACTACTCTAGCCTTGCAGTCAGAGGAGGAGGAAAGAGACGGCTTTTGTGTAATGCAATATGACCTTTATTATTTGTATCTTTGTTTCGTAGTTATCTATACGACATTTTAGTCCATCTAAGCAGTTTATTCAGTGTAGTGAAGCCTCTCAACATCCATAAATAAACGGCCTCTGGTCGACCAGTTTTTTACTCTTATACAATACCAATATATATTTACCATATCGCCTAATCTTCATTTTCATCATGAATGTTTTGTTTGAATATCAGATA
>JAUMHI010000046.1:6861105-6929449 GCA_032359435.1 Enteromius unitaeniatus
TCGAACACACCTATTTTTTTGACTTGTCAATCCCGTGCCAGTGACCAAGCCACGCCCACAATTACGTGCCAACGAACAGGTCACGCCCCCACCATGTGCCATAGACAAGGAACGCCCCTAACTTTAAGTCGGCTGCCAAGCCACGCCCTCTGAGGGCCAGGCTTTATCGTCACTCAGGTAATAAATAGTCCACGCGCTGTACACAGGCAACAGAATTTGGAGCAGAGGAGCGAAAGACCTTGGAGGGTCCCACCCAAGAACCAAACTACAAATGGGCACCGTCGCCTAGCGTTTACCCGACCAAGCCTTGCTGTTCGTGCACTACCAACACCAGCACTCACCAAAAATAAAAGGTAAGCAAATTAGGAAATAGTATTGTTATAATAGCAACTTTTTTCCCAGTAAAGGTATACTATTGTAATAGTATAAAATAAATATATATGTGTTTTTTTTTTACTAAGTGCTTCCACTAGTGTAAGAGTTTTTTTTTTCTTTCCGTGCATGTCAGCTTTTCAAAGAACTAGTGTGACTGAGACGTCTCGTCTGGTATATGTAGCACAGAATGGTATTATCCAGGTCACGTGGTAAATCCCTCTTCCCTTAAAACCTAACATTGACGTCTGCAGGTCCTTAATATGAAACTAAACCTACTCTGACACACTAAATTACTGTGTAATAATAATAATTATTATTATTGCTGTACACTGGTAGCTTACCTTATTTTGTGTGCGTTTCTTTTTTTAGTATAATCTATAGCTTGGAAATGCCCATACATATGTTTTCCTTTATTTTAAATACTCAAAGCAACTGCAAGCTTAGTTAGCAACCTTGGTTAGCCATGTGTCATGAAATGTGAGCTATTCTGCATGCTTGCTGCAATGGGGTCTTGGCTGTTCTAAGCAAGTGGGTCACAGAATATGGAAATGTGATTCTTGAAGTAACAGCTGTTGAGTATCATCACATCACACTCTACAGAATGAGGATATAAAGGATAGATGTGCAGTTTCAGTGGAACTTTTTTCATTTCAAATGTCAAAAGGTCTCTGTTCATCTCTGAATGCACTGATTAATATTCACATCTTACCCACACCTTTACTGGGAAAAAAGTTGCTTGTTGTGATCCAGACTTGGTTAAAACCTCACAGCACAGATTGTTCGAGCACCTGGCTACCAGAGATGTTTTCCAAGCTGGCCACGTTGTTGTGGTGTCATGCAGCTGTCGTCCCCAGACAGATCAGTCCTCATTATTGCTAAATCTTTTTTTAACAGGTCTACCGTCTTTCCATCTTTCACACGGTTGACACTTTGAGGACGGGGAAAATGGCAGCAATTCCATCCGGCGGTTCCCTTGTGGCCACCCATGATTACTACCGAAGTGAGTACATGTTCTTTCACAAAATATTTAGCGTGTGAATTAAATATTCTCTTTGGATTTAGGATTCATATAATGTAACATTATTTATCTTTTAATATTTTGCAGGGCGCATAGGATCTACATCCAGCAACAGTTCCTGTGGCAGTTCGGAGTACTCTGGGGAGGTCATTCCACACCCACCAGGTATTTCAAGTGAAGATGTTTAACATCTTAGTACCCTAAAAAATATGGAATAAATTCATAGGTTCATTGTCAAATTCCATGGCAGGTCTGGCACGACAGGACTCTGGTCACTGGTGGTCCAGTTTCTTCTTTGGGAAGCAGAATCAAATGGGGACACTCAATGGATTTGAATCCCAGCAGAAGTGAGTTTAAGAGACGTTTTTGTGTTTGGTTTGACTCCGCTCTTGAGTTCTGGTTTTCATGCAAGGTGTTTTTGATATTGATTGGCAGGCCTGGAACCTACACAGTGACAAACGGTCAGGTGACCTGCATTGCCCGAGAGATCGTGTTGAAGAGGCAAATGAGTGAGAGTAGTGACTCCGGGAAAGAGCCTGGATCCCCTGTCCCCTCATAACCACCCTGACCCAATTCCACACCCTTCACCCCTCATCCAGGAGTCACCGCGGGCAGAAGCAGGCGACGGAGGCTCCATTTTTATTTTTAGTAAAATCTGGCTGCTTTTCATGTCATGCTGTGTAGTGCAGTTCTTGTTTTTTTTTTTTTTAATTTGTTTTTTTATATCTATGACCAAAACAACATGGCAAAAATATGCTTTCCATATGACTTGAGTATTTAAATATAAGTCACTGTATCACTGGGTGCACTTTGCAATTATATTTGCTCTAAATAAATGACTAACTGCAGCCTCAAGTATGGTGCGACCGTTTCTATTCCTCTTGCATACTGTCCTTACACAGTATTTTATTTGAATTGATCATATTCAGTTCCATTAGCATGCATTACATTATGGCAAATCACTAATAGGCTATCAAAGTACTTTCATACAAGGATTAGCCCTAAACAGTCTCTGTTCAGTGACTCTGCTGTTTTACAGAGAATGAGCTGCCAAACAACAGCCTGTGTGCAAGACGTTTGGAATTAAGAAGGCTTTGGTGCGATTAAAACACTAATGCGCTTTATATAACACTACACCTGCTGTCATTGGACGCATCTATTCTACATGTGGCAGCAAGAAAGTGAAGCTGTTGTTATTTCCATCTGGCAAAATCAATTTTTAGATGCCAACTACCTGCAACATGTTTTTCTGTAGAACTTGAAGGTGTAAGTGGCCAAGAAAAGAAAGTGAAAAGTATTTTTGCACACTTCTAATACTGATTATTATAGCAGATTATTGGCCAAAAATAAAATTGTTTGAGAAACCATGACCTATATCAAGCACAATTTAAACAAATCTCTAAACCAATTTTGAAGGTCAGTTGTGCTTCCTAAAGTAGAAAATTGTTTGTAGCACATTGCTGTATTAGCTATATGTTCAAACCTACTTCTGAAGACCAAATTATATGTTACTTTGAATAACCCTCCAAGTCACAACATACTGATGCTTTTCCAGACATCCACATAAGACAGTTAGCTGGAAGCAATAGTTTACCTAGTAGAACTAGTAGAGGGAGATTTATTTATTTAGTATACTCACCACTTTTTCAACCTGTGCATAGTACATATACTCAGAGATGCAAGCCCAATTGGAAATAGATAGATAGGTACACATGTTTCTTTCCAAAAGCACAGACATAAATCAACACTTATAAAAACTTATACAGTATTTCAAAATTAAAAAGCATAAAGTGCCCCCAGTCTGTGCAACTGAGATTTCACTGAACTACCAAATTTCCATTTTAGAAACCTGGTCACCTCTATTTTTTTAAAGTGACGTTATGAAACTTTACAGAACGCGTATGACGCAGAAGCACAACTATTTCAAAAACAGTAAAAGGTAAGATTTTCAGTGAAAAGATAAGGCTGACATCCCACACACTTCTTATTTGGGTTGATTAATGTTCTCAATATATTGCCTTTAGCCTAGAAGAATATTTCGGGGCAGTAGACTTTGCTCACTAATCCACATGTTGTTTCTAAACAGAGACACGAGCTAAAAACAGCCGAGTGTCAGTCTGCCGAGCTTCACGAGCGCTGTTCAGTCAAGGTTAGTCTGCACAAAGGTGAACAAATGCACACTCACAAGTTTGTGTACAGACTAGTTCTTGGAAGCGTTTCAAGCTGTTCTGTTTGTCTCGGTATTCCCAGAGTGTTTGGAAACAGTAAAGGGACATTCTAAAACGCTTAACGTGGCTTAAAGCACCTAAAAACCGACGAGGGAAACCCACATTTCTGTCAAACCTTCCTTGTAATAATCACTAATTACTGTCAAAAGAACAAGCTCTTATTCAGCTTATAAAGTGAATTATATTACGTTAAGCTGTTTCCTTATAATGGACTTCTATGGGGGAGAACACGCTTATCATTCACTTTAATTTGGGCTCGTTCTTTTGACAGTAGTTAGTGATTATTATAAGGAAGATTTGACAGAAATTTGGGTTTCCCTCGTCAGGTTTTAGGTGAGTAAGCCACGTTAAGCGTTTTAGAATGTCCCACAGTAAACAGGAACAGAGTTTCCAGTTTAGCATACACCATCCTGTTTATTATTTCAACCCTTTTATCCTGATATCACACTATGACTTTTGCCCTTACTATTATTTTTTCTGCTGACATGTTTGCACGTGGATAAATATTAACATGCAAATGTTTCAGAGGCTGTGTTTTGAACAGCCCTTGAATGATTAGGCGTACCAGTAAGACTGACCCAGTCCCAAGAACACCTAAACATAAAACCACATGGCTACATTTTAAATCTTTGGTTTCTCTTTGCTATATGTGATTTACATTTAGTGAAATATCATTATGTATCTTCAGTTCTCTTAGCTAATCGTTTATATCAACTGCTATTGTGAAACATGGTCAAATGAACAAACCTACTCAATAATTTAGTAAAAGTATGTCGTTATAGACTTATGAAGCAAAGTAAAATAAATAGCACATTCCATGCCAGTTGTTTAAAGAAATCAATTGAAGTCTCTTTGACTTAATGCCAGTTCTACAAGGAGTGACAGGTAACCAAACAACCCAATATTGCAATACTGCTTTGTAAAAAAAACATTTTAACACACACTTAAATCTGAGATGAAAACTGAAAAGCAGATGAACTATTTAAAAGAATGAGACAGCATACAAGGCTTAGGCTATAACAGTCTTTAACTCCTCTTTGATTTGTAGCCCCGCTGCTGGAGTCTGATTGCAGAGCACCAGAGGTGTTTAAAATTGTCCAGAGATGTCAATCATCACACAGACGTCATTTTCCTGAATGTCCTGTTAGTTTTCCGATCAGTCTGGCCAGGCAAGTCCTGAGTGTTCTTGATTCTATTTCTGCTCACCACGCACCCAAAACATGAACATGTTGTGGCAGCACTCGTGTTACTGAGTTTGAATGTTTCCGCAGTAGCAATAATCAGAAGGGTGTGCTTCATCTATAGTACGTGCGAGCAGGCTTGTACCTACAGTATAAATAGTCTCTAACCCATGAATGTCACACAATCAAATGATCACTTTTTTCATGAAATGCACATTCTCTCTGGTGTAATGACTACTATATTTGAGTGGATTTAAAGCATTTGGAGGATCAGATAGCTTCTCCTCGTGAACCAATTGCGCTGTGCCATCTCAAAACAAAACTGCAGTGGAAAGTTTTTAGAGATTGTCAAATGACCTGCATTTACAGGACCTGGCCAAAAATGTTCTGTTCCGGATGTTGTGTACTCTCTCTCTCTCTCTCCTATACGTTTAAGAGCTTGTTTGCAGTAGAGAGATTTCTCAAGAGAAATCCTTCCTTTCACTGAACTAAAAAACAGTGTAATTTTAGTCCCTAGTGAAAAACAGATCATTTATTGAAATTAATTATTGTTATCATTTCTGGTGCAAAACTGTATTTATTATATTCTATACCATTACTTTAAAATTCTGCAGGATCTGGTGAAGGGAAGTTATTTTGTAGGACGACTTTAAAACCTGGTAATGAAGATAAAACGGTTTTTATTTATAAGTCCATAGGATTCATTCGGAAACGGTCTCCAAATCATGATGGGAAAAAATAATAGTCGAAAATAATATTCAGTATTTTTCAGGTAGATTTGAGGAGGGCTTGATTACATTAAATATGAATACTTCAGACATGAAATTAGAAACTAAGCACACAAAAAAGTGAAAGTGCGTGAATACTGTAAAAAGGGGTGAAAATGAGTGGAAAGGTGTTTAGATGCATGAACAACTGTTGTTGGGACATTCCCACTCATTAGTCCATGCATGTCACTGTTAACTGATGCCTTCTGCTGGATCTGATGTGTTAGTGCAGCTCTCAGAGGTCCACTCCATGTATCGAGTACAGAAGCTCTCCAGGAGTGTTCTCAGTTTATTGAAATCTGGCCTTTCGTGAGCTGAGTCTTTCCAACACATCAGCATTATGTCATAGATGTGCGACGGGCACTTAGAGGGCGAAGGCATTCTGTACCCCGAGTTGATCATATCATACACCTCTTGATTTGAGAAAGCTGTAAGAATAATACACACAAAAAGATGTCATTTAAGCAGTGGTGGACAGTAACAAAGTAGTAAGTACTTGATTTGTGTACCCTCGACCACCTCTGCATTTAAGCTTTCTCAAATCTGAGAAAGAAGATGAATAAGTGGTGTATATACCTGGATACGGGACTCCACCATAAGTGAATATTTCATATAAGAGGACCCCAAATGACCAAACATCAGATTTGTTGGAGAACCTCCCATGGCTGATGGCTTCAGGAGCACACCACTTATATGGTATTGTTTTATCTTCAGATGAGTAAAATGGGTCCTGTGAAAAAAATGGCCCATATATTATTTTAGGCAATTTTTAAGAGTAAATATGTCACATGTCTCGATCAACTTGAAGGTACTCCTTGCCTTGATGATGCGAGCTAGGCCAAAGTCGGCTACTTTACAGATGTAGTTGGATCCCACTAGAACATTCCGGGCTGCCAGGTCTCTGTGGATGCTGTTCTGCTCCTCAAGGTACGCCATCCCATCAGCCACCTGACTCGCCATTTCTATCAGTTCCTGCGGTTCCAGGTTCTGCCCCTCTTCGCCTGTGAAAGGAAAACTGAAGGATTCATGTCTGTCTGCTTTAACATTTTAGTTGTTGTACAGAAAAACAAAACTCATTCTAAGGAGAGGTATTAGTGTATATGTGAGTTGCAGTACTTTATGAAAAATTTGATTCTTAAACACACACACAAAAAAAACATTTTTGAATTTGGACTGGTCGGTTTTAAATGTTATTTTATTAAGGATATCATCATTAACGGTCATTCAATTTCAATAATAATGCTGCGTGACAGATTATCATCACTGTAGCTGCTAGTTCAAATGGCAATGCGGTGCAGTCCTTTATTTCTCTGTAATAAGGAAATGTTGAAATATACAGTAAAACTAACTTAAAATCTCATCTCTCGTGCAGTTGAACCTCAGCAAATTCATTCATAACCATAGTTCATTAAGTTACTAGAAAAAAAGAAGAGCATATCGCTAACATTTGAAATATACTGTTAAATATGTGTACTAATATAATTTAAAAGCATTAGATTTTTTACCTAGCTAGCTTTTTAATTTCTTATTTAATGTATGTCTGGATAAATGTCATAATTCTGAACATTGTTTGCCACAAAACAAGTTTTTGTGAAATATGATCATTTAAATGATTTTATCTCAACAACTGTTTGGAGTAGAAACAATGATATCATTACAAAACAAGTGTGTTTGGCTGCTCACACCAAGGATGATTTTAATTATGTGAGAATAGGGAACAGACATACTGAAACAATAGCAACTACTGTATAAAACAAGCATTCCCCCCCCCCCAAAAAAAATCAGCTGATGTATATGATTAATAAAAAACATTAGCAGCCAATCAGAATGAATAAAACTTTACAGAGCAGGTCACAGAGCTGCAGTGTGCAGTTACAATAAACAGCATTATCATCCATGGTGTGAACGCTAATATAGTTTGGCTATTATAATGATTATTGTTATAGTTTTGATGTGATCAAGCCTTTTTTACTTTTACTTTCTCCTTCAGTGCATGGAACAACCCGTGTTTGTGGACAAAACAGCCAAAAATGATGCACTAAGTCACGTATAATTATCCTTATTGACAGATTAAACATTTAAAGCGATGTCGAATAATATTTATATTTACTAGATTGTTGTCAGATAATAAAGAGGTTATTAACTGACCTCGGAGGAAACTGAGCAGGTTGCCTTTTTCCATAAGCTCAGTGATGATGTAGAAAGGGGCGGAGCTTGTGCAGACGGCAAAGAGTGTGATAAGATGTCTGTGTCTCAGCTTTTTCAGTATTTGCGTCTCCAACAGGAACTCCCGGTGATTGAGAGACTCTAGAGGAAGATAAGCATCAGTACAACAGTGTGTTGGAGCAACAGATTATTACTACATCTCTACAAATATGGAATTTACTGGTTCTAGGGAATTTTTCTCTAATAGGCTGACAGACGGATACCTTAATAGAGTTTTATATATATATATATATATTTTAAGACTCCTCATTGTGCTACATGCTCTATTGGATATAGGTTTGGAGGGCAGTAGACTGTGTTCTCATTCCTCCAGCTCTCAGAGTCACACAACAAGAAACACAACATTCCTCACATTTACACAGTATCATGAACAGAAAACATGTAGGCAAAGAGGAAGTATAGCCCATTCTGTCATATCCGTCAGACTCAATCCTTCATTTAGCCTTCAGATGTTTCTTTCCTATTTACATGCAGCAACCCTACCGTTGGTTTTGAGGATCTTGACGGCTACATTGACCATGCCTTTCCATTTTCCACGGTAAACATCAGCAAAGAATCCTTTGCCGAGCTCTTCTTCCAGAGTAAATTCCTCCTTAGGTAACTCCCAGTCATCTACTGTTTGGTGGGAAAGATCCTGCGGTTTTGGTTCTGGCTGTTAGTATAAGAAGAAACAAAGAGAAACTCTGTAGAGGAAGTATGCAATAATACAAATGGATTTTGTTACATATACATGTTGTTAATTTAGTTGTGGAAATATAGTTTGCTTATATATACAGCATTCTCTCTCTATGTATGTAAAACAGCCTTCAATCTACAACAACAACAGTTGATAAATAAGACAATCTCAGTTTTTTCCCACTGTAGTCTACACAAATTAGAATAGATTAACAACCATAATAATGGGTGTTCACATTAATTTATCCTTGTGTGAAATGTGACTAGTTATTTAATCATACATGAAATTAAATTAAAAGCTCTTCTGTTTCAAACAACAATTTGCATTAGATTAGTATTTTAATTGTCAGTTAGCATAATAAATCCCAACGAGACGCTCGCCGTAAACAGCTGTTTGAGGCATATCTCTCCACTTTTTAACACCCACGAGCAATTCTGGAGAATCGAACACAATACTCAATCGGCCATCTGCGATGTCAGCGTGTTTCATGTTTGCCAGCAAATGAGGATGAGTTAGGAACTTCACTTGATCTTCCATAATAGATAGGAGCTGACGCAAAACTAATAAAATTGCATTGCATACTTTTGAGAATCCAACGTTTAACTGATCTAAATAAATGCTTATTGTCACTCATGTAAACATGACAGGTTTTTTTTACAAAATTACACGTCTGCGCTTTGTTTCCCGGCGCACCGAAAATAAACGCGACACTCGCGCCCCCGAAAATCCGCTCAAATTCAACCAATCAGATGACGACTTCGACACTGCTGAAGTGTTTCCAGAAAGGTGTACCATATGCATCAGACGTTCAGCCAACGCTCTGTGGGCGTGATGTCTGAGGCTGAGACTACCTCTTCGGTCTTTCTATAGTTCATCCTTATAGTTCACTCAAACTCAAATTTACACACCCTCTTGTCAAAATCGGATGCAGAAGCTTTCAATCTGTCGATTCATTGATTACAATGAAAAGAGGGATTTGTTTATGAATTGAACAAAACTGATCTTATCAACTTGCCAAAGACAGGATAGTCGAGAATGTCAAGAATGTATGGCAGGGGTGGGGAACGTTGATCCCTGAAGATTTTTGCCCCATCTCTAAACAAAAACACCTGAACCAGCTAATCAAGGTATTCAGGATGTAGTTAGGTTTTTGTTTTCCAGGGTTTTTCAGGGAGTGGCCCTCTAGGATCCATGTTTCCCAGCCCTGATGTATGGGATAAACTATTTTATGACTTTGGAAGACAAATATGGTTGAAAATATAATATGGAGATCATGTGGCTCACTTTTGTACATTTTTTCTTTCATTTAGAAGCATGACAGCATCAATCCTATAACGTCCATGCAAGAGTGGCCAGTATCTTCAAAACTCACCTTTTGTGTTTCACAGAAGAGAAAAGTTATGCTTGAAGTGACATGATTGTATGTAATTTTACTTTAATAATTTGTCTTTCACTCACCCGTGCACATGGCCGCGTGAGACAGATACCATAGCTCAGGATGTTCCTCTTGTAGTGCTCCACCAGATTCTCCAGACTATTAAATATTTGACTCTGATCCAAATAGAAACTTTCATTCTGATTCTGATGGACTTTAATGTGCCTCACTTCCCTGTCATTAATTAACACTGCCACACAAAGAAAAAGGATAAAGATAGAGGAGCATGGTTAAGAGAGTTTCTGATGAACAGCATCTAGTATTAATTGTTTCCCAACCCTGTTCCTCGAGGCACACTGACCCTTACGTGAACCTCCACAAGCTGAAATAGATGGGTCATATAAGAGAAACATCCAAAATATTTAATGTTGGTGAGCCTACAGGAACAGAGTTGGAAAACAGTGAATTGAAAAGAGAGCAGACAATTAATAAGGAGGTCTAATTATGACCTGATTGACTACATTTCCAGTGCAACAGAAAGCAAACGCCTCAGAGATTGCTACAGTATAGCAAACAATGATGTTGGGTATGCCGTGTTACTTGTTTAGACGAATAGCATGGGCAGAACTGGATGTAAAATGCAGTTTGAGTTTAAATAGACACAACCATTACATACCTGATAATACACATCCGATTTGATCTCTTTCACTGTGTCGCAACAAGAACGCACCAACTCCATTATCTGGAGCCAAGAGCAAATTCTGGGTCTCAAAGCGGTTCAGCGTCCCAAAATACCAGCTAAAGAAGAGCACAGTTTAGATGTTGCACACACATCTCAAACCACATTTATGTGCGGTAGAGTTGGAACAGGAATGCATTTGCCTAAATTTGCACTCCTTAGTCTACTCTGAACTGACATTGTTTTTAGTCATAAAGGTGTTATTATGTAAGTACTGGGAAAGCCTGTTTATTTTGTTAATTTATTATGTATGAGATTTTGACATTTAATTATGTTATTCTTAAACCCAGCATGGGATTGCTTTGGCTGGCAGAGAAAAAAAAATAGTAGTCTACTTACGGTTGCTCTTTCACCGTCATCCTTCTCGCAAGGTAGTTTTGAGGAACGACGCCCTTGGCTGTCACCCTTCCGTTTCTGTCAAGTTTAACAGCAGTCCACCAGTCCCCCTGACGCTCGCAGATTCGGAACTGCTCTCCCTCCTGGAAGGACAGCTCCTCGTCCGCGCGAGCCTTGAACGACCACAGCGCCGAGTAGATTTCACCAGTGGCCTCCGGGGCATTTTGGGTCTCAAGTTTGCTGGTAATCGCTGGTTTTTCAATTTCGGGCTTCGACGATCTGAAGAGTCTCTCACAAAGCGCCCTAAATCCGGGACACGAGCGGCGCCCGTCCTGTGACATTTCATTTGAATGTGAACCGATGACTAAAACAGCTTCTGGACTGGTGGGACGTGGGAACTAAATCCTCCACCGGCAAATGACTAAACTCGAGTGACAGAGCTGGGAGGAGCACACACAGGTCGCGTCTCAACCGCCGTCAACCTGGACTGCATTTCTGATTTCCGACAGCGCATGTACTCAAGAATGCTGTTGTATGTTATATCAGCTTTGAAACACGAGCACAGTTTAAACAGCTACAAAACTCAACGAGTTACTCTTCAGAGCACTGTGTACTTTGCATACATGACAGAAACAATTAATCTCCTACATGAATTAAAAAGTGAGCGAGATTAGACAGATATTTTTAGGTTTTACTAGAATGAGTTAAAAAAAATTGGGATACTGTTACAACTTGCCTTTGAGATGACATTTTTGCCATAATGTAAAACATTTTGTACTCTTGTGAGATACTTGAGCTGCCATATGGGGTTTCACAGATTTGAGACATTGCCAGAACTCTCTAGAGAATGTTAAGGCTCTTTTAAAAACCGTGAAAGTTCCTGCAAGAACATTCAAAAACTGCCTACAATTCTTCCATTAACGCCATCATAAGGAAAAAGTTTTATGCTCCAATAAAAGCAGACTAGAGTTTCTCCAAACGGTAACACCACTGTGGTGATGTGAGCTGAGGAACTCCAAATAGTGAGTCCGTTTTTACATTGCATACTGCTTAAAGAAAACAACAGAGTAAGCTAATACAAGAAATGTATTCTTGTTTTATGCTAATGACATAAAACAAGAAAATAGGTCATGGCCACTGAAAGAAAGGCAGACTGCAATGGGACTTCAGTTCACAGATTTTATTCAGACAGCTCTGGAGGAAAGAGCAACTCGGGTTGCAGGTGCTTTCTCTGACCACAGCGATGACACCACACCGAAAACTTTAAAATGTCTTAGAATGAGTCTCTCGGCAAAGTGATATGTAAAAGGCAGGAAATTCACCCACCTGTGCTTTTTCATTTTTTTTTTCTTTTTTTCTTTGTTTTTACATTAAACAAACAGAAATGAATTTCACCTGCCATATTCTCCATCTTTTAGGCGCTTCACATATATTTATATATATATTTATGTTTATCAACACTTTTCTAAAGAATTCAAATATTCAGCCACATGTACTGGATTCACTTTAAAATCACAATAAATATATATATAAAAAAAAAAAAACACACATACATAGCAAATCCAATATAATTGGGTTGATATTGGAGAGAGGGAGGACTCGTCAGCCAAGACGTACAGACCTGGTTAAAAAAAACAAAAAGAAGTAACACAGATCCAAAGGGTTCCTGAGGTTTACATGTGTCCCGTACAATAAAAACAGTGTAAGGGGAATGGCTTTCTGACTCACTGAGAGGCTTTTGACTGAGGTCAAAGAGCACAGGTCAGTTGGTTTATGAGTTGGGTGGATCTGCCCCATCCCAAACACAATGCCCCTATCTATGTTCCCAATAATATAAAAAAATGACATGACATCAAGAGTTTTGTCTTTTGCTTTTTCTCTAGAACAAGCATAAATAACTAAGGGACTACTGTAAGGGGGCATTCAATTTCCACATTTGTGGAGAAGAAAATTAGTGGTGCCCTTTGAGCTGATGATAAGTCCCTCCTCTCTCTCGACCTCGGCATCTACCATCAAGTGACAACCACGTCTAAAGGCCCTTACACAGACAACGTTTTGCACTGGATGTGAAACTAAAGTCTGACAAAGAAAAATACAAAACTATAGCTAATAACCCACAGTTCACACAATGTTCAAAAAACATTTGCATGGATTAAAGCAACAATTTGAGAAGATAAATATACAGAGATTGATGCACAAAAGCGTGCAAAGGCCTTTACTGTGGTTTAAGTTCAGCATGTCCATGTTCTCCTCCATTCAGATTTGATTTAAAGTAAAAAGCACATTGTGGGGTCACGACAGGACAATAGGCGGGGCTTTACTAGGACAAACAAAACCAACAACAACAAAAATTAAAGCAACAACAAAAAAAAGTCTTGAATTCTGTACATGTAAACATCACACACTTCCACTGAGTCAAAAAACCAGAAAGAAATTATACAAAGCTTCACATTGGTATACAAAGAGAAACTGAGCTTCAGCCTACAGTTTCTAGTAAGTACAGGAGTAAAAACAAATAAAATACCATAATCATAATAATATTACAAAGCACCACAAAATTAAATATATCACAGGCAATGGTTGTTACCACATTTGATTGCAGAGTTTAGCTGCACAGTTTAAAAAATAAAAATAAACAGTTGTAGAATTTCTTTTCTTGCCTTTTCCTTTTCTTTTCATGTGTCGTGTGTTCACCAAACTCAGATGTCCAAACAGCTTCCTAAAGATATTATGCTTCTAATGTCATTTAGAAACAATAAGGTACAAAACAAGAAACAAAAAAGTCAGAGCAACCGAAGATCAATGGCCTGGTACAACTTTTGAGCTCTCAAAACCCCAACATGTTTACGGTGTAAGTGAACTCATAAACTTGCTTTCTTGCAATCACCATATAATTCAAATTGGCCCAGATAGCCCAAAAGATCTTTCTTTTCTCAACCTAAAGCCCAAATGCTTGATGAGTTCACATTCACCTGCATGGTGTAAGGGACAAAAAAAGACAGAACATTATGGCTTGAGAATGATCAGCTGCATTTCATAATTTAGGATCATTTAGGTGGTTTTAAGGCTCCATCCCATAAACGTTTTCCTTTGCGGATTGTAAAGTGCTACTATGTTAACCAATTTAATAATTTATAAAGTGTAACATCTGAATATAAATGAACTAATGATCCTGCACATATCATTTTATCTGTTTATCAGTGAATCTATTTCAATGAGTAACAAGTAAGAGGTAATAAGCAGGCTTTGAGCCACGTATCAAAACTAAGCTGTTGAAGACAACTTAAGAGTTTTGTCTCTTTAGAAGTGTGTCATTTGGCTGTCGTAATCAGTCATTTGGAGACCAATCTGAGATGCATGTTTAACTTTTAGAATGTTGAGACTCGCAACATTGAATCCCTTCAGACTGTCAGTGTCCTACAACCAGAGTTTTTAAAGAAAAAGTAAACAAACCAAAAAAATATATATATATACATATATATTTAATTTACTAAATGCAAAAGTAACACAATAACAAATAAAGCACATCTGAAATGGCAAGACAGAAATAAATATATCCAGACAATTAAAAAAAGAATGTTTGCAGCTAAACAGAGGAAAATGCTCTGTTCCGCATAACAATGTAGCAGAGTGAGGACACGGTTCAAGCTATGGCTACAAGACTTGAAGGCCCTGTATTGTCACCACTCCACTAAAGGCTAGAGAGTCAGAGTGAGATCTCACACAACGTTATGCCGTTTTCCAAGGGATCAAGTCACAATTGTTCAGGATTGTCTTTTGCTTTTTTTTAATAGTTTTTTTTTTTACCATGGCATTTGTGAACATGAGAAAATGCAGGCAGGAGGAAGAGTGAGGCTGGTGTTTGAGGGGCAATGCATCGTCAATGTTCTACACTCGGTTCTTGTGGAAGATGCTACCTTGGTCCACCAATCAGTGCCTCTTAAGCTCCTTGGGTGTTGCTGACTGAAAAGAAAGGATGTCACCGTTGTTTCCCTTATGCTTCTCTCAGACTCACTATGCATATACAGTATGTGTGCCAATAGGATGTTAAGTCTCTCTGTTTTGATTGGTTCCAGTGAAGATGAAAGTGTCTCAGTCATGAGGTTAGAAAAAAAGAGCAGCATTCACAACTTAACAGAATGTGTTTGCAACGCAATGCAGCATGGGAAATGCAGTCCTTCTTGGTTTTTTTTTTTTTCTTTTTCTTTTCTTTTTTTTTTTCAAGAAGTCCATCTAAGGCCCTCCTGTCTGGGAGGTCAATGTCGCTCGTGTTCCTGTGAGACATTTTCCTAGAGTGCATGGATGTGCTGAGGATGGAGATTTGCCAAGGCAAGTGAGCATGTAGGAAAGGGTTCAAAGCATTCCACTCAGCACAGCTTAATTTGCATAATGTCCATCATTCCCAGCCAATAGAATTTCAGCATCTTCTTTTTTTTGCACTCACTAATCATGGTTCCTTTTAGTAGACTTTTAAGTGTGCGTGTGTAACTAAAATTAAATTTCTTATATTTGAATGAGGAATATATATATGTACAAAAGACATCTGGTAATGTGTTTATGATTGAAAACGATAGATTTTCAGACACTGACGCACTATAACGATTATCATCTACATTGCACCTTCTCCCCAAACCTCATTAGCATTGAACAGAAGCAGAGAGATTTTACAAAAACCCTTTTCTCTTAGATCTGTTCTATATCTAAAATGGCTAAATCTGGAGCAAAGCTGCTGCATGGATATGTCTATGGTAAGAGAACAACTTTTTCAAATTCTATAGAACAAGATGCCGTTGACATACAGGAATCATATAGGAAAACATATAATATTTTGTGCCATAGCGTAAACTTTAGGCTGCAGATGACATCATTTTGTGTATGTTTTGGGCATCATTTTTAAATTTACAGCTATTTTTTTGTGTGTCTTAAAGGTCTGGACTCTCTGTGGTGGACTGATAGCTCTCACTGTGTGATTGTGTGATTGTGCTCTGTGCAAGACACTTGTAATGCTGCTGTGAGTACAGACACCCCTTGCTTTGTGTTCTGATCATCTCATCATAAAACAACGTTTAACAATTCATCTCAACACTCCGAAAAGGACTGAGCCTCACTGGACTCCAAGGTAAGAAAATTTGATAAAGACACTATCATAGACATAAAGCTGTCATGAGCAATGTGTGATAGGTAGGTTTATAAAACGAGCATAGGCAGAGTTTGGGGGTTATCAGGGGGATTCGAGTGTCTGGAGCTGTTGTAAAGCTGGTTTGTAAAGCTTCTAAATGAAGTTCTAAATAAACTATCATCATAAATACATGAATCAATGAAATTATAAAATGTTTAATAAACGTATTTACTTATTATTAAGTATATTGTTGTGGGCGAAATTTGCTTTTTCTTGTTCTGTGTCAATAAATTTTGTTTGCTGTGCACAAAAATACGTCAAGTGCAGTTAATTCTAATGTCTGCAGTTTCTGTTTGAATACATTTATTAACTATATGTGCATCAACAAGTCTCTGTAAAGCACTTTAGTATCAGCCAAAGAATAATATTTGACAAATGCAAGTTAAAATTTGGCTGGTAATTTTATTGAGAATGGTGACATGATACATGGTTTTTATATTTTGACATTTTACTACAGTGCAATAACCTATTAAAATAAACCCCATGTATTATGTTGCCATTCCAAATAAATGGTTACACTGTAAGCAGGAGCTCAAGTTTTTATCTCAGAACCCCATAATTACTTTATTAGGTTTTAATGAGAGGTAGCATTTCTTATAAAAATTGTCCAATATATGGTGCAGAAAGTGAGACAATGACCTGTGCTTTGCTTTTGAAGATATGCAAAATGATAATAAATAAATAATTTACATTTGAATAAAATGTTATCTTTAAAAAGAATAATGCAAATACAGGTTCATGGCCGGTGAACCTGAGATTATTATGGCTGGTAAATGTTCTCAATTTTGTACCCTGTATGTGCGCTTCAGTTACAGCTTCTTCTGATCCCCCCACTTTGTTCCCCCTAAGTGGTGTCAAACTTTGCCTATGGGCTTTAGGTGTATATGTGTGTAAGTGCACATAGCTACATGTATCTTTCCTGTCATAGTGTGCGTTTATGTGTGTGTTAATGAAAGAGACGGGCAGCACCAGCCTGTGTGCAGTTCTCAGTTCTGCTGCAGTATGAGGTTCTCGAGCTCGTCAGCAGAGCGGAGCAGGAAGGCCGCAGACTCGCGGTAACCTGCAATCAGTTGCCGAACAGCCGTGACCTCGGGCGGGCTGAGCTGGGCAGATGCCCCTCCGCCCCCTCCACCCTGTCCATGACTGTTTGAACTGGAGGAGGAAGTGCTGTTGGATGCCAAAGATTTCATACTGAGATCAGTGGGACCTAAAAAAAAGGAAGAGACATTATAATAGATCCATAGAAAGGACTACAAAATGTTCACTACAAAATGCATTTCACTCACCATTGGTTTGTGATGTGCCATTGTTTTGAAGGCTGTTTCCAATGGTCCCGTATCCACGGAAACTGTAATTAAGTCCACCATTGGTGTAGAGTTGGTCCTGGGAGTAAGCTGAGGCAGCCAGTGTGAAGCCTGAGTGCGCCAGAGCAGCCGGATCTCTGGAGTTAGGCTTTTCTGCTGCAACTGACTCATCCTGGATGGAAGGACAAAGGGATGCGATAAGGCAAAGAAAGACACAGATATCTCATTAAGTAAACCAATGAACATTTTCTGGAATTAATTCAATTTGATTAAAGATTTACAGATCAATGCACACTTGCACTCACATGGGCCTGATAGATGTCAAGGCGCATCCTCTTAGCAGCATTCCGTGTTTCGCTCTCACATGCTGCTGCGAGGATGTTCTCAGCCATGGCGGAGGTGAGGTGAGGGGGTGTGGGCCGTGTCTGACACCGTCGGAGAGAGCAGAAAAAGCCAAATGTCATCATCTTATGAATTTATTACAATGTACTAATATTGCAGGATGGTGTTTTTTAAGCCAAATTATTTTATAAATGGTTACCAATTACTGTAGTTAAAAATTCTCTATTATTTTAGCCTTTTTCTGGAACTGAGCGCTTTCAAATAGATGTTCTATTAAAGAATGAACAAAAGATACAATAGTTTCTAGAAATGCCTGACTAGATTTAATTTCACTGAGATGCAGAAAATAAGATATGGATTGGCCAAACATTGAACCCGTGATTCTCAGCAGTGATTCTCAATCCTGGTTTTCAATCATGACAGCACTACACACTCTCAGAAAGATACAAAGCTGTTACTAGGGCAACTACCCTAAGTTACAAAGGCTAAAATGTACATCTTGGACCTTATTTACCCCTAGTCTATCAAGGTGCATATTAGTATTTTAAAAGCACATGTTAATACCTAAAGCGTACATAAATATTAGTAGTATTATTAGTAGTAACTTATGTAAGAGTACCACCCATTTGTCATTTTTGTGTCTTTTTTTCTGAGAGTACCAATTATGAATGTTTCTCCTATTTAGCACGCTTAGTTAAGATCATGGAGCAAATAAGTTGAATCAGGCTTGGTTAATAATAATGTTTAGTGCTGTGGTCCTCAAGTACCAGGGTTAAACATTGACTGCCTGTGACTGTATCAGTCACTAGAGGGCAGTAGTTTGCTACCGAAAGGTTCAAGTTTGAATTTCATGTTAAACATTTTTAACATTAAACAATGATTTTCTATTGCTGTAGCGCAGATAATTACGGCAGATGTGCATGTTTGTTTGTCAGTACATGTGCAAATTCCCGCGTTTCCCTACCTCAAAGCCACCCTTCTTCATGCGGCGACAGGATTTGAGGTAGGTTCGGATACGTTTGCGAGCACGTTCTTGGAACTCGGGGAACTGGCGGCTGCAGGACTCGATGATGGCCTGGATTTTCTCTTTGGGCTGCTTTGAGATTGGAACCATCCGGTCTAAGTTCTCATCCACAAACAACCGCACAAACATCTGAAAACATAAAGAAATATTAGAGCAGTCCAACAAAGGAAACAGAAAAGAATATAGCATATAACAGCAAAAGGAAAATTGTATTTAATTTAATCTGATGTTTGTGATTAAGATGTAAGCATGAAGGGGGAAGAGAAATGTAACTGGAGAAACCTCTGCTTTAGCACTGAGAGGAAGATAATCATTAGGGCTCAGCAGGTCACTGAAATGCTTCTATTTTTATAAAAAATATTTTTTCCTTAGTGTAATTTATATTACCAGAAAAAGGTGGAAATTAAAAATAGAAAAAAAAATGTATTGATACTTAAAATTAGTCTGTGTAAAACCTGTCAAATATATTAATTAGAGCAGTATAATTTAAGTGTTATACATATTTTTTTTCCCAGCAAGTAATTTTATTATTGTATTTCAAACCAAACCTATTTCAGTTAGTTGCCAAGGCAACCATTTAAAACTTCTGTTTAGTTTGAGTTTTCGCCACTTTTTTGTATTTTACAAAATTTCTGATTCATTTCGATTAACGAAAATGTTTTAAATAGTTTTAGCTTTAGTCCTAATCCAGACCACCATAACTTAGGAGTAACACAAAATAAATAAATAATTCTTATTCATTTTACGTAGATTACCTTTCTTTGATTTACATTATCAAAAAAATAAATGTACCTTCAAACATAAGAAATGTAGGTAATGGAAGCTTAGCAGCTAGAAAATACAAAATCTAATGTCCACCATATGAAATATGAGCAATAAAGTGGTTAACGGAGTTAGTCTCACATTAAAAGCTTTAAGTCGCTCAGGGTCCAGTCCCTCAGCATCATTTATCTTGTCGCTGTCATCATGGTCATCGTGATCATCGTCATCATCATCTATGACCTGAGAGCGGCCTGGGGTCATGTCCTCCCCGCACGTGCTTAATTCTGTCTTCACAGAGTCATAGCTTCCTGAGCTGTACTGAGGTGACTGTACAACATACAGTATGTCAAAATCTGAACACCATTATGCATGCTATTCGTAACATTTTCACACATACCAATTCTTAAAATTACATTTAGAAAATTCATTTCATACCTTGTTTCCGTACTCAGTTTTGACAGGGAATTTTCTGTTGGGGTCAGATGTGTAGGATCCGAGCGCGAGTCTGTCGCTCAGGTTGACTGCCTGCTGTCCCTCCTGTGAGAAAGAGGATGATGAAGTGGTGCTAAAGTCCAGCGGCGCTGCGGCACCATTGCCGTTCACCTCTCCGTATGGAACCACCCCCTCAGATGCAGGAACTCCTCCTGTCGCCATGGCAGCAGCACCAGGTGGAGTCAGTGCAGGCAGACCGTTCGCTGAGCTGCCATTCTCTGAAGAGGAATCATCTGGGAGACGGACACAGAAAGAAATGTTTGAGGGCGTGTTAATAAAGTCAGACTTGTGCGGATGTGGGGTCTACCTATATGTGTGTCTAATGGAGAAAGGAGAGTGTGCTGTGCGAAGGTGTTTGTATGAACATTGGGGTCAACTGTCAAAGCAGTGGAAGGAGGCAGAGGTGAAGAGAGTGACGGCGGGGATGAGGGGGATGAGATAGGTGAGGGGTTCAGCCAGAGCGTCTGACTAGACAGGAGGGAGTATTGGGAAAAACAGAGCTTACAGGGCAAGAGGTGAAAGAAAGAACCCTTTTAGAGAACAGATGTGACATGCTAAACCCCTGTATCAACTGTATATTTAAAAAAACGAGACGATATATATATATCAAATAATAAGGTTTTAATAAATAGTCCAGTTTTCTTGTGCAATGGAAAAATGGTAATCATAAATTATAAAAAAAAAGAAAGAAAAAAAATCTAAATATGGAGAAAATCGCTTTTAATGTTATCCAAATGAAGTCCTAAACATTGCATCTTACTAATCAAAAATTAAGTTTTAGCATATTTAGGGTAGGAAATTTACTAAATATCTTGTTTAAGAAGAAGGCTTGAAAAGAACTAATGATTTTGACCCCTGCAATGTATTGCTGGCTAATGCTTTTGCTGCAAATACGCTGCTTAAGACTAGTTTTGTGCTTCATTATTGAAATTACTTTCAATAATGTACTCATTTGAATGTCTTATTTTAGGCTATTTATTAGCTATCCAATGAGGCCCACTGTGTGCACAAAGAAATTGGTATAAATAAACAATACAGTATGTCAGGAACTAATGACATAAACAACGAAAGGACGGCTCCTCTCTGATGATGGAGTGTGGGTTAAATCATCATCCTCTTGCCCTGTGTAGCTCTAAACAGCACACTAGTCTGCCGTGAGTCAAGGGAGGGATCCATTAGTGCATGGTTACATTTATATAAAGTACAGGACGGGGAGGAAAGACACATTATTTAGCAAAACGCAGGCAGCGGATCATAAGCACATCCCCTAACAACCACACTGCAGACATTGAAATTATAAAGCAGATTTGAGTAATCAAGGGCAGTACTGGTAGCCTACAAAAGTGTGTCTGTGGGACAACATGCATGGTAACAACAAGAATAAAAGCTATATCTAAATCAGTCCCAGACAGTTTGCTCCACCTAAACTGTGATGTCAAGGGCCAAATAGCCTACAAATTTTTTCACCTGTTGATATTTCCTATTGAAACAATAACAAATACAAAACAAACAAACAAATAACACAATTGAAATGCTTGTGCTACTAAATATTTGTGGGAGAACCATGATATATTTTTCAGAATAATGTGTTTTTTGTTTTATATATATTTTAAAAAAATTATCTACTGTCTTTTGATCAACTTGATATATCTTGCTGAATATGTAATTTATTTTGGAGGGGAAATATCTCCTGTAACCTAATGTTATTGTCAGGATATTTAAATTTAATTGAATTATATAATAGCAGTATGTTTTAATTTGTAAGGAAATGTTTGTGTTTTATTGTTTAACATTTTCATATGTGCTATTACTAACAGTATTTCTAGATTCTGAGATCACAGTAAGTCAAACATGCTAAAACCAGACAAGCTTACAATGTCAAGTAGAGGGGTAACCTTTATGATCACAGCTCTGACCGCCATTCCTAAAATACTATCATCCCCTCTTTAGGATAATTCCCAGAGGGGCCTCTAAAGCTGTCTGTCAAGGGTAAGGTGCACTGAGCATGTGCACAGCCCTTTAGTCACTTTCTCTCTTCTTATGATGGAGTAAGCGGACACGCGTCAGTGTGTGTGGCCAAGCCATTCCCTGCAGCCCCTCAGAGCAAGATTACACAGGATTAGCCCACAAAGAAGCGACCCAGGCTGCTTCCTCCCTCTCTGCCACCCAATAAGACCCTTGACTGTCCCAGCAGCCATTTTAAAAAACATTTCCAGGTCCCCCTCCCCCTGCCCTCATATTCTTTTCTCCTGCCCCATTCATACACCACCCCAGCCCCCTGCACTCAGCTGAATTAGAGACAAGACAGAGCGAGTGAGTGCTGGTTAAAAGAAGGAAGTGTGTTCAATTCAAAATAGGGGGCAGGGTCAACAACCCTGAAGCCTTGCAGTTGTTCACCAAATATGGGAACCTTGGCCAAAGATTATGCCATAAATTCTGCTTTAAAGATTATTATGTTATTTGTGAAGATAGTTATATTATCTATAGATATAGATTAGAATTTGTAGAATTTTGCTTACATAAACAATAACACAGATGTTAGAGAAGCTATACAGATATGATTATTATGTTATATTATGCCAAATTTGTCATGTAATAATATATGCTTTTTATTACTTTGTATTGATTGTAATATACAGTGTACTCCACTAATATTGGTACCCTTGGTAAATCAGTATTGTTAAAAAAAAATTACACAATTCTAACCTATCATTGAAGTAAAACAACTGAAAATAAGGAGAAATTCTTGTGATTAAATCAATGGTTTTCTCCAATACTTGTTGATACTACAATTATTGGCACCCCTAGAATTTTTCATATTCATAATTTTGAGCACTCCAGGGTGATTATGGACACAAATTTATCCAGCCATGGTTTCTTGTTTCAAAGAAATAAAAATAGGAGTGAAAACAAAGCCCAAATTCCCTTAATCATCAACTCAATGAGAAAAAACTAATAATATATTTATGATGTGCAGCAAAAGATTATTGAGCTTCACCAATTAGTGAAGTGGCTTTAAGAAAAGAGCTAGATCAGTAAAAATTACAATTACCACCATCAGGGAAATAATTTCCAATCAACATAAAATGTTATGAAGCTGCCTGAAAGAGCACAATATCTTGGCACATGGCATCATGGAATACTATACTTCTATAAAATAGCAACAGATAACAAATCTAAAACTGACTGACTCTGTTAGAAATCTTATAATGGGCCATGGTTGGGTCTTCCACTGGGACAGTAATCCCAACAAACATCAGAATAAACACAAGAATTAGTCACTGAGCACAAAATGAAGCTTTTGCCATGGCTGTGCCAGTCCTCTGACCTGAACCCTGCAGAAAATGAGGTGAACTAAAGAGGAGCTGGTATTCTGAAGGATCTGGAGAGATTCTGCATGAAGGAGTGCACTCTTCTCTCTTATCAGGTGTTCTTCAAACTCTTTCGAGTTAACAGGAGAAAACTCAGAGCTGTTACGTTGGGAAATGGACGTTGCAATAATTGGGTGCCAGTAATTGATGCTAACATGTATAGGAGAAAAACATTTATTTCATTATGAGTTTTTCTCCCCATTTTCAATAGTTTTTTAAATGAAAGATCAAAAGGATAAATACAGATTTATTTTCACAGCCACCTTTTCGCAGATTTATCAAGGGTGCCAATATTAGTGGAGGGCACTGTATATATATTTATATATGTGTGTGTGTGTGTATAATGTGTTGTCTATCTATCTACAGTATCTATCTTTCTATCTAGCATCTATCTATTTCTTTCTGTCTTTCTTTGCATCAGTAAATCCATCTACTAGTTATCTGTCTATCTCTGTCGGCATACATTATAGATCTTCACACTGAAGATTTTCACATACAGACCAAAATGAAAAAATAAGGTTGTGTAGGCATGGCTCTGCACACCCCAGACATCCATTTAACCGGCATCTGTACAGAGCATAATGGAAGAGAGTGAGAGAGGCTGGAGTGCTGGGAAAAGGGCTATAATGGGCCTTCAGGCACCTCTTCAACATCAGCTTTACAAGACACTTATCAGACTCTCGCCAGCACAAAGTCTTCACTGATAAATGCTGACAAACATCCGTAAAAGGTGGCTGTTATTTCAATGAAATGTACAGCTACATAAACACAGTGTGAGTGAGTGAGAGAGAGAGACATCATACCTTCTTCCTCTTTAATGCTGGGCTGTGGGGGTGTAGGCATCCTCTCTGTGTACGGGGCGGTGGGGCTGCTGGGCTCTGCGGCTGGAGCACGCTCAGTAGAGACCCACGCGGGCTCAGCCATGTCCAAATCCTCACTGCTTACCGAACTCTCATCCTGTATGTGTGTGAGAGAGAAAGAGAGGGGGAGGAGGAGGAAGTCAGAGAGCTCAGGATATTCTGTGCACAAAATGAAGCTTACCCACCCCACTATCGCCTAGACATCACTAGAATCTCCCATATCTCCTCCACAGCATCTCCACACAGTCCTCAAACCTGGGTCAAAATAAAAATTCTCTTTCCTGCACTTCCTGTTTGGTTCAACCATGCTGCTGTATGTAAGATGTAAATTAAGCAACACCTCACTTTCACTTCTTTGTTGTTGTTTTTTTTTACATCAGTATATTATCATCCTAGTGTGTCCTTTCTTGAGGAAACTCCACATTCTGGGATGGGGGAGGAAATGGACAGAAGGAGGAGACTCTTAAATAATGAGTGACTATGAAGGGAGCTATTTTTAACCCTGTTGGAACCAAAACCCAAAAGATGCACACACAGCATGAGAAGAGCAGAAGAGATGTATTGTTTTTATTAGGAATCATACAATGGTTGGGAACTGCAGAGCAAGTTGTAGTGCAACCAGTTCACTGCATGCACATTTTTGTCTTTAGAGCAAGGAACTATATAAAAATCATAAAAAATGATTGTATGTATAAAAAATCATGTACGTATGCTGTTTTTAAAGCAGTGTTAATTTTCCGGTGTTAACTAAAACTAAAAACTTGTTATTGATAATTCAAAGAATTAGCATTTATTAATATAAAATAGCATATGAAAACTGTATATATGCAGCTTCCTGAATGTTTTTTTCTTCTAATAATATTGCAATATTTCAGCATGTATTTCTAATCAGTGTATTCTAATCAAAACTAAATATTATCAACGACCAAATCTTTTTTATCAGCATTCATTTCTTTAAACGTGATCTCGATCATCTACATCTGCAAGCTGACGTAATAAACGCTGGTCCATGTTTAGCAGGCCGAAAGCATAGCAGATCACGTTGTGACCCTTGCCTTCACCTACTCTATAGGCGTGAACACACCTCTCTACCCTCGCCGCTGTCATGACAATGAAGCTGTGAGAAAGTTCACCGTGATTTGCAGCAGGTTCTAGTGTTTCTGGTAAAGTTAGCATCAACGTTTTCTTCATCGCCTCCCCTCCCCAACCAAAAAACCCCATAATACACCCTGTGCCACCCATCTGCTCAGATCAAACCTTCACAATACCAATGCTAATCTTGTAGCCGCTGTGCTGAAGACTAGCATCCACCCCCACCCGTTTGTGCCACTTCCTCATTTTTAGCACAAACAAACCCCACATTTCACTCTCCAACCATCCCCCTCTGCACTAATACACCCTGAACATGGAATTTAATTCATCTCCTTGTTTCTCTGAAAGACCCTCAAGCACCTGGGCATTAAACTACTCAGCAATCTCAGCTTTATTTGTTAAAATACTTGAACTTGCCCTGGCAATTAAAAGTACATTCCTCATAAGCTCAATTTATTTAGCATCACATTACCAAGAATCTTTCTCTCCCAGCACACGCATCCATACAAACAAACAAACAAATCCAGACTTCACGCTACAGGATGTGCCTCTGATTCCGTGTTTATTGTTTCCATGGTAGCCTGAGGAGAGGAGCAGGCTGGAAGAATGTAATCATCAGTGGGGCTCAAGAGAAGGTGAGAAATGCAGGTGTGTAGATGGAGACGCGTGTGAGAGAGAAGAAAAGTCGCTATGATTTCACCTCCAAACTGTCACTGAATTGTCTCTCCATGCAAAACACTCACTTGTGTTCACTTCCTCTTTTCAGCACCGCATTGCTAACAGGAAAGAGGTCTGACACAAAACATCCTGGGACCCCACAGAGGAGCTAATGGCCACAAATTACCTGATTTAACCTAACAGATTCATCGAGCATGACAGGTGTTCATCCGTAAATGTTATATGACACTGTCCTGTACAGCTGTGAACCAAAAAATATGTGTACTGTAAACATGGATACATGTGATTCATAGATTAGCCTTGTGAGAAATTTGGTTCCTCTGAGGTTTGTTTAGAGGGCTGATGTGTGCACTGCTGACTCCATTAGGTACCAAGTGGAGCATCAGTAACACAAGCAATGAGAAAGTGAGGGGAAAAAAAGACAAGTGACAAGAAAAGATCAATGCATATGCAGGTATTAAAGTACAGAAGAGAAAGGCATACACTACCATCAATTGTTTGGGATCAGTCATTTTTTTTGAATGAGAAATTAATACTTGTATTTAGTAAGGATGCATTAAATTGATCAAGTAGAAAAGAAAAAGAAAAGTTTTTATGGCAACACAACTGTTTAAAAAAAGAAGAAATGTTTCTTGCGCAACAAATCAGCATATTAGAATGATTTCTGAAGGTTCGTATGATAGTAAAAACGGGAGTTATGGCTGTTGACAAATCAGCTTTGCATCCCAGGAACAAATTACATTTTAAAACATATAAAAATGGAAATCAGTTATTTTAAATTGATCTCTGTATTTTTGGTCAAATAAATGCCACCTTGGTGAGACTTCAAAAAACAAACAACCACAAACCTTGTCACCAACCTTGCAAACCTTGATAAATCCAGTGATTAATTTAGCCTCAACAGCATTCATTGTATCAGCACGCACCTTTGTTTCCTGAAGGACTAACAGAAAAAAATATATATATCCTGTGTGCCCCCACTCCAGAAGTTGCTTAAATCCAGCCAATTAAAACTGAGCATGCCAGATGGAGAAAGTGCAATATGCATCAGCCAGTCACTGAACAACAGACGGCCCGTTGGTGTGCTCTCAGAAGGCAAGACTTTCCTAACCATAACCTACCTCATAATCTGAGAGAAATGATTTGCTCATGACAATGTTGTTTGAGTCCATATTGCAGCCCTAATCCTAACTTTAGCCCCGAAATCTGATTGGTTGATAGCAATGTTGATCACGTACTATAGTTTGGAGAATTAAATAAATAAGAAACAATAAAATAGAATAACACACTAAACTATCTGTGCTATCTGATTTGCTGCCATGTGACATAAAGAAAAAATAATATTCCTGTCAGTTTTTAGATATACTTATTTTACTTACACATATTTTATATGAAATGATGTCTTATTTTGAATATGGAGAATAGATGGCTTTTAACAATTAAAACAATTCTATATAAATCATGTTCAGTTAACCTACTAGAAATGTCTTTTGTCTTTTCTGCTGTGGAAAATGATCAAACTCTAAGCAACTGTACAGATTTATTTATTGTTATTATTTGTTTCATAGAGAGTGGTACAATGGCGCCCCCTACCCAAATGGCCTGTATGCTTCCTACTAGTATACAGTACATACCTAACTATATTCCTACTTGTACAGGAATGTTTACAGCAGTTATCGGGCCTGGTTCATAAAGAAATAAATAAAATCTGTCTATTCAAACACGTTTAAATGCCAAACAGCATTTTATATTTAATGAAAATAATGGTAAAATAATACATTCAAAATAACCCACAGAAATAAATATTAATTCAGGCCTGTTATGAAGGTTTTTCTGTTTCTTCAGCACGGCTGATGTCTCTAACTTAAGGTCAGATTCAGTGAAGCTGGACAAGGGTAATATAGGATGTCACAGGTACATGCTTATGAAACGCCCTATAGACTTATCTCTGTACGTTTCATGCTTATCATGCAATCTTAGCAAGCTTTCTCATCATTTATACTATGTTATGTTATGAGATGCAGACATGAGTTGAAGTGATTCTGAAAAAGGAAAAGTCTTGATAGCTTTTCAGGGAGCTATAAATGCATTTGACCCAGTGATGTGCTCTGGTTTATCTATAGCTATTCTAAAGATTTTCAACATACATGCTCGTTGCTTTCAGCCATACAATTACATCCATGAACTTTAGTGCTATAAGAAACTGTCTTTCACAAGGATGGGAGTCACCCCATTTACATAGCACAGTGACCCACAGACACATCCAGCTCTTGCTATTCCAGGCATCACATATACTGTTGCTGAGGCAACCACGTCTATTAGAGTTTACCTTGACAACCACACATTGCACCATAAGGCCTTGTCGCAGTTCCTTACATTAAAATCTTTGCCCAGATACTGAGGCATATTTAGCATCATATATTGTCTGTAAATGTCCGATTTAGGGGCTGTCAGCAAACTCACAAATGGGAAACAACACTTTAACACACAATGATTTTAACTTCAATATGTAGTGAAATCTGAAATTAATTTTTTTTTTAGGAATTGTAAAACAAAGCACCTCCATGCTTGTGTACCTCTCACTCTCCTGCTTGGCTTCTACCTACCTGCTCATTGGTGTTCATGCACTGTAGTTTCATCTGTTTTAGATAGGTGGCAGTAAGGGGCATGTTGTAATCGATGAGGTCTGGGACCAGAGAGGTGGGCCGGTCATTCTCTGTAGGTGAAAGACAACAAATTAAAGTTCATATAGATTGATTGATTGATTGATTGTACTACTTTTTTAAGTATGAGGACTGTAAGATTTTTTAAAGCTTTTGAAAGCCATCTCTAAATGCTCAGCAAGGCTTCCTTTATTTCATGGAAAATGCATGTCAAAATACACAAATTTATAATACCGGTTTTCTGTTTAAAAATACAATGCTGCGTTTGTCTTTAGTGTCACATGATCCTACAGAAATATTCTACAATGCTTATCTCTAAGAAAAAGTTTCTCCGTATTTCTTCATATTCATGGTTCTTCCTATTTTTTGTGGAAACCAAGATACATTTTGTTCAAAAGAACAGTACTTTTAAAACATCCTACATGCATTTACTGTCTGATGAATTTAATGCATTCTAGCTTGGATTTAAAAATCAAAACCTTGCTAACCCTAAAATTGAAAAAGCTTATTACTTTGATTTGTGTCTAATTTATAAGTTCCCTTCATATATGTCCTACAAATACTTGTTTATTCGAAGGCCAATTTCATGTTTATTTTCAGTAGTGTGCTTTACTCAGTTCAGTCCTTTAGAAGGCGCTCTTGAGACAAAGCTCCAAAAGACCCTGCTGAAACCCCCTCGGGTCTTTGTTAAAATCCAACACAATAAACGCAGACAGGCTTTTGTTTGGACACAGATCTTCTGACTCTACAGGGATCCCAGCCGCTATATAGCGTGAACAGCTCAATAGCAATTTTTTTTCTATAAATGGCTTTGGAAAGCAGGGATGACGCAACCCTTTAAAACCCCTGCAGGCAGGAGACGATCAGCTAATTCGCTATTCAAAGTTTGTTTAACATTCATTCACTCCAAATGCACAGTCTTGCATTTGCAAAGTGTATTTTGTAAACATGAATTACGTTATGAGTTTGTGAATTACTGTTTGCAAATACAAAAACTTTTTAGCGAATGTGAATTAGCATACACATTAGTGAATGATACTTAGTTTCAGCTCATTTCAGTTATATTTGATCATAGAAATCAAGCTCATCTGTGGCAGTGTGAATTAGTCACATCAGCCTGTGACTAATGGCAGACCGACGTCATGTCTGCGCAGATAGTTGACTTACAGCATTTATCTCAGCTGTAGGAAAATGACCCAATCTCTGCAAATCGCTTGATTCATGTTCGAGTAAAGGTGCTTTTTGCTGCGCTGCTGATTTAATAAGTCATAAAACACTATGATAATAATAAAACCGTTTCACTTGTAACCGCGCCACTATCTCTGAATTAAATAATGATGCAAATATCCAGTCAGAAGGCATATTTGAAGGTCATCAAATGAGCGGCTGCTATGTCATGTCTTAAAGGATTGCTTGTGTTTTTCCTTTAGCATTATTTTTCATTCTTTGAATTTTGTTAATCTGATGTTTACTGTAGGAAGCGCGTGGGTCGGATTATCCATGCATTAATTACGAGGGGCCCGTAGAAGTGCAGAATTTTGCCTCTGTGGCTCATCAAAAAGAGTCGGAGTTTAATGAAGATTTGGGAAATCTTGTCTTCCTAATTACCGCTAAAGGGCAATGCACTCCCAAAACTTTAATTAATGATAAAATGAACAAAAACAAGCCATTTACTAAGCAGTACATATTCGTGTGCAGTTCAAAACCATTAAAAATGGCAAGTTTAAACACGAAATTGCAAGGATGGAGTCTGACCTTTGAACTCTGCCGTGCTGGGGTTGATGTGCATCCTTTTCTGGCATTCTCCACAACTCATCAAGAAACGGGTCACCGCCTCACGTGGAAGAAATGCGTAGGTTTCTGCAATCTGACAACCAAAAGAGAGAGTGGAAAGGAGTCAGCAACATTTTAGGGGAGTATAAACAAACTGAGAAGCTGAAACGAGGGAGCATAATGACAAAAATTGTTTATTGTGTTTTGAGCTGCTTACTGAGGACACATTTAAATACATAATAAGTGTGTCTGCAACATGAAAGCTGTTCACTTAGAAGGTAGCTGTTTTTGCGGGGTGTAGGGAGCAGGGCTGGAAACTAGTTTTCAGAAACATTCATTTTCCTACTAGGAACAACAAAAATGCTTATCTCTTTTGCAATACCTCCCTTTTCTTTTCCCTTGCCTCTCTTTTCTGGTCTGTTTCTGTCCCTGTCTCATCTCTCTTTTGCTCTTGCTTTCTTCTCCTGCAGGCTTTCTATGTGCGACCTTCACACAGAGAGGGTGATGGAGCAGTAGGAATGGCAGGCCCACCACCCTCCCCCCCTTAGGCAGCACAGAGGGAAAAGGCCACACAGGGAAAACCGCACCTCCCAGAATGCCATGCTCCCAGACTGCCCCCTCCTCCCAGGCTGGCAGGGCTGGTCTCTGTGGGTTGGTTGTGCTATGAGACCTGACAGCAGGGCTCTCCAGGGCACTGGCTGAGGAGAGGAGGTGAACGCTGCCCCAAGGACATTGTGCAGCCCCTGCCACCCCCGCACACACCCAAAACACACATACAAAAACATCTTTTGCATCTTTAGTAACGGGGGTGCTCCTTTTTTGACCCCCAGTATGACAACATTGATAACACAATTTTGTTATCAATGTTGCAAATTTTGAAGCCACAGAAATGCATTTAATTTTATGATAAAAACACAAAAAAATTAATGTGTAGAATTTCAGGTAGTGGTGTCATAGATGCCCCTCCAGTGGTCTCAATCTTCATCCAACATCACTGCAGTCCTGTAATGCCACCACTAGAGGGCAGCATGCAAACAGCAGCAGTATGAAAGGGTAGTGGGCCAGAACAATAAGGGTGATCTTGATTATTATTATTATCTATTTATTTAATTTTTTTCTCTCTTTTTAGTCACAGTAATTATCTAGAGCTGATTTATATGCATATCTGAAATAATATACACATGCAATAAGCATATTATTATAATTAGTTGTTGATAATACTAATACTTCTACTACTAATACTACTTATAAATGGTAATATGGTTTTAGATTGTATTACAATATAGAATCAAACTAATTAATTTTCCAGTAATCAATCATTTAATTACTATAATAATTATTCCCTTTACAATACATTACAAATATGATTAATTCATAATTAATATGATTTCTAATAAATGTATATTACATGGCAATGTATAAGCAAAGTAATTAATATCAATTAACCTAATATTTTATTTAATTAATAATGGATAATTATTTTTATTATTAGTAGTAGTAGTAGTAGAATCCCTCTAAAAATATATATATATTACAACAAATATCATAAATATTTCAATAAATATTATAGGTTGTATAATATCTCATTTAATCAAAATAAATAATATATTAATCTTGAGTCAAAGGCATTTGGGACAGGGCCACAAATGTAAAACTGTAGAATGAATCTGGACACCACCAATCAGAGTCAGTCGCAGCTGGACACAGCCAGTGAAAGAGCAAATCCAGCCAATCACAACTGATTTCTGAAGGTCACAGCCAATCGGGTAAGAACTTAGAGTGCACTGATCTTTGCTTGTCTGAAAGTCCAGCAGTTTTGGAGTGGTTTAATGTGTGCCAAATGTCAAAAACATGGCTATCAGACAGTTAATCACTTTAATTAGGTGATTAGCACAGAGCTTTAGCGGGGGCTAAAACCCGACACCTGCTTTCAGACACCAAGGAATCACAGCACAGGGGACTATAATCAAGCATACTCAGTACACACTTACACCCCTACCTACTTATAAAGAATATAAAGAGTCCAGATGCGAAAGCCTCTAAGTGTCAACTTAAACTTTTCTTTTCAGGCTCCTATGTGTAGGTTCAGTCATTTTACTCTAATGGCAATTCAAGTGAAATACATGAACATAAATACAGGAACCTGATGCTCAAAAATGCTCATTTTAGAGGAATATATCAGACGGCACCTTTGCATCTGAACTCTTCATATGTTTAGTCTGTGTCGTGATTTAATTGGATCATACTCTAAATTCTGCATTAGGTTGTTCTTCATATCGACTTTCTTCCTCCCTCATTATCAAATAATAAGCAACACAATAACTCAATAACACCTATACTGAATGTATGTGCTAAGAAACATAATAGCCTGTTTATAATTACACACTACACAAAACACTCCAGTGAAGACTCATAGAAAAAATTACACTGCATATGATATGAAAGCCCTCTCACAGCGTTGCATGACAGTTCAGACTGAGTGAATTTGGTCATATTTGGCCTCAGATTCAGTCGCTAACTTGTTTATGTTTGGTCCTCGTACTTCATTCACCGGTGTCTCAGATAAAGGAGAGGTGGGTCACACACACACACACAGACACACACACACAACTCCCTTTACACCTAAGAATAGTGGTTGAGCAAGCATTCGTTATTATGTGCACCCGAAGAAAAGAAATTGGACAGAGTTGTTTTGAAGTGAACCAAAAGTGTTTTTTTCCCCCACTAAACATCATACAAAAACTCTGTCTGGCACTTAAGTATTCGAGACCTCTCAGACTTCTCAGACAGTCAGAGAAAGAAAGAATATGATGAAAAATAGAGAGGTAGACAAAAGTTTTGCCCAGGTTGGCTGCAGTTAGGGCACCTTAAAACACAGTTGGATATCAGTGCAAAATTAAATTCACTGTCTGTGGCAATAATAATTTTTTAGTCCCACCATAGCAAGGCAAAATCACAAACAAGATCTCTGTAATATTAAATAAATTGCTTTTCCTAAAAAAATCCAGTAATATCACAGAAGAGATATCAGCAGAAACTGTGCAGAGATTTCCCAAGTCTGCTATCAAAGTCAGATTTGAATATGAATATTTTATTTTTCCTGATAAAAACTCTGATTGCAATTTTACAAAATAGAAGTCCTGATTCACGAAAGGGCAAACTCTGAGCAATACAATTTTCCTCTGGGCTTGGCAACCAGGCAGCTTTATATAAGTCCCATGACGCAATACTTGTCACTTGGGTCTTGTCATGTTTGACAGTTTGAGAGGTAGTGATGTTGACTTACATCTGTGGGTCAGACAAGTTTAGGTTTAAAAAGATTTTAGATTGCATCGGTTTGTTTTTCACATACGTGGGTGGGTGCGAGTCGGAAAAAGCTGGCCAGCATGGCTAGCATGCATTAGTGCATTTAAAAAAACAAGAGTGAATTATTTTATGTAAAGTTTAGACGTTGCAGTACAGTCTATAATGGCTCAACAGGTGTTTCAAAATGGCTGCTGTTTCCCCAGCAACAGCCTCGACTCTTTACAGTTATTCAGATGTTCTATTTTAGAGTTGCTTGTGTGGTCGTAAGAATAAATAGAGGGGAGTTTTGCACATTGCTGCACACAAAGCCTATGCTGCGTGCACTTTTTATAGCAAGAGTAAAGCATTTTGCTTAAGTGTGTCTTGACTAGTTTTTATGCACTGAATGACTGCTCACCGCTTTATAGGTCTTTTTCTGACCGGCGTGTTTGGGTGCTCGTCCGGGATCTGCCCCCATCTCGACGTGCATGGCATAGATGATATCAAAAAAATCCTCTACCACAGCAACCCGCTTCAAAGAGCTGTCCTGGGCCGCCCCTCCATCTGAACACTGCAGAAAGACAGAGAAAATGTGATTATGAAAAAGAGAAGAAAGGTCAACATTTAAAAAGTATGGCTACATTTAGAATGCAGGCAGAAATGGCCTTTTGTAGAGCGAAGAGTGAACAGCACAAACCACATAGAATCTTATCTTTGGGCCAGCTTTCTAAGTGCCATCTTTGCTATTGTTCTTTCTGAGCATACAAGCTCACACTCAAATGTGATATTGGCCATATTTTAGAAAATAATGATAAAAGCCAAACAAAAAATGCAGGCAGTGGAATGAGGAAATATATTCAAAATGTGTGTTTTTTTTAAGTTAAACTTACTTTAACATGAGCACTGTGACATAAGCGTAACGGTTAACCACATCTGTCTAGTGTGGGCACACAGACACGCGATGGAAAAGAAGCGCAGAGGAATGGAAAAACGCATTCTGTGTGAAGGGGCCCTAAGGGTTGCAGTGTGAACATGGCCTATCACTCATACTTTACTAGGCTTTTCACAACCACCGCAAATGGGTATGACCGGGTTTTAATTCAGGTTTCTAGATTGCCCACTGTACATTTGCAGACCCTGGGTTAATGTTCCTATTTGCATATTCATGAGGTCAGTAACACAGATTGTTCAAATAACAGCCCTGTACAAAAACAAATAACATATTCTCATCTTCGCTCCTGTTGCATTTGTTCGACATTTTAATTGTTCTCTCAAACGCCACTAACAGCATGTGAAGTTTCTGCGACTGTACAAAGCTCATGAATATTTAATGAGGTAAGGGCTGTTTAGTTTATGATTGTTTGTGTCATGTGAAGCGGCTCGCAATATTAGCCCTGATGTAAAATGACAATAAGTGTAAAAACCTAAACCATACATTTGCCCACCCAAAAATCCCAATTACACCATTCTTGGGTTTGTTTCAGACAGCTGCAAAGCAAT
The DNA here is from genome assembly GCA_032359435.1 of Enteromius unitaeniatus. Lineage (NCBI taxonomy): Eukaryota > Metazoa > Chordata > Actinopteri > Cypriniformes > Cyprinidae > Enteromius > Enteromius unitaeniatus. The sequence continues at coordinate 6,896,352 of JAUMHI010000046.1, forward strand.
TCTGTCTTTGTTTTAGAGCAGCAAACTGTAGTCTGCTTTGGCAGAATGAGACTTTAGGAGTAAGAATGACTCTGACAGTCTCAAAGGCCTCTGACGACAGTAATGACACAGCAACCAGCTGAACTCTGCCTGCGCCAGTCCACAGACTGGCATCTTTATGGGCACACATCTTTTCAGCTAATACATTATTTGGATTTCTTAGATGCATTCTCCACATTTATGCTGATCTCAGTCCCTTAAACAGTGCTTTATGAGTACCGCCCCAAGGTTATGCTGGCTATGTATAAGGCTAAGAGAGTCTCTTTGTGCAGTGTATTATTCAGACGTTCATTGATCTGAATCTAACATTAAGTCCTCCACAGCTCAAGGGGTTTCTTACAGAATATCTCCACTGCTTAGATTTTTGTGTGAGAGAAATACAGTGTGTTTTTTTGAACACTTTCCTGCAGCATTATAAAAATAACTGCTTTCTTCACCACAGACACACATACAACCAGCCCCACCTCCAACCATCGCCACCTTCAACCCTGCTTTCCATAAAGCTGACCCTGTCGCTATGGCAACTGGCAGCGCTCTCGGGCAGGTGTGCAGGGCAGCAGGTCATGTGACACCTGCCGGAACTCTGCTCGCTGAGACAACCTTCTTATTCCCCCAGTCCCACACAGGACCCACCACCAACTGTTCCTTGTTGTTTTCATGCCTTTTTCTCTTATTATCTTATTCTCACCTTTACATTGGAATGACACATCGTTTTCCAGAGTAACTGTAACTTATTTAACTTCTTTAAGATGTGAAATGTGCGAATGCTGTGCACCTAGCATCAACTAAATAGAACTGCAAAAGTACCATTTTCAAACATGTTTACGGAACACTCCTCTTGTCTTTTATTGGTCAAAAAAGCAGGCAGTCCCGCCCCAAAATCCCACCATTGGTTCAGCTTCTCTTGCTTTGCCAGGCCATTCTTGATGAAGTTCTTGATGGAGCTACAGTACACTTTTTGAGGGGATTTTCTTTTTTACTAATCATCTCTGAATAACAAAATCAATTATTTTAATATTACATTGCATTTTATTTTGATTATTTGATTTGAATTTGATTATTTTAGTATTTAAAATACTAAAATCTCGCAAATATCTTTTCTACACTTCTGTATTGCTTTCTTTCGTTGTGTTACTAGATTCTATACCTGGCACAAATTAAGCTTGCTTGTATTGCCTGTTTTCATTTTTTAAACACACAACAGCAGGTGTGGTGTAAAAGAAGGAAGTAGCAGTCACTCTCCTTCCTCTTCACTTAATTTCTTTCCCTCATGTTTTAACTGCACATTTCTATTTGATTCCCAGAGGGCCTAATGCCCCCCCCCCCCATTTTCTATACTTGTTTCTCTTTCTGTCACCCTTTCCCCAAGACATCTTCCTTTTTTCTCTTTTTCTACTGCTCTCTTTTCCTTTTTTCTTCTGTCCCGCTCCATCTTCCCTCTCTCTCTCACTCCCCCTTTCCCAAGTGCCAGGTAATGAAGGTTGCCATGGCAACTAAAACCAGTGCACAGAGCGGGCTTGCTTTAATCCGGCCTTCTCCAGCCGTCCAGCTCATGCATGCGTTCCCTCCTCTTGTCATAATTATCACTCTTATTATGCCACGATCAGTCAAACATGCACCAACCTGGTTTTCATGATCTCTGTCATGAGGTGACCTCACCACACCTATGCAGAAACCCTCCTGCTCTCTGTCTACCAGAGAATATTCTAGAAATGGTCCCTCTAGGACACCAGAAACAGGCTCCTGCAATACCTTTGAGAAGAAAGCCTCGGCTATAGCCGTGGGGGGAGGACTGTGTGTGCTTGACTCTCTCTGTCCTACAAACATCTACATCTCAGCTCGATTGCTCCATTCCGGTTGCCTTCACACATGCGCTCACAGACACAAACATTTCCTCTACCCCCCCGCCCCTTTCCCCAATCTGAGGGCACATCACAGTCTGGGACTAAAGTGTGTGGGTGACTAAAGTAGGCCAGCAGGATCAGGGTGATCTGTTCAGCTCTACCCAAGGCCTAACTTTGGCCAAACCCGACACACAGTGACGCCAGTCTGCACCCACAAGAATCCAAATATAGGCCAGTTCAGTGTAAAGTTCACTGAATTGCAGTATGTGCAATCGAAACAACATATAACATTTAAATTGGATCGTAAAATAAATGCCAATAGGATCTGCTATTACCCTAAAGTGGTTTATTTTGCAATAATGACTGACTAAAATCACTATTTTATTACACGGCTACTTCGCAAATCAATTAATAAGTGCATATGAAATATTGCATTTCTTTTACTTTGTACTCAGCACACTATAATAAAGTTGAACCTAATGTAATTTGAGTAGAATTTTTATTAAATAAAAAAACAGCCTGCAGCATGAATGGATGACTATTTATTTACTGCGAACAGGAACAGTTCCTCCCCAAAAAGTTTAATTACTCACGCTTGCCATTTCCAATCCAAATAACTCCAACCCAGTACTAGATGATAGAATGGTCACCTGGTGGATTTCTACAACCTAGTGGCCAGGAGTGTAAAGTGCAAAAGAGACTAATCAGAACCAAGCACAAAATGTTTTTATATATTTATACAATATATTTTTAAATTTGAAAATGCCAGAACATTACTAATTTAATAAACAGTAAGCAATTGTGACAGCAGAAAGTATGACTCACACAGTGAGTGTTTTAGCTTCAGTTATTAACCCTGATCAGGTGAATGCTCTCTTTTCCCACTCTTCCTCAAAGCACAAAAGCACAGTGTTTAGATTCACAGTCAGCTCTGACTGTTTGTTCCCGATACGGAGCAACAGTGTGTGTGTTTAATCATTAAACCGCTGTAGAGCTGAACTGGCGTGTGTGAGATGCTGCTTTCTGGGCCCGAAAACGCACGGTTTCATCATCCTCTCATCGTTTTAAAGAAGTGCTGTGAATTGTCAGCAGCAGCAATCAGCATTTCCCCTTCTAAAACTCTATCTGTGTCTCTCTTTTCTCAAGACCCCGCAAGCCTTGGCTTTTTCCAGATGTGGCATATTTTTCAATCCCCCTCTCCTCTTCTCTATCCCTCCTATTCTCTTTCTCTCCGCTTTTCTCTCTCTCACCCGTCCCGCTCCAAACAGCTCTGTTGCTAGGAGACTGGAGGGGCTGATTCGGCAAGCGGCCACCCCGACCCCCCACCCCCTCTGGCAGTCACACACACATACACAGACAGAGAGTCTCTGAACAGTCATACACACAGGGGCAGTGAAGGGAGGGGGCAAGAGAAAGGAGGCAGCTGGGTCACACTCGCGCACACATGCACGTATGCATGGGCCGATGGAGAATAGGAGCCCTAGCAAATATTTACAGTGAAAAAGGTATATGAGACTTGATAGACTAGAGCAACGTAACCGAGCATGAACACGTTAGATACGCAGGTGTCTGAGATGCTTAAAAAAAACACTCAATAGCATGAACTTTATAGCTTGAGTGGTCACTGGAAGATTACTGTGATGTCACCACATCAATCTATACGTTTCCTCACTGCTAAAACAATGTGAATGAACAAACACAAGATGCATCTCCACTCCACTTACACAAAACTTTTGCGATATTTTATAAATGTTGATAAAAAAAAACATTGCGAAATGATGAAATTTCCATTAACTGATGTTATGTGACTAAAAACGACTGATAAGTCATGGCACATGTTGGTAAGTTTACATGTATTGCCATCACTGCACTAGCCATTACTTTTAATGGAAGGAGATGTATGTGTGTATCTTTAGCAGAGCAGCATCCGATTTGCATCACAGTGTCTTATGGGGTAAAGAATTATTTTTACTTTATCTTTTAAAGTAAATTGAGTATTTTTAGTGTGTTGCTAGGGCACTCTTAGTGTTTTTAGTCTTTCAGAGTGGCTATTGCTATTGTTAGGAGTTTACTGTATTTGTTTCTCACCCTTTTTTTATCCTCTGCCATGGAAAAACTAAAGATTTCCTAAAAAGTAATATTGCAAATGCTGCATATTTTCAGATATCACTCATGTGCACAGCACAAACGTTGCAGGGTGACTTACGCACTGAACTGTATTTCTAAACCGCCCATATGAGTAGATACAATGCTGCTAGCCTTAGCAAACATTACTAATTTTATTACATTGTGAGCAAACTAAGTGTTGTCTGCTATCAGACACCTAGACTTAATATTCAGAAGTATATTTATGAATTGCTTTATTTGTTAAAGCTGCTGTAACACATTAGTGATATAGTGCTTGAGGGAAAATGGGGGAAGTATTTGTATTACAGTGCCACAAATGTGTGAGCGTGTGTGTGTATGTGTATGTGAGTGTGAGAGAGGAACTGTTTCAACAATGCAGCCGATTCAGATCAGCCTACTGCAAATCTGATAACAGGTCACCTCTTAAAGTTCCATCCCCACCCTGTGAGGCCAGCAGAAGGTACGAACCTACAAATCGTTGAGACCCGTTCTCTCAGCGGGAGGTGAAGGATTTAAAAGAGAGTTACGGGGCAGGGGAGCTACATGTGGATCTTTGTGCATGAAATTCAAGGAAAGATGAAGTGTAATTCCTCCGTTCCTTTCCTTTCCTCTTTTCAATCCTCCGAAACCACTCTCTCCACCTTCCTGCCACTGTAAGTTCACGATGCTCTTCCATTAAATCCATATTATGCTCTTCTCTCTCCCTTCACTCTTTCCTCATTCCTAACCCTCCCTCTCATTCAGCCACTCGTTTTTTTCTCCCCTCCTCTCTCTCTCTTTCTGACAGGGTGTGACGGACGCTTTCAGCTCCTCGTACGGGCGCAGCTTCCCTGAGCTCCATCTGACTCCCTGCACCCACATTACCCAGGCACAACTGATCATTAACTGTCATCTGCATTAGTCTGTCACTATAAAGCTCTGGCCTCGATTGTGCTCCCCTAAAATATTTTTGTATGTTTGATATGCAGTTATTTTATGTTTGGTAGTCAAGCAGAACATCATTGTGTAACTGCTAAAGTCAACAATAAATGAAAAATGACCCAATTTAATATCCTAATACACATTCCCAGTGCTCATTTTTCCAAAAATGTCCTCTGAATCTTTATCTGAATGGAATTCCTTTTCTGCTGACATCACTTGCATGCAGGCTATGCAAGCTACTGGATAATGGTATTTATTAAACTATGATATTTATTGACTATTTGATTTTTTGGTCTTTACCATCCAATCAATTCCGATCCTTTCTTCTCATTTAAAGGGTTAGGGTTAGTACTCAAAAATAAAAATTAGCCCATGCTTTAGTCATGTTAGGTGGCATAATAGATGTATATGACTTTCTTCGTTCAGACAAATCCAGTCGGAGTTATGTCAAAAAAGTGTACTGGCTCTTCTAAGCCTTATAATGGCAGTGGGCAGGTGTTTTTTTTATTCTCAAAAGCCGGGTGAAGTGAATCCATCCATAATAAAGTGTGCCCCGCAAGGCTCCAGGGTGACAAATAAAGGCCTCCTGTATTGAACTGATTTGTTTTTGTAGTAAAATAATGATATTTACAAAGTTATAAACACTTTTCCCTCACTTCTGCTAACTTTTATATGTAAGTTGTTTTAGGTGGACAACGGTTTTGCTACAAAAATGCATCGCTACAGGAGACCTTTGTTCACCTCCTGGAGATCATGTGCACGTTTTATTATGGATGGATTCACTTTATTTGACTGCTTTTGGACTTTATTTGAAGCTTGCAGGAGCAAGGACAATTTTTTAAAAACATATCGTAAAAATCCTATACATTTACATTTATATAAAATATCGAGAAATATATATATATATGTATTATTTTTAGTATTGTCTTTTGGCCCATTATGTCCTCTTGAAGATTTTTCATCTCGATGCATAATTAATCTATAGATCTAGACAATAATTCATAACCGGTGGGCACATCATATCTGATAGCCTGTGGGCAGCACTCTGACACATAGCATGGTTGCGTTTCTGATGAATTCGAGTCCTGGCTCGTGGTCCCGTCCCTCCTCTCCCACTTTTCTTCCCGTCTGCTCTCTGTACTATAACCACGAATGCCAAAGTAAATTTGAAAAATAAATAAAAGATTAACAATAAGTCATTTCAAAACCCACATCGATCGACCGCTAATCTGAAGACATGAAGCTCTACGGTGGTTACGGCCCTGCATAAGCCCAAACCACAAGAAATAAAACACTTGTTTGCATGTGGGTATAAACGTGCTCTGTTCATGCTCTGAGGTGTCTGCTGGGTCACGTGACCCTGGTGTCATGGTGTAATTGCGTGGTGAGGAAGGGGGGGTGCAGACAGTGAGACAACCGGACAGGATCACAACGCTAATGAGAGACTGCAGCAGTTAATTACAAAGGCGAGAGAGAGTGAGCGAGAGAGAGAGTGGCATAGAGGGTAGGGAGGGTGAATATGAGGAGGGGGAGATGGAGTGAGACACTCTTTTGTCCCAAAGCTGCATCCTCCCAGAATAGGGATGGAGCAAGCTTTTATTCGCTAGCACACACATGCACACATCCTCCCTGATCCGCTCAGGGAGGCAGCGTGTACCAGGACCGCGTCTGTGTGTGGTTATCTGTGTAGGTGTGCGAGTGTGTGCTTGTAGGAGCTCTCTCTCTCTTTCTCTCTCTGGTAGGGGGGAGGCCCTGGAGCCAGTTAAAAATGGTGTTAATTTCTTCTCCTATGGGAGAGGAGAACGGTCTCTCCATGGCAACAGAGAGAAGGAGCCGAGGGGAGGAACACCAGAGCAGCACCATCCGCGACCCTCTCTCATCACACACACACGCGGTACACACAAAAACAAACACACACACACACACTGGCAATGTATACATACACATAGATGCACATAACTTTGCATACTATGTTTATATATCCCTCCTACATTCCTATAGTTTCAGACGCAAGGGTTCATGTATGTGGACCGGTTCCACTTATGTGACTCCCAAAAAGCTCAAAAAGACAATAGTGTAAAAGATGGGAAAGAGGATACTGGATCAGATCACCTACTTCTGAATCAAACATCCATTTCAAGTAGGAGGCTTCTCACTTCTAAGAGACAGACTGAAGTGGGTCAATCAAGGGGTGTGTGTGTGTGTGTGGTAGCACAATCAGAACAGTTCAGAGTAAATGTAGACAGTGTAACATTTTTGTCCTCTGATATAAAAGCTTGCAGCTAACAATGCAAACTTTTAAACAAATAAACTGAAAAAGAGGTGACACTGGTTTATTCAAATGCAGCAGATGGACTTCATCAGGCAACTTTTAACTTAATACCGCTTGAACTTTTGGGGTCAGTAAGTTTACTATTAATCGTTTTATTCAGCAAGAAAGCATCAGATTGTTCAAAAGTAACAGCAAATACATTTGTGTTACAAAATAATTCTGTTTCAAATGAATATTGTTCTTTTGAGGTTTAATAACAAAAAGAATAACTCAAATAATCCTGAAAAGTCAAGTTTTCCATGAAAATATTAAGCAGCACAACTGTTTTCAGTAATAATAAGAAATGTTTCTTCACTGGAATAATGGCAGCTAAATAATTCAGCTTTGCCTTCACAGTTGATTACAGAAGAACTTCATCAAAGTTACATTTTAAACTACATTGAAAATTGACAACTGTTATTGATATTTTATACTGTTATTTTACATTGTAATGATATTTCAAAATTTGAGTGTATTTTTGAGACTTTTAAGTTTGATAACAGTATCCTTGTTTGAGTTACTCAGTTTTGAAAGATAACCCTTTGGGGTCAGTGCTAATGAAGTATATGTGATAAAGAGAGTCTTTGTGTCAGTGGACATTGCGGCTGTCTTGTACGTTGCGTGTGGACTGCACAGTGCGCTCTGTGAGCTTTTCATGTCGTAACCTGCTATTGCAAATGCATCATGCAAAACTGTTAGCATTCATGCAAATGACTGGTAGATAAAAGGCCACTGTTGAGGCAGAGAGTGTCTTTGGGTTTGAAGGGGTGGGGAGGGGAGCTGAGGGAAGGTCTGTTTAGATCCCTTTTTCTCCAAGGCTCTCTGCAGATATGCTCGCTAATTAATCACTTATCATAATGAGATTTTTGCCTGATTTTTTTCCCTCACTGATGTGCTAATAATGGAATCGAAAAGCGGTTTGCTACAGTTTAAGTCCATCTCTTCTTCACGCATTTGAGTGTGGATATGTGCTCTGTTGTCAACAGCAATTTGGGTGGATGTGTGTGTATTTTTGAGATCAGTCGCCATGAGAAGCAACTCCTTCAGGAAAGAGGACAGAGTCTCCTGATCCCTGCAGGCTGGACAACAGCGTCTCTTGAGAGTGTTTCTCTATACAGATCAGCCTTCTGCTGACCTGGAGTTCTGAGCAAGAGAGGGTTGACACTAAAAAATACACACAAACATTCACACACTGGTGAAAATAGCTGACCACAATGTTGCATTGGACAAGGTGTTAGTTCTTAAACTCTTTTCCCTCACTCTCCTTGATGCAAAGAATTATTGGGGATTTCTAGGATGTGACAGCTTGTTTTTGCAACAAATATGTAATGCAGCTACCATCCTGCTTTTTTAAAAACACATATTTTGCATAAGTTTTTACCTAGCTATCGTACAGTATTAACGTGGGTGCAAGATCAACTTTAAACATTTAATCTTGCCAGAGCTAAATGTTTAATTTTCTCTTTTTTCTTTTACATTTTTCTAAAAATTCCCTCTTCTTCTTCACAGATAAGTAAGATTAGGTTACAAATATGGGGTAAGATACCATAGGTTTTCTGAAAGGCCTGCTTTTTCAGAACCTCTATCATCCCTCAGTAGATATGATGGAATGAGCAAGTCTCAAACGCTTGACCAGGAGATTTCCCCCAGCTCAAAATATGCTCACGGTTGTCTTGCCATAGGCCCATACTGCAGAACACTGACTAAACCTTCCCTCTGCCACGCACACATACACGGCAATGAGGATATTTCTGTTTCCGTTGGCATAGCAACAGAAAGCAATCATTTCCCTCACTTAAAATCTTGCAGCATCCTTTCTTCTCCTTTGCCCCCTTAATAAGAAAAATCTTTAAAAAGTCTCTGTCTCACTGGACTCTTCATCAGTTTTTGAAAATCAACAGAGACATAGATGAAGGGAAAAACATGTGAGTGTGTGAGTGTTAGGAGAGCAGTGAGCTTCAGTGAGCTGTAGTATATATATGTTATTGTCAGCATTTGGTGCAAATGCAGTAGATTGTGGGATGTGTTTTAAAGAACGGTTTAATATACACTTTATAGTAAACCAGAACCAGAGTGAGAGAGTTTCTGAATGGTGGATTACTGAATTTGCTGGTGACCATATAAGGCTTTATCAAAATGACAAGAATGAACATAAATCAGTTATGTTTTGTACATTATGCAGTTGTTTTCAAATGCATGTATAGATTGAACAGAGTCACATTATAGATAGTAGTATAATTTAGCATCTCTATAAAATAATACATTGAATATTTTTATAATCTATTCTAAGCTTTCTATTTGGGAATAACTATCAGTCATTGCCTAAACCTATACACATTTTTACCATAAATACATTAATAACTTGGTGGGAATAGGCATATCACTTAAAAATTAGTTTTTTTATTTTATGTCTCTCATTCTCAGCAATTAAGGCTGTCTATATTTAATCAAATATATATTTCAAAGGTAATAAAAAGGTAATTAAAAACAGCTGTTTTCTATTTTCTAATTTATTCCTGTGACGCAAAGCTGAATTTGCTCTCATCTTCAGTGTCACACGATCCTTCAGAAATCATAATATTCTGATCTGATGCTCAAGAACCATCTCTAATTATTATCAACATTGGAAATAGTTTCCCTGCTAATATTGTTTCAGGATTCTTTCAAGTTCAAAAGTAAAATAAATGAACGTGCTCATTTCCTTTTCAAAATTCTTATTGACCGTAAGCATTCAGATGATGAAGTGTATAAATTATGCTACTAAAAATAAAATTGATTGGGCCAGCCCAGTATAAAGACCAGCTGATGAACAATAAAAACATTGTCAGCCAATCCTAATCCATCCTGCTATAACAAGCTCAAGAACTTGCGCTTAGAATAAACAGACAATATCGTTTGAGTAAAACCATGAACAACTGATGAGTAAAACAATAAATGACTGACCCAAAATATCTTTAATTTGAAACACCTGTGAACTTGTGGTCACAACTAAAAATGACATTTCGTGTTTGACTGCGTGAGCGTGTTTTTGCTCCCAGTGTTAGCCACGGGACATAACAGGTGATAAATGAAGTTACTCCCCCTCGCTAGAAAGACAGCAACAAAGAGAAAGAGCAGGAACAGATCAAGAGAGAGTGAGAGAAAGAATATTAAAGCGATACAGAGAAAGACTTTGACAGACAGAGAGCAGAGCGAGCTTGTGATGCCCTGCAGCTGAATCGAGCACCACTCTCATGAAACAAAGTCTACAGTGGGCCTGTAACACAACAGATACATATTTAATAGCTTTATGAATGATATGTGCGCTGTGAGCCCAGTCAGCGCTGACAGAATAGCACAGGCTGCTCGACTTATGTGCTATTAGTGGCTTTTTTGCTTCTCTTTCTCCTTCTTTCGTCCACAATGACAGTGTAACTCTTTTAAAACCACACAGGATAAAGCGTCCCTGCTCTTTCTGGTCCCCCTCCTTTTCACCACCAAACACTGAAACTTGGCACACCCATGGTGTTGCTGCATCAGAGAGGCCCTCCGCCACTCTTCTACATCCCACACTGCACTGGGGCTCCAACCCACACCATGGCACCCTGCAGCCCTGCCACCCAGGGGAAGGTGAAAAGGAAGACGCTGCTCGCCTTGGTTTGGGGGGGGGTTACCAGACTAGAAAGATGGAGAGGACAATGCTCAGATGGGAGCTAGCAGGGAGCACCCTGGGTGAAGTCAATTTTGTGTTTATTGCTGATGATAGAGAGAAAAGACTGAGAGACTGACTAATAAAAGACAGTGTACACTATCTTTCTTCTCACACAAAAATAAAAGCAGGAAATAAAAGCAGAAGCAGGAATTAAACATGTTAAAACAGTGTACACAAAAATGACTCGATAAACACGCCAGTACTTGGTCTTCTCAACCTGTTGTTTTTTTTCCATTTTGTAAATGAACATTTACACTATAAAAACAATTAGTATTCTGCTAAGTGTAAGCACATAGATATTATGCCACACTTTTTGCATTACTTTTGTATTTTTTGTATTACTGTGTAAAAAAGAAAAAGAAAAAAGAAGGTCTCCAGTTGCCTCTGTTCCTCATATTATTCTGTTCTGTTTTGTTTGTTCTTCTTTCTTTGTTTGTTGTCTAATTTGCGTAGAGCAGGTTGGGAAGGATCCCCTACTGATACATTCCTTAATGAGATAATAACGCTGATGTGAACATTTTGCTTGCTTAGTGTGTAAGTGTGTGAATGGTTGCACTTCCTTATTTTTGGACACTTTGTAGCATGCTGGTTGGTTAAGAAAGTGGCAGGGCAGATGTGAAAGGAAGTGACCTCAGCTGCTGGGATTTATTACCCATTATCCTGTTCTATATTTTAGTTGCTGTTAATTGTGAGGCCACAAAATAACAAGTACTTTAGAAGTTTACATTACCAAATTATTATATATTGTATATTAATATATAAGTAATTTTATGGACATTTTACGAACATATATGGAAAATGTCTTAATATTAATACAGCATATTGTGCCTTATTTAAATATATATATATATATATATGTATTAATGAATAAATAATGAATACTTTTGTGATTTAATAATAATTACAAATTTGTTAACAATGGATTAAAAAATTATATACAAAAAATAAATAAAATCTTGATGCAGCAACAGGCTTAAACAACACCATGAATTTGGCAGGGTTTTTTTTTCACAACCAATGGGGGGAGTGTTTATAAAATCTGTCTGAAATCAAGTCATGATATTACATTTTAACAACAGAAGCTAAAAAGTTTTAACAATGACTGAGCAATATATATATATATATATAGAGAGAGAGAGAGAGAGAGAGAGACTCGATATATGGCCAGATAAAGATAACCTCTATCATCAATCAATCAATCACTTTTATTTATATAGTGCTTTTTACAATACAGATTGTAACAAAGCACTGAGCATTATCAAATAGGAGAATAGAGTGAAGGTAATGTATAATGACGAGATATGACAGAACTGGTCATCTGTGTGACTGACAGATCATTTGTGAGATGTAGTGTATGTGTATGTGTCATGCAGCGACAGGAGGCTGTAATAGGATGCACGGAGTCTCCACAGAGGGACAGAATGACTGATGAGGGGTAAAACAAATACGGCATTAGGGAGCTGTTAAATAATGATAGTGAATGGCAGTGTATACAGACCTCAGATCAGCCACATGTCCTCAGAGAAAGAGAGCGAAAACGGTGGGTGGAGAAATGTACCTGTATGCTGGGGGGGAGGGCCGTAGAGCAAGTAATGCATATGTGTAATCATGAACTTCAGTTTCACATCTGACTTGCACATTCATTCCATTACAGGAGCAATTTATGGATAGAAAATATGTAATTGCCACAGGCTTACTGAATGTCCTTTGGGTAGTTTAACCCACACATCTATGTGAAGGGTTAAGTGTGGCGGGAGACGTTACTATGTTTGGAGTTCTGCCTCATTTCTTCTTAACACAGTCTTATAAATGAAAAGCACGCTGGGAGCTGCCTGTTAGGAGCTGTCAAATGGTTGCATAGCAATTATCTGCTAACGAGGATTAATCGACGCTAATTTAGCTTTGGTTATTTTCAAAAAAAAAAAAGAAGAAGAAAAAAAAATGTAAAATGATACTTTTTTGGTACAAAGTGCTCAGTTGGTGGCTCCTGGTGGCATGATTACTGGTCCTTGTTGTGTTTTTAAATACATAGCCAAACACCTGGGACTTTATGTCAATAATCAAACAAGTATGAACAGCCATTAAAATACTCATTAAAAATGTCTTGTCACCATTGTTTCTAATTTGAGTGCTTATTTTTCTCAGGTTGAGGTGTGCCAGTCTCAGGGGAGTTGGTCCCTCTTGGATGGCAGACAAAGGTCTGTTGGTGGGACCCCTTGAGGACAATACTCAAAATGGTGTCTGTTCATGACACCCTGAACGGCTTAATGCACCAGTGGTAGTCGAGGACCTCCTAGTGTTCAAGAAAACAGTCACTTCCATGTATATCTTATCCTTTACAGTACATAACATATGGCCATTTTATATTTAAAAATGAACAAAAAAGATGAACATCTACTCTAATGACAGGTCGTAATAACTATTACTGTCCAATGAACTGTTATTAAAACTATCACTGTCCAGACCGGGTCATCAAATAAGCTTCGTGACCAAATGGCCATCGAACAAATGAAACATCGCGCATCCTCGGAGTGCAGAATTTTTGTCCATTCCTCGGTCATGAATCTGAATTAGCCCCCTGCTTTGGCTGTCTTTCTAATGATGGATTCTGTCATAGTCCTGGGATGTGTGAAAAAAACGCGAGCATTGTAGAGCAGAACAGGTAGGTTACCAGAGCAACGGGTGCCAACCGTCCGCTCCGCCCTCATCCGGTACAGAACAATGCAAGAGCTTGCTTTGCTTACCCTCTCCAGAATAAAACAACGTACGAGGCACGATGTTGAAATAGTTGAGCAGTAAACCTGCTCAGAGTACGCCGTTTTTATTCAGCGTTTAATGTTAAACGTCGCCCTAAACGACACACTGCGAGTGTCGGTGCCTGAGATGCCAACAGCACTATGCCAAGTGGTCCACTAGAGCAGCTGTCCCACAAGTCCCACAAACACCCATTTCTCAGAACATACCTATTCATTTAAGGGCTATTGATTTATTTAGACGTCCACCCTATCGTAAGCCCCTTAGGAAAACTCTCCGTGCGCCCCGGCATCCCCAACAACTGGGTCCGCGAGCTCACCACACATCCCGCCTCCAAACGTCCAGCGACATGAAGCAAAGTGAATAAAATAACGTTCTCTCAATCAACACGATCACGATTTGCCGGATTAAAAAACGGGCCACGTTGTGATTTTCTGTGACATCCCGATCCCGTCAGCAGGACAACGTCATGCCAATTCGTCAGATACCATTACTACACCGCCGTTATTGCTAAGAGGGACCGGCGTTGCTATGGCAGCCAGCTCTCAGAGTAAGACTGTTCTGCCCGGTTGGGGTGAGGGATGAATATGTTCGGTCAACCCGAGGTGTAAGATTGAAAAGTTGCGCACAGCAATGTGGGTTGCGCGTAGGTGGAATCAAACGAGCGCTGTCCCGAAGCATATTGAGAAAGGGCTCCAGCACCAGCTGAACCATATTGAGAGTTAAAGTCTCACACACACACACGATTCACTCACATATAGTCAACTGGGGGGAAAAAAACACTTTACCGTAGACTTGACAGGGACGTACAGGACGGGCTTCCCCGATGGCTCTTTCTTGTTGTGCTCGCCCAAGATGTTGCTGCCGACCTGAAAGCCTTTGGACTTCACCCAGAATTTGAATTTGGCGTTGATGTGGCTGTTGTCGACATAGACACCGTCCGACTCCTCATTCTGTAGCAGGGTCTGCATGATTTTGTTGTATTTTCGGCGCGTCACGGTCTTTGTTTTACCCGAGTCTCCGTAAGTCCGGAGACACCAGTCCTGAAATTCGCTGAACATCTCTGCCTCCAGCACGACGGGACTTCGGCTCCTTTTTGTTAAATCCGCGCATGGTTTCTTAGTTGCCATCCCTTCCTCTTTGTGAGCCGCGAGCCCCTTTTCGCAACGATCAAATGCAACTACAAAGCCTGAAAACGATAGTAGACTCCCCCTCCTCTCCCTGTCCCGCTACGAGGATGATCGCTTCGACACCGGTGCTGGAGGTCCACCTCCGCTGAACAAGGCGAAAAAAGTCGTATTATGCGTGCCTGTTTTGGGCAGTCGCACACCTGTTTGCAGAGACGCCTCGCCTACTGTCCCAAACCGCAACGGCAAATGTCACTTGCACACATCATCCGCTGAGGAACTGAGAGAGGGGGCTGTCCTACCAAGCGGGTATCTCCCACCTGTGCGTAAACGGCTAGAAGACCAGAGCAAGTGGGAAAAACCCTGAGGGTCGATGTCGTAAATGTAAAAAACAAAAACACACACACACAGCCTTTCTGGCTCCAGGAAGGGGTAAAAGAGCTCGGCGTGTAACAGACTTTAACTGACCACTTTTCAAAAGACCGGTGCGAGACAGCTTTCTAAAACGGGATGTGCAACAAGCCTGTTGATGTCATCCGAGCACGAGAGTCTTCAGCAAAAACGACTTGGGTTGTTTTAATAGCAATGTTTCAAGCCAAAATCGCTATGCGGGTTAAAACAGAGCGCTTTTGCGAGCCGCCGTCACGCGATAGGACTGTCCCACTCTTTCCACCTGTTTGAATCGGACCTGCGTGAGCAATGCTGCCGCCACCACGCTAGAGACCGTCCCAAATTGACATTTCTCGTTTGAAATTTTTAGGATTTCATAGCCACCGTGAATTTTGTGAAAGAAACGTCTCCCGTGGCTTTCAGTGAAATAAAAAGCAGCCGCAACGAAGTGCTGTGTTTTCTTTGTATGTCAGTCTTTTTTTTTTCAGGAAGTAGACGGTGCAGCGCGTGGACGCAGTGGTTACAAAGCGGGTAGGCAGCAGCTGGTGTCGCAATAAAGAGAAAAATTTCCGATACAAATAAAAGGGGAAACGGATTGTATATTTCTATGAATCAACAAAGTCAAAATATTCTTACTGCGTAGTAGGCTGTGCCGAAACATATTGAATGAAGTAATCCGCAAATAAATTAGCATGGTTCAGGTGTTTTTGTTCTCTTAAAAAAATGACAATGATTGCAAAACAATAATAGCAATGGGATTTAAGTCATCATTTTGAGTGATTTCGGGCTATCCCGTTCTTTAAAACGTTTAATAAGAAAGTAAACAAGAGCCACTAACATATAGGCTACAGTGACAATACAGTGAAAAATTACCAAAACAGAAAACAGTTGACTATCCTTTACAAAGGATTTTTTTCCTAGCCTATTTAAAAGTGTGTTGAGTAAACTGGTTTAAAATGATTTGCTTCTTTATTTTGATGGTTTATTAACTTGCATGAAGAAGGATTCTGTTGGTCCAACTCTTAATAAGTGTTCAGGTAAAGTGAGCTGAGTGCTGTTGTCGAAGCAACATTATAATTAGCTCAGCACTCTGCCCACTTGTTAATATGAACACATTATATACTGATGTTTATGATAACAATAAAACGATAAATCACTGTTAATTTCTAAATTCGGAATTAAATCATTCGCAAATAAGCTTTCTAATTTAAAGTGTCAAATTTATCCTGCATTTCAATTAATATCGATCAAACTGCAGTTGGGTTGTTTTGATGAAATAATAACTAAAAGAAATACAGCTAACTAACACAATAAAAATGCTCTGTGGCAGCGATTTCATGTTTGGTCATGTATGTGTACATATTAGTTTGTGTGCATTGTGTTAGTACGTGTCCCAGTATATGAGTGCTGGTATGTGAGCATCCTCTCTTTCTCTGTGTAGTGCGAGTGCTCCGGGGCTGTGTCGAGGACCATGCTGGGACTGCTGGTGATGTCGGCTGCTGTTGCTATGACAGCAGCTCAGCTCCAGCAGCTGAAGAAGCAGAACAGGCCGCCTGTATCTGCCCCATCCAGACTGCATTGCCTCACTCCAGAATCTTCTCTCAGTCCTAGAACCTGTTTTGAGTTCTAACAGGTTTGCCTGGGTCTGGAATCACTTCAGCATTTCTGAATCCTCCCTGAGCTCTGGAATTCTGTCGAAAGGTCTGGGATTCAAAGGATGAAGCTGACAGGAATGTGTCCCTTTGATGTTCTCAGATTCTTAAAGGGGTATTGCACCTTGTTTAAATACCATGTTCATTTTGCCCAGCAGCTATATTGACTAGTCAGTTCCAATAAAATGTTTGACTGACAGCACTAAATCCTCTTTGATTGGCACAGCCCTGCATATCTGTCCCAGATGTGACTCCTTTAGTTTGAAAAGATATTAACAAACCAATTACCATCACACGGCAAGGCTATATAGATAAAATTGATTTTTGGCTGAAAATGTATTTAAATCAATCTTTTTCTCTTTTTTAATCTTTGTGTGAGTAATCTCGTTATTTTCAATAATATATTTCTCAGAAGTAATATTATTTTTGATTATTTAAATGGCTTGATAATACAGAGAATTCGTGCAGAGGTGTTTGAGAAAATCTTTTTTTTCCATTGGTCTTGCAACTGTATTTCGAGTAAAAGTATAAACAATGTTGGAATATAGCAACGTGTGGGCACATATTAAACTAATTACTTGATCTTTCCAACACCTTGAAGTGCCATAAAAGAGACATAATTTAAAGTTGGCTAATTAGTAACAGTATATCAGGTCAATTATGAACAAGATAGCAAAGTTAGAGTGATTTAGTAAGACAGTGGTCCTTGAAATGAGGCATTTAACTGCTAAAAATAAAAATAATTCAAGCTATATATTTTTTTATAGTATTTTATGTGTTTATATGAATTATAATCATTAGTGCATAATAGTGAAGGCATTATACATAATTCTAGAATAAAATGTAAAAAAAAAAAAAAAAAAAAAAAAGGAAATAAAAAAAATATTGCATATGGGGCATGGCTTTTTACAGGTAAATGTTGCATATATGAGGGACAACCTGCCTTTTGGAAAATATTTGTTGCACAGGTATCTGGACTTATTAAGCTCCATCAAATTTCTTGACAGGCTCTCATTATTGCATAGTTTACGAGATATTTAGCATGTAATTAAAAGCATCTAATTAGATTTGTCTTTGTCTCTAGGTTGATGATTCAGAAGAAATTTTGGATGTATTGAGTACATTTGTACAGATGTAATGAAAATGTGTTTTGGGCAGTCATTTGCCACTTGAAATGAAATTTTGTTATTTCTATTATAATAAGCCAAAATTAAGCTTACATAACTGTTGTACATAACCACACTGGTGTACACCTCTGTACAAACTCTTGCTGCAATGTGCTATTCAGGTGCGAATTTCTCTTAGTTTCATCATTTTGACCGAACTCAGGACAGAGATGTGCAAATTCCAGGTCCGGCCCGTGATTGGTCCGTTTCAGGCCTGAGCATTCTTTCTGAGTTAGCAGATCAGCTCACATGACTAATTGCTGACAGGCAGGGAGGTTAAAAGCAGAGCTTACCCTAACATTTCTACATCATGCCTTCTGGCTATGATTAAACGTCCTGGCACTGAAGCGAACACTCTTATTTTTGTCCTATTGCATGTGTTTCTATGAGTTTATGTTCCCATGTCATTCCCTCTCTATGTTTCTCTCTACGTTTTGTGCCACACACACAGTGTGCACCACCAGCCTTTGGCTTCAGCATGCCAGGTTTCTGTTACAGCAACAAAGGGTGTATCTCACTCCCATTGAGAGCATGTGTGTGCAGAAGTGAATGGGAGAGAAGGGATTACGGTGCCAGTGCAGAGGAGGCAGCCGTTTTGTATGGATGTGTGTGTGTGCACTCTGCTGCTTATATTTGCCGGCTCAGGGTGGGTGTAACTAAAGCTGCGCATTAGCTTAGAACTTAGCTTAGGAAAAAAACAGTCACCCTTTTTCTTTTAATCTCTCTCTCTCTTTTCTTCATTCCCCTCTCTTCCTTCTTTTTTGTCCTCCTTTACCTCAATTTCCTCCTATCCTTCTCTTCCATTCTGTTGATCCCTTAAATTTTGTCTTTGTACATCCACAACATCCTTCTGCACTCGTATCCAGTCACATCTGCGTGAATACAGATTTGCGTAATAAACAAGCTACAGAAACAGCGATCAAATTTGATGTTAACAAGAGATAGATGATTCCTTGTGTGTCATGTGGTTATAATAATGACAGTATATGAGCAGCACAGAATCTCTATTCTGTCCCTTCTAAGACCTTTTGACTTTCTTGACCTTTGCCCCTTTAGATTGGTGCCGCAACACCCTGCGGCCCGAATTACATCAGGATCAGCTGGTGGGATGAAAAAGAGGAGGGGGTGTGCGTATTTGCGTAGGGAGGGGGTTTATCATTTCACATTGTTAATAAGCCCCTCGCTTCATAATTAAACCCCCCTTAATACTCTCCCCTTCCCCCTTCACAGGAGGACAATGATGAACCTTCAGCGATCGTCTCCATAACCCTGTCATTTAGAACTGGAGGAGGGAAGGAGGCTGGGGAGAAGCAATCTCTCCTCCTTTCAGGTCCCTCAAAGGGTCACATGACTCATCTCAGCCTTGCAACGGCAAGCCTTGCTCTCTAACTGTGGTGATTAGTGTCAAGCAGATGTAGTCTCATCCTGCTTCTGAGATGTTTAGTGGGATGCACTCTGACTTTGTGTATAAATTAAAGAAAAGCTTTGAAGACTTCTGTCATCATTTACTCAGCCTGCCGTTCCATTCCAAACATACCTGTATGAAGATGATGTTGTATTGGACCACACTGACTTAAATGACAACTGAAAAATTCTTCAGAATATCTTTCCTTGTGTTCCAGGGAAGACAGAAAGTTTGCAGCAACATAATGGAATTGTCATCTTGGGGTGAACTATTCCTTTAATATAACTTGAAGTCCTTGCTCCATTCATCATATCCAGTGCCTGCTCTGGTTTGGTCCTTTCGCATAAAAATCAACATTTTACCAATCTAAAGGGACCTAAAAGAATGAAAGATTGAGAATGGAAACCAGAGAGATAAAGAGAGAATATGTGGCCAGTGCTAAATCAGATGAAGTTTAAATGCTGACGATGAACATTAATATTTCTTACTTGATGACGGATGAGGAGTTGACTGATGATCTATTCGCTGCTGCCACCTTAAGTTTGGCCATGGAACTTCGCTCACAATGCAGTATGTTTTTGTCTTAAAGCTGCTGAACTAAATAGACACAAAGTTTATTCTATGCATTTGTTTTTTGAAGGGAAACCCTTTCAGGAAAATTACCAGGCTGATTGTTTTTTATATATTAAAATGTGCACCAAAGTTTACAACATAACCGACAACAAAATCAAACTCAGTAGCACAACTTGACTTATTGACTGAGTGATTTATTCAATTGAATTTCACCTTTTAATCAGTGCTTGGTTAAAATTCGGATAGACAGTTTGAAATAAATATGAATTGTTGTTTCCAGTTATGCATCTCTCTCAGTCTTTGTCTCCCTACTTCTGTCTTTCTATGCAGATAAGCCATGAATTCTTCAGCAGGTGTTAAATTGCTTGTACAGGGAGGTGGTCGGTCTGTTTGTCATCCAAACTGAGGAAGAAGTAGGGGGGAGGGAGAGAGCGCACGATCGCACGCAAGCAAACACACTCAGACAGCCTCGTGGGACATCAGCATAGGGTGGGCCAGGGCCTGGCCGCGCAGGCTGGGGGGCAGTGGGGAATGTCAGAACAGTAGAGCCAAGAGGCTGTTGGGAAACGACAGAATGGGCATGATCACCATGGCAACGCAATTGGCCCAAGCACTTCGAGGCAACCGGTAACCAAGTAACAGGAAATGAGCAGTGAAAGGGGGAGAAGCAGAGACAGAAGATCGCGAAGGGGGGAGGTATTCGCTAATGGGACAGGCTTGAACTCTTGATGGACAGTGATGCTAATTGACAAAGCAACATGTTTGCACTTGGGCAAATATGTATGTTTACACATCTGTGTGCATCTTAAAGCCACAGCAGCTTCGACCTGCCTGTGTGTGGGTGTGTAGAGGGCACCATATGTGAAGATTGGCTGACTGACAGAGTCTCTGGACTACAGTACCTACAGTTCCTGACACCATTATAACCGACTGTGACAACTAGGACACATGGGGTTAGAAGCAGAGAAACAGGGAACGATGTAAAGTCCACATGCAATAAGATAGATAAATAGATAGATGTGTTTTCAATGTACATTATGCTTGTTCTTTTTTTACTTACAAAAACTGTGCATTTATAGTAACAGTATTATACTGTAAACTAAGTCCCGCCCTCTTCTTCCTGTTGCTATGTCCAACAAACCACACCGTTCTCAGGCAGTGACACATACATCGCAAAGCAAAGCAGGTTACACTGTAAAAGACTTAAAATGCTACTGGAAAAAACTGTTAAATTATTAACAGTAAAATCCTATAAAATTCACAGGGAAAAAACATGAACTGACATTCCCAGAATTCCCTGCATTGCATTTCAAACTTAGTTTTGTTATGTTATGTTTATTAGGGTTGTGTGTCACATGTAACGTTGTTAAATGAATGTTTATTGCATATTTCAGTTTAATGAGTCTCACCATGATAGTGTTTAGTGTTTCTATGAATGGCACTGAGCATCTTCTGTATATGATCATAATTAAAAGTTGCTTGTGATGGGCTGTGGTTCATCATGTGCATCATTGATTCTCATCTTCACTTGCATTTGATGCTTATCAGTGTCTTTCGAAACTACAAAACAGATTTCAGAACTTTAATAGCTTGGTATATAAACATTTTATCAGTTAATGAAATCACAGTATCTAACTGTAAATTTAACTTAAAACTGTAAAATGTTGTTTCCGTATTGTTTACTTTAGGTATGAAACAAAGTCTCAGCTTTCAAATTTTGTTATTTTTTTTTAATTCAGGAAATTCATACTATTTTGTGGCTCTTTAATCATGTGTCCTGACAGATCCTTGTAGCGCCTCAAGCAGCTTGTGAACTGATCATCTCTTCCTCTTTAGTAGTTAAACCCTGAAATAAAAATCAGAAAGTTTTAACTAAAGATGTCAATACAATTTTTCAAGCTTAAGTCCACCAACGTTTTTTTATTTTTTGTCTGGTTTGTTTGTCAGATATAAAATGCAGATTAAGCCTTATGATTGGTCAGATAGCCTGCTAGCATTTTTATCCTTTTACATTTATAATTGCACAGTCAGGGTTAGCAGCATCTGAAAAGTATTAAAAA
This sequence comes from Enteromius unitaeniatus, assembly GCA_032359435.1. Taxonomy (NCBI): domain Eukaryota; kingdom Metazoa; phylum Chordata; class Actinopteri; order Cypriniformes; family Cyprinidae; genus Enteromius; species Enteromius unitaeniatus. Next base: position 6,918,412 of record JAUMHI010000046.1, read on the forward strand.
CGAACAGGTATTAAAACGTTATTTTATATATAAAGTATTAAACAAACATTTATTTTGTAGTATAAAAAGTACAGTTTGTTTTTTAAAAATATACTAAAAACTATATATAATTTAGTTTTTTTAAATTCCAGGACTTTTTGAAACTTGCTAGCTGAAAACAGAAAACAGGCCTATTTAAGGATCGACCTTGTCGTCTTGACAACATACTCATGAGGGCTTTAGAGGCAAATATAGTTATAAACAACCACCTGCTTATGAATCATATTATACAAAGACTGTTAATTAAGACTGACTTCTGTTAATTAGGATGATGCAAACATAAAAGGACTTCTGCAGGAATAACAAGGTAACATATTTTCTTTACACCAAATGTCACAAACAATATGGTACTAGTCTATTGAAATGTACTGGAACCAACAATTAATAAATTAAATGCAACAGACTTTAACATGTTTCATTTCATTTTCAATAGTAGTAAGTTTTGAAGCACAATTATTAATACTTGCATCAGAAATGTTATCCTGTGATCCATATGAAATTATCAGCTTAAGTCTTACTTCACATCTTTCATATATTAATAAAAGTTTATTTAAGTTGGAATTACATCATGTATCTTGGTGTGGAAACAGCTGGATAAGTCTTGTCAAGTTTTTGTCCAAGCACCCTTCAATCATTTCTTGCAGATAATTTCAAAGAACAATATTTTTACCAGATTGAATGTTTTGATGTTAAAGATATTTAAAACTAGATGAAAAGTAAATGCAGAGCTCAGAGCTGCTCATCAGAAGGTTGTTGGTTCAAGTCCCACAAACAGTGAGACTTCAGCCCTCACTCTTGAGACCTTGACCTCACTTAACTTTAGTTTTTAAATAGGGAATAACCTTACAACAGGCTATTGCAAGTCACTGTGAGAATTTTGTAAATCACAGTTTTTTATCTTAAATAAATGTAGGCTATATTATTCTCTTTATGCCATACTTATAATACACTGTAATTGGAGTATATATTTTAGCATGTGTGTTAAAAATACTTTACATATAAAGGTGCAACTCTGTGTATGCATGCCTGTTTACTTAAGTGAAGCTTCATGTGGAGCAAAGAGGTTGCCATGGCAACTCAAGGTCAGTGCCTTGGCTGTGTGTGTGTGCACGCATGTGCTTGACTCCTGGGGGTGCAGTAGAGTACATGTGGCTGGAGCACAATAGGGACCCTGCAAAGGAAGTGATCTAAATTACTGCCGATACATACAGCTGATATATTTTGATTTGTAAAGTTTTATAGCGATTAACAACAATAATTGTTATTTTTGTTGTTGTTATAATTATTAACAATGAGAATTACCATTACTAATATAAAATAATAATTACAATTAATAATCGCTGCTGATTACCCTATTCGGGGTGGGCTGTTTTTTTGTTATACATTTTGTAATTTAATATTTTATTAATTTTTAATACTTTCATTTAATTAAATAATTAAATAAACTGTTATACGCACAATTATAATGTAAAATTATAGACTTTTTTCTACTAAGTAACATATTGTGCAGTAGAAAGGTTGCGTGGATGTTAAAGGTTCTCCTGAGAAAACAGATGAATGACTGGCTGCATGTGAAGTAGGCTTTAAAAACAGATGTTGTAATGACAATACATGTCCAGTAGAGGTTGCTCGGTGTATATATTAATCATGCATTCTATACATTGTTTTCCAAGCAAATTTTTCAATTAGGTGGGGTTGTTCAGTAAGGGGAAGTAACCTGCTACACAATGGCCATGTGTTTGCCACAGGATTTTAGAGAGAAAAAAAATAAACGTCTGTCTTTGAATTTTAAATGACGAAACGGAACAAGGTCAAAAAAACAAATGATAAAAAACAGACAACACGTGTGAAATGTAGACCTGTATATAAACTATTTCTTTAAAGAGGCTCTCAGTATGTTACTGTGAATAATAATTTAAACCACAGGTGTCAAACTTAGTTCCTAGAGGGCCACAGCCCTGCAGGGTTTATACACACCTGATCCAGCTAATCACGTCCATCGTTGAATCTACACAAATGTGTTGGAAATAAACTCAGCAGAGCTGCAGCCCTCCAGGAATTAAGTCTGACGCCCCTGCTCTAAACCTTATGGTGACCCCATTGAATAATAACACAATGACCTCAAAGCAAAAGAGTGTTTATGACCCTCTTGGGCCAACTAACACTATCCCACATGAACCAACTCAGTCACACATTAACAATATCCATGTCTGCTTTAACTAGAAGCTGCACTACTACTGGAAAATTCCATGTATAAACTCATGGGCCCAGTTTCACAAACAAGGCTTAGCTTAAGCCAGGACTAGGCATTAGTTAAATTAAGATATTTAAGAAACGCTTACAAAAATATTACTGTGCAAAAATATTACGGTCTGCATCTTAACACAGAACAATGACACTGACATGTTTTAAGATGTGTCAGAGCAAGATATTTTTATCTGAGACAGCTCAAACATGCAATTTAGTCTGGGACTAGCTTAAGCCTTGTCTGTGAAACTGGGGGATGACGTCAGAAATCAATTTTATTTACGCTACCTGGTACACTTTTTGTTCTATGTGGGGGCATAACTGGATAATTTAATAGACACAGCACTCCCATATACCTGAATGTTAGGTAAAAAAAAGGAAGTTAAATTCCCCATATAAATTCATTAAAACAACACAGTGATTTTGCCAGCTTTTAGATTTTGTACAACTCCAGAGTCAGTCCTAATCCCTGTCAGTCAAACCCAAAATCAATCGAGATGATTGGCTAGAAAAGTCTAACAGTGAGGAGACACAAACACCGGGAGCCCTCATGCTGTGGCTGTGTCTGATTGGCTGTGACGAGTGCCGGGTGACCCCCTGTAGTGGCTGTAAGTTCTCTTATCCTGGGAGCTTGTGATGAGTTTGATCGCACCTGTCAGGATCTGACCTCTAGTATTGTTTCTGTCTTTTCCCTGTCTCAGTTGCTTACTGCTCTCATTCATCCTTGATCTGTCTTGGAGGGATTTTATCCCAACCACTCCCTTTGAAAACAAACAATTGCCCGAAGAACAGATACTTTTTCTCAGCTAATATTTTGAAAGCTTCAAAACCTAACACTGCTCACTACTACCCATAGTATAAGTTGTAAGACTCATTAAGAGTGTAACTGCTTAAGCAGTTGGTCATATATATTTGAAGAAATGACCAACAGAAAGTCGCCTGCTTAGAAGTGACTTAGTGACTTCTGAGTATCTGTGCTTAATTCATCGCTACACTATTGACAATTCACAGTGGACCTATTCTTACGAGTAAAATTTCACTATGTAACTGAAATCAACAAAACCCAGTCAGCAGCTATTTTTCCCAGCAAACCTTGAAGTTCCTGAAGTAGGTTAGAACCAGAATCACTCTTTCCTGTCACTCACAATGTGTTGCTTCTTGATAACACAAAGCAAACCTTGACCCCCCTGACCCTGCTGTGGTCTATACCAAGCTTGACTAGCACTGGGTAAGATAGGATTTGTCATCTCAATAGTGAGGTCAGTGTTGTGATGAGCTGTGTGAGATCTTAAGTTCAATTATGGCTGAGGGTGAGAGCAATACATTTCTGTTAGAGAGCACTTTTCGGTTTGTTATTTTTAATACAATTGATTTGGAGCATACTGCAATGTGAGACACTCCATCTCCACCCCCCACCCCATCCTTGCATCCTTATGTGTTTTACAGATAAAAAACACAAGTTGGACAAACATGATGCTGAGTAAACTTTCATTTCACTATTGCTTTAACATGAAAGAACATGAAAAGGTTCTCAGTTCTAAAAAAAAACTGGTTCTACACAAGCACAGCTACAAATAATTACAAAAGAAACAGTATGCTTCAAACATAAGTTAAATCGTCATTTTCTCTGGTGTGCCAAAAGAGATTTATGTGTGGGTTTAAGGTATGTCGTAATGAAACCGTTATTTTTTGTTTCAAACAGCACACATCTGGAGGGGACAGGAAGGAGAGAAGATAAAGACCACTGTTGTTTTGTCGAACAGCGAGTATGATAGCGATCACTGACTACCTCTTTCACTTCTGATAAGGAACTCCATTTAGTTTATGTTTCCGTATTCAACTGGAGAGTCAACGTCAATAATTTAACATAAACAATAAAACCCCTTAGTCAGTCATATTTATCTATAAACAACAGTTAAAACAACAGCTGTCGGCCAAATTGGTGTTCAAAACTTAAACATATTCCAAAGAACAGAAGTAAACGTAGAACACAGACAGTACACTACAATTGTGCCACTGCGCTTACTTATGACCATACACAACAGTAAATTAATCAGTTACTGCCACTGAAAAGACACAATCTACTTTTAATTTCAAACGTGTTCTTGGAACAGTCAACTGAAGATTAGACAATAGAGACTGTGATAGTGAATCACCCAAGCACAATCCACTACAATAATCTAATCTGGATGAAATAAAACATGTATAACAGACTTCATGTCTTTTAATGTTAAGCAAGACTTGACTAGCTGGTAAAAACACCTTCTAACCACATGCAGCATTAATCTGTTTATCAAAAGTCTAAATTAAAAGTTTCTGACATGCGAAAGAAGATTGCCAGATAGAGGTCCCGGTTTACAATAACCTCCGTTGAAGCAGGGGAGCCAAAAATCAGACCTCAGTAGTAGAATAGTTTAACTGGAGGATGATATCCACTGTTAAACATCTCTCTGACAATCAAACAGATACTGTAAACAGAAGACATCCTTTGGATGCAAGGGAACCTGACACTGAGTTGCCCTATCATCTGTGTAACAGTGGTATGAGACATTGTACTTCTTAAATATATAATACTATATATAATATATAACTATATATAATACTTCTTAAAAGGTAAATACAAAAGCCATCCAAAAATGGAGCACAACATAAGTATTTGCCAGTCTCTACCAAAAAGGTTTAATGCTTTAGATAGGATACAAACCAATTAAAAACATGACCTTGAACCCACCTGTGTCATACCTACGTCCCATTCTCGCTTGTAATAGTAATGTGTCTCGCTTTTTTAGTTTGCTCGTTTCCAATCTGTTGTTTTACCAAGTTTATAGCTGCAGATTCTCTTCATTGCTTTGGCTATTTAGAAAGAGTAGAGAAGTGGTCTGTAGAACTTGGTCTTGTTTGCAAAACTACAGGTGCTGGCCACATATGGAATATCTGAGTTTGGGGTTTGCATAAGTAGTCAGTTCAATCATCAAAATAAAAATAAAAAAAACACTTATCCGTCTGTGTGCAATGAATGCATACATTATACAAGTTTCACTTCTTGAATGGAATTAGTGAAATAAATAAACTTTTTGAAGATAATATATGACCAGCACCCGTATAACATTTTCTTATCATTACAACTCCTCTCTCATCTTGTATTTCAAACTTCTAAAATTACAATAGGACTGCATTAATAGTTGTTTTCAAACAGGTTTCCTAACCTTTACCATTAATAGTCTCACCTCAAACTTAAAAATACAAAAGTATTGCATCTCTTTTAGGCTGGTTGAAATGTTTAGGCACTTGGATATACTTATATTGTATCTCCCTAGGCTATAAGACACAATTACACAAAACAGCTTGACAGAATGAAAGAAAGCGTAAGAGAAGGGAAATAAAAACAATCTATGGTGTGTGTGTGTGTGTGTGTGTGTGTGTGTGTCTGCCAAGGGTGGAGGCTCACCTGTCCTGTTTTTCCAGCTGCTCTGGCTTTAAACAAATCACCCATGTAAAAAAAAAATTAGAACTGAGTTTTAATGGGATTGTCTTCAGACCAAACTAAATTCATCTCTGTCAAATTTGGTACCCTTGACTACTAAGCTCCACTACTTTATCCAATTTACATAACTTTTATTATGTATATAAAAAAAGTTTGCCCAAGATTGTCTTTTACGGTCTTCCACAAAAGAACAGAAAACACTTATCATGTGTTGTTTGGCTGGATGCAAACAGCAGACTAAATTGAGATTTGAAAACATGCATGGTCGCCCTGCTTATTTAACAAATATGGAACCAAATTACGATCTTACAGCATACACACACGCGCTACAATACACAGCAGAGCAACCAATTTTTAAAACTGCCCCGCCATTTTAGGCGGTTGAAAACAAGCCCCTTTCCCGAAGCTTTTTCTGGCGCCATATCGACACGCGCTCAACTCGCGGCACGCCGCCCGCCATTTTAGTGCCACTAACCTCTCATTGTTTGACACTGAAGCCATTCGTGACGTTACTTAAACACTTTAACCGTAACAACGGTTAACAACGCGGTTACTCAAAACTATGTTGATCACTGAGGGTAATAATATATACTATTATCCAAAATATGCGAATGTAATCGTTTAATTACTGTACTACCGCTCACCAACATTTTGCGCCTGGCCGTCACGTGACTTTCCTTTGCGATCAATCTGATTGACTTCCTGTGTTCATTTAGTTACATAAGAATATGTGAACACGCAAATCCTGTTGTGCGCTAATAAAGTTGTCCAAACGATGATAGCATGCTACTGAAAATATACTTGTGTGTTAATTTATTCATTGCATTATTTTCATTATTTCACGTATAATTTAATCAAAATATGATTTATGGTTTTTGACAAAATCCGAATAAAAGGCTGACAGTCATATGGATATGTTTAAACTGCGATAAAAAGCGCAATTTCCCTTACTCTTAGCTAGATAAATTAACGTTATATGTTAGCTAATGCAGTAAAGGACCTCCTACTTGTAAAAGCCAATCCCTGTAGCACAATGCATATGTTGGGGGAAGGCACTGGGGTAGATTGGGATTAACATACATTGTAGACTGGGAAGTAGCGAGGTCTCGGGACCAAGGTACAAATAAGGTAGGACATATTTGAAAAGCACCTTTTAATTTGTTATATGTTGTGAAGAGTTACGGTTAAACTGAAACAGAAACCATTCTTATGTTTCACGCTTCCAGTTTCGCTGTGCGTAGCAACCATTACAGCTAACACAAAGACATACTAACAACAAAGGCAACCGGTCTTAATAAAATGAGACCGCGGTTAAGGTTTATAAACGAAAATGCGTTTGCTAAAATATTTGGAAACATTGTTTTGTTCTGCATGTTAGCCGATTACATCTGGGTTAAGGGACTTGCAAAGCTGAAATCACACAAATGAAAAAACATTTCAGTTTCGTTAGTGTTGATCTTTAAATTGATATATATATCCTTCTAAAAAGACAGTAAGGGTCACTGACAAGAGTGTAAAATCAATGCTATACAATTCGATTATGTCATCCCACCAATAAATGAACCGATAAATATCTAAATGCATGTTTATACGTGTTTATTTTATTACTTTCATAAGGTTTCGTGCTCCTATTGTTTGAGATCCGATGTGTATTAAGTTGTTGACACCGGTTAAATCTGTAGAAGTGAAAGCTACTTTTAAGCGTGCAGTATTCGCGGCAAAAATTACACCGCGAGATTTTCCTGAACTGGGGAGGAGTTGTTAAACTGTGCGCACTGACGCAAGAGAGAGCCTGTAGTCTTTTTATTTTCAAGGAAGTACAACACGAGCCAGATTAGGCTCACTAGACTTATTAATATTTATTAAACATTATGCCTTTTAGATTAGAATCTCACGTGCAACTTTGACATGCATGATGTAATTCATATGCTTCTGAGATTAACTTTACATTATTTACCTTATATGTGTCTAAGAGTCATTTAAATGACTTCAATTAAACTTAAAAGACTAGCTTAGTAACATAAATATATTTATGTGTGCAAAGATCCCTAGTAACTGGTTTACTGCTGTTGTTGTTATTTCATATGTGCAGTGTAATTACCTTTTGGTTATGATTATTGCCTTTGTCTCACATGCATTATTATCTTGCTTATGAAAGCATAAGATGGCTATGAATGTTAGTCTGGACCCCAATAACCCTGATGACAAGTGCAGTCGCTATGAAGTTTTGTCCTGGATCAATGAAACATTACAGACTCATTTTACTCAAGTGGAGCAATGTCGTTCAGGTACTTTTTTTTATTTTTGTTTGACCTCAATATCATTTTACACTCAGGTTTTGTTAGGCTACACATTGCAAATAGCTTTAAACGGAACTTACACAATTCTTCTGTTTTTTTTTTTTTAAGGTGCGTGTTATTGCCAGCTTATGGACTTGCTCTTCCCAGGGTCCATCGACATGAGCAAAGTAAAGTTTGAGTCCCAAAAGTCGTCTGATTTTAAACAGAACTACAGTCTTTTACAGACGGCTTTCCGAAAATCAGGTGTAAAACAGGTCAGAGAAAACTGAATAAATTATTGATACAATAACTTAATCCTCTTTAATATAAAATAGTTGACATGCAAGTTTGTTTATATTTCTTAGGATGTTTTTATTTTTTAGTCAAGCAAGTGCTATAGAAGATACACGCTAGATATTGAAAGGAGAATCTTGTATAATTTGTGAAGTTTATTATTGGTCAACTCTTCAGAGTACTTTTATTAATTCTTTCTTTTTTTCAATTTTTGATGCATCTTTCAGTCTGTCCCTGTGAAGCAGCTTCTCACTGGAAAGTTTAGACCCAATTTCACCTTTCTGAAATGGTTCAGGAAATTTTTCTTTGCCAATGAGAGGCAAGGGAGAGAGTACAACCCAGTTGAAGCTCGTAATGGTCAGGATATTGTACAGATAGATGAACCTGTTAAGTCTCCTAGATCCTGGAAAAATCCACGTGAATCTGGTAAACCTCCATTCTTGTGTTAAAATATGCCTCAATACATCAATAGTACTGGCAATTCAGTTCATCACAACACTGATGTAACTTGTTTTTCATGTTATACAGGCAGAGTCAGAGACGATTCTGACAAAGACATGGAATTGAATGGAAAACGACTTCTGATTTATGATTCTAAATGGGAAAGATCCTTCAAGTGGGTCAGAGCTAGTCAAATGGGAGACAATTGTGCTTACTGCACTTTGTGTGACAACAATATCATTCTACACGCAGGTTTTTTCGATCTGAAGCAACACCAGCAGACTCAGAAGCATGTGAATTCATCTGCCACAAAAAAGATTGAAAACACTCTTTCCTGTAGTGAAACCATGCTTCTATTCATGCACAACCATTGCCTCTCCAGTTTACCCTCAAATATTAACAAGGTCTCCCAACGTACTGCAAACTACATCCTCGGCCTAAATTATCCAATTGATATAGTTTCTGCTTGTAAGATGAATCCATACTGTATCTACATATATGGGCAGGTGCCGCTTGATGCAGAAAGCAGAGAAAAGAACTCATGCCATGTGGTACTAGTGGGCTTTTTTGAGGAGAAACAAGCAAGGTATTGCATCCGTCTCCTTGATGTCTTTCAGGCTGAAGATGATAGCTCTGTATCTCAATGTTTAGTCAATGTCCTCCAAAAATTTGAGCTTCCTGCTGGCAACATGGTAGCTTTCTACGTTAATGACCAGGAACAGACAAGTGTTGTGTCACAGATTCAGGAGCTCAATCCACAGGTGATTGATCTTGGAGGACTTTACAGCGTGCCTGACTCTGCCTGCAGTGCTGGCCTACAAACACACTCCACTCAGGTTCAAGAACTTATTGCCAACATCTATGAACACTTCTCAACTTGTCCCACCAGCAACGAAAACCTCAAGATGCTGTTTGCAGGCATTGAAGGATTAAAAGACACCAGCGCTCTGCTCTCGCACAGTTGTGAGGAGTTTTGTGCACTTGTTCAGAGGATGCTTGAAATGTGGAGTGATTTGGTATCCTACTTCACTTCCTGCGATGAAAATAATGATAAAGTTAAGCATATTTGTTCGCAGTTGGAGAATCCTAAAATAAGGATCACCTTGATGTTTCTGGATCATGCTCTTGGACCACTCCATGCCTTCGAGCAGCACCTGCAACAAAGCAATGGCTCTGTTCGCGCAGATCTTGTCCAGATCCTTCGAGAAGCAAGTGGACTCCTACGTTCGTATGCCTCCAGCTTTCTTCGCCCTCAAGCGGTCATACGCTACCTGAAGGAACGAGACCCAGCCATCCTGGAGAACTCGGCATTCTGCCTTCCTGTTACTGAGTTCAGTCTGGGGGGTGTATTAGAAGACTTCATCTCAGCCAGAGAAGAAGAGCTAGCAGATTCCATTAATGTTTTTTATGATGAGTGTTTAGCTTTCTACAAAAGTCTTACAACCTCCATCGCTGATAGTCTACCTCTGAGCGATAGTGTCCTGAGGTGCATTTCACAGCTCCTCAGCCCAGCAGGAAGATTGAAGGTCACAGGAAAGAGTATCGTTGATCTTGCTGTACAATTTGGCATCTGCTCCAAACCGGAGGATTCTGCTAAGCTAATGGATGAGTTCTTGGAGTACCAGCTTGTAGAGGATGAAGACGATGCATCTTCAACCTTTCCTTTGGAGCAATACTGGTGTAAGGTGCTCAAGACTTTTCCAGCAGAATCCATCTTCAAGAGGCTTGTCCTTTGTTTTTTTATTTTGCCCTGTCCATCTCTTGAAGCAGAAAAGATCTTTGCAAAGGTATAAAGTATAATCTATCTGTCTCTCTATCTTATTTAATATTGTCATGTGTTAACAGTGGGTTTACTTGCTCGCAGGCTATTGAAAATGGAGATGTTGCTCTTTGGGAAGATAGTTCAGAGGAAAGTGACACAGATTTGACAAAAGAGCTGGATTTCAATGATGACTCTTCTTTAGACCACACGGAAGTCATGATTTCACCTATCAGAAATGGTCAAATGAAAAAAAGCAGAGGTAGCACGTCAGGTAAGTTATCTTAAAGGCCTGATTTCTTTTGTTTTCTAAAAATGACAGCAGCTATCATTGGTAAAATATTTGCATATATACTCAGTAGGGGTGGCACGGTTCATGAAAAAAACTGAACCGTTAGGTTCACTTGGCTTGGTTCGGATCAGCGTGAATGTGCGTCTGTGTTATAACGGTGCTTTTTGCCCCGTGTGCGCTGATGCTCTCATCTGTTGACATTT
>JAUMHI010000046.1:6929549-6950454 GCA_032359435.1 Enteromius unitaeniatus
AAATAAAACAATAGATAGAACTGCGACTGTATGCAAGTATTGTGCAACACGCATCCAATTCAGTTTATAAATGATTACATGATATAAATTTTTTTAATACTGTATCCTAAATTGTGTATAATTAAGCCATATATCGTATGCTGAAGTACATTTCTGGAGTGTTAAAGATTAAAAGAAAAAATAACAAGAACCGTACAGACCCGAAAACCGTGATACAAACCAAACCGTGGATTTTGTGAACCGTGCCACCCCTAATACTCAGCCTTCAACAATAGCAAACCTGAAAACAACAACAGAAAAATGCTCACAGACCCTCTAATAATAACTTGTGGAATTTAGGGCACAGGGTTTTTTTTGTTGTTTTTTTAGTCCATCTGAACGCCAAATTGTGCTTTCAAGGAAAGCGCTGTTGTGATAAGCACTTTTGAGGAAGAAAAATGTGACTAATTATTAGGCGAGGTTAATTAACAGATTTTCAAAGTTGCACTGCTAAGGAAAATGTTTGGATCAGATCATGTCAGAGCAGGCTGACGATGGCTTTCCCTTTTTTCATTGTGAGAGGCAGCTCATTGATTGCTGCCAAGACCATAAGAGGGTGTACTGATGATTTGATATATTCTTTATGCAAAGTCCCTAGGTGGCTGGTTCTTCGTAAAGCTATAAAGTGATGCAGACTGCCAGGTCTCTGGCTCTGAAAGACTAATATCTGGATTAAAGTGCATAAAAATGTAGAAACATCTTTTGCTTGCATGTTATTAACATGGGTGCTAAAGGGTTCTACTCACAATGCTGTATTACTTTCTCAATTAATTGTCATGGATTCATTTAGTGCTGTCATTTACTTTACATAGTAAGAACAATAAAATTATCAAATTGTAATCTATATTCATATTTTTGCATAGCTGTAAAGTGCAGAATAAGTTTTATTCAGTCAGATCCAGCAGAGGCTGGTTAGATTGATGTAAACAATGTGCTGTTTTCCAGAGATGGTTCAACACTCAGACACAGTGAAGCCGTGTGTGGTGCGACTGGAGAAGATCACCAGTCAGAGAGGTGTGAATGAAATGCTTAAGATGGGTTTAAGAGGTTCTAGAGCAGCTACAGAATGATGCTTTGTGATCTCAATCGCTTCTGGTGGCAAATGTCTGTTGGTTTGAACTTTCTTCCTTTGCTTCCACCCTAATTGATCAAGAAAGTTGATGCATTGCATTTAAATTGCAAATGTAAATGCTCTGCTTGTCTGGGCTCAAAGTAATGTTAATTATTGCTATCTGTGTTCTTTGTTAATACATCTCAAAATAGATATTCATACTTTATTGTTCAATTCAACTATTTAAAACATGGTGTTTCCCTACAGAAATGGACTTAAGGAAAGATGGAGCAGATGATGATAACCGGACTAGTAGCACAATGCACGAGGTAATAAAATTAAATCTTAAACGTTTTTTAGATTTGCTTTTAACCAAGGAATTTATTCCTGTTTGTCATTAGATACTGAGTGGGGTGACTGTTAAAATGCAATAAATGTATGTTAATATACTAATACAACCATATATATATATATATATTATAATTTAGGTGTATTCTGTGTTTAATTTAAATTTATATACAAAAAAAATTGGAATGTGTCTTATGTGACATAGCAAAAAAGTAGAAAAAAAAACTCAAGAAAAAATTAATCTTCATTCTATATGTATCTATATATAAGTTAATCTACTTTTAGGCTATTCCACATAAGGTGATCCAATGTTTATTTGTTAACTACCTTATAGAATCTGTCGTAAGTTAAATAACTTATTTTGTTATCTTTTTAATGTGCCCTTGCTGATTACAAGTAACGAATGTTTTTTGGCAATACTGATCATATGGCCTGGTCAACATATCAGTCTAATTAATTATAGTTTAAAGGTCAGGTTTTTGAATACTTTTGCTGAAAATGATTTTACATTGTATTGAGATGATGAAGCAAACTAATGCTGATTAGATCAACTAGTTTTCACAGCAAAAGAAATCACTGGTGCACACACCAACCATATCATCCTACTAACCTCTCTTAACTTAACATCTCTCTTTCCTTTTCTACATATCTGCAATTTGGCACCCTGATTACTTTAATGCAGGAGTCATGTGACCTGAGTGACAGCGTACGTGTGTAATTTGTGTGCATATGTATGGGTCTGTAGGCCTCCGTTAGGGGAATATATGGTTGGGAGAGCAGCTTACGGCAGAAACCACAGGAACGTAGAGTCTTTCAGGCTGGTTCAGGCACCTGGAGCAAACCTGTGAACCCAGAAAAGGACAGCAAACCAGAGGTGGTATGTACCTCCCAGGTCAAGATTTAGGGCTCTGTCTGGCTTATTGCAGGTATAGAGGGTCTGTCCCAGTTTTGTCCCTTTTACGCTCTCTGTATTACATTGAGCTGTTTTCATGAGCAGCGGATGCCGCTTTGTGAATGTGTGCATGAGTCCTGTGGTTTCCTTTCTGGATTGTAGATTAGTCTTTAGAGTCTTCATTTTTGTCTGCTTTTCCTTCTGTAGCCATGTGTCCATGTCTGTTTTTCCTCTGTATTTGCATTGCTAACGTTCTGCATCTGCTTCTCCGTGGTGTTTTTTTTTTTAATTTGCTGCTTTAGAGCAATATGTATTGTGAAAAGTTCTGTACAAATAAATGAAGATTTATTGTTTCCTGAGTCATGCATGTGATACTGATACACTAACATACATGATAAAAATGCTTGTGTATAAAAATAAATACTTTTTTACGTGGTAACATTTACAAATGATTAAAGTTAAACACCTATTTAAGCTTCTGCAAGAGTTTCTCAGTAGTTACCATTGTGAAAGCTGGCAAAGACAGATCAGCAGGAGACTTCATTAAAATAGGATGTTATGTGCGTGTTTTCCGCATGAAGTGTTTACTCATTTAAAAGCATTCACTTTAGAATTTTGTTTTCTTCCTGTGTATGTTTGTTTGTCACTAATGTAGGTTAAGAGCAATGCCCGTACATCTGTATCAAATTCGAAATCAAGCCCCGGATCTGGAAAGAAAGGACAAGCATACCACGTAAGTTGTACCACTCTATTTAATTTCACTGCAAACCTGACCATTTGTGGTTTGTTGTTTGTTTCTCACTAATCTAGGACATCCAAGACATCTATGTTATGACAGCATTTAGTATTGACTGTCTGTCCATCTCTGAGCAGGATGGAAAAGGTTATGCCATTGGAGAGCTTGTGTGGGGTAAAGTAAAGGGCTTCTCTTGGTGGCCTGGGCTGGTGGTGGTGTGGAAGGGCAGGGTGCTTCCTGTGTCAATGAGGCGGGTCGAGTGGTTTGGAGATGGCATGTTTTCAGAGGTTAGGAGTTTTTTTTTTAACTGACTCTCATTTGAGAGGTACTTCACCCCTATATACTGAAGAGTCTGTTTCATGTTGAAGCATGTTTTCTTTTGTTGATCTTAGATTCATACAGAGGGACTGCAGCCCTTCGCTACATTTGCAAAGTGTTTTTGTAGTAAATCTTATGAAGGTCTGCCCACCTACAAAAATGCCATCTACCAAATCCTAGAGGTACAGATACTTGACTGTTTTATTGAAAACTAGGGTTGGGAATTAAGGACCAGTTGTTGTTTTATTTATATTTTAATGTTACTTTATATTGTTGTGTCCTTGTGTAGTTGGCAGCGGAGCGCTGTGGGAAGAATTTCCCCCCCTCTGAGAAAAAAGGAGAAGATACGAAGGCCATGTTAGATTGGGCGTTTGGAGGCTTCCAGCCCACGGGTCCTGATGGATTTTTGCCTCCTGTGGGTATGTATAAAAAAATAAAATAAAAAAAACTCTATAATTTAACAGTACCAGAGTGACCCCTAACTTCAGTTGCTTAACATCACATTGATTAGGTCTACAAAATTAGGTTTATACACAGACATATCAAAAATAAAGCTTTTTAATAAATAAAAATTGCTCTGGACTGACAGTGCCTTCTGCTTTTCCATTTCTCAGACAGCTCTACCAGTAAAACTGAGTCGGATTCCTCTGTGTCTGATTATCAGCCTCCAGCCAAGAGGAAGTATGTCTTCAAGAACAGACAGTCAGCTCATGATTACACCAGAGGTGAAATACATTCATCTGCATAAAGGCCAGAGTTTTGCCATAAAACACGGAATTGTAGATTATTCATATTTTAGGTTTTTAAGGTTTTTTTTTTTCCTCTTTTCAGATCAAATGGTCCATGAGGTAACCGTTAAAGGCAGAAATATTGAAGGTAAGTCACTTAAAATTCATAATTTGAGTTTATTAATTCTATAATATTCTAGGGCTTAACAATAATTGACTTTTTTTTTTCCTGCTGGGCCAATCAGAATACCTGAAGATATTAGGAAATGTTCAGTTGTGGCTTGAATGTGCCTGCCTGAAAAAAATAAGGAAATTATTTCAAATTTATTAAAGAATTGTGGAAATATGATAATGCTTGGCTCTGAAATATATACATATAATAATGTAGAAAAAATAGAAAATTCCTATTCAGATAAAATTTTTACTTGTTACTGTCAATATTTTTTCACAGCTGTCACCACATAAAGTCACACATTTTAAATGTTAGCAACTTATTTTTGCATTAGATAATTGTAATTGCTTAATCATTTATTTTGATTCATTACAAGGTAATTATTCTCTTTGCTCAGATTTCTGCCTGCCCTGTGGATCTGCCAACGTTGAAATTTTCCATCCTCTTTTTGAGGGAAGTCTTTGTTTTAAGTGCAAGGTGGGAATTGATTCTTGTGCAAAATCATAAAATTAATATGCTATCTAGCCATTTGGTGGCCAGTGTCCTTTTGTTTTTTTAAATGGCTTTTTTGTATATGTGTAGGAGAACTTTACAGAAACACTATACAGGTATGATGATGATGGCTATCAGTCATACTGCACTGTGTGCTGCGCCGGACAAGAGGTCATTCTCTGTGGAAATGCCAGCTGCTGCAGGTTTGAAAACAAACTTTAACCTTAATGTGATGTTAACCAACATAAGTTGTTTAACGGTCTTTTTTTGTCCCACTGCTTAGGTGTTTCTGTAAAGACTGTTTGAATATGTTGGTGGGACCAGAGACGTTTGATAAGCTGAAGGAGGTTGACCCATGGAGCTGTTATATTTGCCTGCCCTCTAAGTGCTACGGCGCGCTCAAGCTCAGGCCTGACTGGAGTGTTCGTGTCCAGGAGTTTTTCGCCAATAACAGTGCCTTTGAATTTGTGAGTGTCATTCTGATGCTCCTTCTGTAAGATATGTACCTGGTCATATTCATTTTTTTTATTATTTTTTTTTTACATACACTACCATTCAAAAGTTTGTGTTTAATACAACTTTTTTTAATTTAGAAAGGTCTCTTCTGCTGACCATTTATTTACTTAAAAATACATTGAGAAAATATTATTGTTAAATAATGCTATTACATTTTAAAATAGTTTTATGTGTGAAAATATTTGTTTGAATATTGATTGTATTCGGTTTGAATTCCTTTGTCAAAGCTGTATTTTCATCAGCCGTTACTCTAGTTATCAGTGTCACATGATGCTTCAAAAATCATAAGATGCAGATTACAAAAGTATAGAAAACTAGAATGATGTTTTAATATGAAACTAACACACTGTTTTGTCCTTATTTTAGGAGCCACACCGAGTGTATCCTTCTATTCCAGCTCATAAACGTCGTCCAATTAGAGTCCTCTCCCTGTTTGATGGGATTGCAACAGGTATGCTCAATTTTTTTGCATTAATATTTAGGGAATACTTCTATAACAGTTTTTTTTTTATATTTTTTGTGTTGCCCAAAAGGAAGTAAGTCATAAAGGTGTGGAACAAGAATTAGCTATTCTGGCATTTATTATTTTTGTCTTTATTTACCAAGTTAGTTCAATTGCAGTGAATTATACCTTTGTGAATTTTGTGGGGTTTTTATTCATTTATTTATTTATTTTTGTCCCTATTCAATATTTCCATGCTTTTTTTTTTTTTTTTTTTTTTTGGTAGGTTATCTGGTCTTAAAAGACTTGGGCTTTAAGGTGGATCGCTACATTGCCTCTGAGATCTGTGAAGACTCCATTGCTGTCGGGATGATTAAACATGAGGGCCTGATTGAATATGTGAAAGATGTGCGCACCATCACAAGGAAACATGTATGTATAGAGCTTTTTCACAAGGAATATTAATGTATTTCGCAGGCATTCTTCAAGTAGAATTAATGGCTAAACATTGCTGCTACATAGACAGTCTTTCCCATATCTGTAAGTTTAAGCTGGTCTTAAGTGAGAGCAGTTATGCTTTAAAACATACCTAACCAGGATATGCTGTTTTGTTTTGTTTTTCAACAGGAAACCAGGAATTGTGAAATTAACATTTCTAAAACTTCCCTTTTTAATCATACCTTTTTTTTTCAAGCTGGCTGAGTGGGGGCCATTTGACCTCTTGATTGGTGGAAGTCCATGTAATGACCTGTCCATGGTAAATCCAGCTAGAAAAGGTCTTTTTGGTAAGATATTTATTATTTTCTTGTACTTCATGCTACCTGTTCGATAGAATTTAAAGATTTAGGTAGATCCAAGTCTCATGTTCTTACAGAAGGCACAGGTCGCCTGTTCTTTGAATATTACCGCATGTTAACCATGATGAGGCCAAAAGAGGATGACGATCGCCCCTTTTTCTGGCTCTTTGAGAACGTAGTAGCCATGAGTGCCCATGACAAGGCTGATATCTGTCGTTTCCTGGAGGTAAAAGACCTTTTCTCTCTATTTTTCACACCAGGCTAGACGTATGATCACATTAGCAGAAATGTTGCAAACATTAGTACATCTCACACAGAACAGAAGACTATTATTATTGTTAATATTATTATTACGACACATTATGTTGAACCTGATGCAAACTTTGCATGGGAAAACCTTTTTTGTGGGAAAAGTGGCCAAACAATGCTAAATGTGATATTGTTATTGTTAATAAATGTTTTGTGTTATTGTTGTCATATCTTGATTTCCAGTGTAATCCTGTGATGATTGATGCTGTGAAAGTAAGTCCAGCCCAC
This sequence comes from Enteromius unitaeniatus, assembly GCA_032359435.1. Classification (NCBI taxonomy): domain Eukaryota; kingdom Metazoa; phylum Chordata; class Actinopteri; order Cypriniformes; family Cyprinidae; genus Enteromius; species Enteromius unitaeniatus. The sequence goes on from JAUMHI010000046.1 coordinate 6,936,618, forward strand.
AGGGCTCGCTACTTCTGGGGAAATTTACCTGGAATGAACCGGTATACACAGACACAAGAAACACAAACAATCTCACACATTAATAAGCAGTGTAACTTCACTGAAATGTGTGCTTGTTCAGTAATAGATGTATGCACAGATTAATGCGAATTTGTGTTTCTAGACCACTTGCGACTTCACTCAATGATAAAGCAGATCTGCAGGACTGCTTGGAGGTTGGACGAACTGCAATGGTACATGCGTTTGTTATATCTTCTTACAGAAAAGTGGCTATTTCAGGAACTCAAAAAGAATATAAATAAACTACAACTGAAATTTTATATTATATTATAAGTTTACAGCAGTCTTAGAAAATATACAAATGTGTGCCAGGAGGCACAACTAAGTTTTATCTTATTTCTTTCCTTAATAAAAATGATTTAAAAGTTTTCTTATTTATTCTTTTTTTTTGTGTGTGTGTGTCATCAGTTTAACAAAGTTCGCACTATTACCACTAAGTCCAACTCCATCAAACAAGGGAAGATGGGGCCTCTGCCAGTCACCATGAATGGAAAAGAGGACTATCTTTGGTGCACAGAAATGGAGAGGTCAGATAAATTTTTTAAGTTCTGCCTTATTATTTTACATACAGTACGTGAGTGGGTTTGTTTGGAAAACAGCATAATCTGGCTCTGACAATAACAATGTTACTGACATTTTATTTTGCTGTTTTTATTTATTTTTTTTCTCTGAAGAATATTTGGATTTCCAAAGCATTACACAGATGTGAATAATATGGGTCGAGGACAGAGGCAGAAGTTGCTTGGGCGGTCCTGGAGTGTTCCCGTGATCCGACACCTCTTTGCCCCTCTGAAGGATTACTTTGCTTGCGAGTAAAGTCACCATCTGGTCCAGGCAGCACTGGAGGTCCAAATTAAGTCTCTCCGATAAATTAATTAGATTTTTTTTTTTTATTCTGACCTCACAGAATATTGACAAATATTAATGTAAAAGCATGTTATACTGATGATTTATCTTAGGAACGCACAGCCACTTTTGGATTGGATTTTCTTAAGTACTGTCATTTTTAACTTGTGTGCTTTTAAAGTAATTTTAATGCTGGAGAGAGCCACACAATACTCCACCCACTACCTCAGTGCCATTCTGTGATTTGTTCATTGTCTGGAGGAATGCCGCTTTATGCCTATTTATAATTTAATAAGTTAATATTAGTTTGGTTTAGTTTATCAGTTTTAAACTTATGCCAGTTTTTATATCACATTTTTACATTAAATCTTTTCCGTGTTTAGGTATAAACATGTCCTGTTGTTAAATACTGCATTTCAGAATTTTTTAAATAATGGTTATGTTATCATTCAATGGTGCTGTTTTATAATACAGGTTGTTTAGCCATCATGACAACTGTTTTCCTATTTAGAAACATCTACTGAAATGAATGTTAATTTACACCGTAGATGACTTGGGTTTCAATTGAACCATGTTTTGTTAATAGGAATACCATGCAATCTTGTAGTGCTTGTTTAGAAGCACAATTGTGGTCTGTGCCATTAAATTTTACCCAAAGCCTCGGGTTGATGATAGATTTGAGTTAACAAAAGCTTTACCATTCTTTTTAAATGACACTTTAACAAAAAAACAAAAAAAAAAGCAAACTTGATAATTTTGAATCAATTTGCAGAGTAACGCTGCAGTTTTAAGACTCTTTTTGCCTTAAGCTAGCATTTTAGTCCATATCATCATCATCATTTAAAACAAAAACAGACCCATCAGCCCTTGGATTAATGATTGTTTTTTAATTTTGCCCCATTTATTATCTGTACGCACTTCCGATTTTAAACTGTTGGCTGAAACTGTTGTCACTGCAGCATTAAATTGTGTTTGCGGTGAGGATTTAGCATACTACAAGTGAGGGTTGACTCAGACTTAACTTTTTATAGAACATGATGCAATGTGATCAAGGGCTTAAACTCTGAATAAGTGCCTACAAACTGATGGGCTATTTTTTTTTTATGTAGAAAATAAAAAGTGATTGTAACTGGCATGACTTCAGACTACTTTAAAGGGAATAATTTTGGCTACTTTGTCTAGTGCAAGTGTCTAAATTATAATCTTACCTTTTGAAATGTCTCGGAATACATTTCGTTATGAGTTGTGGTCCACTGTCAGTATGAAATTAGGTGCTTCAGAGTGTTTGTATAAATACTATGTGATTTCTTTGTAGTTGTTTAGCATGTAAGGTTTTTTTTTTTGTGCGGATCATGGTGACTTGTAGAATGTCACAGGTCAAAAATAGTGTGACTATACATCCTCTTTCCCGGATATATTCTGGCATGGATTTCTATCAATACATTATGTACTATACCTGCATGGTATTGGTCAGATTGTTTTCTCAGTTATTACCTTTATCAACTAAAAAAAAACATAGGAAAACAAATCCATTTTCGGTCATTTAGAAATCCCATCCGGGACATGTCTGGGGAGAAAAGAGGATATATTGCCACCCAAATCAAAGCTGATCTTCGGCTTTTGGTAGTTTTCTAAAACTTGGTACCAATTTACTCAAACTAAGCTTGATTAAACCAGTTTTAGTGAGGCATGGGCTTGAAGTGTAGGTGTGCTTTGGTGAAATATCAGTGACTGGATTACATGTCTTGATGCCTTTTTGAATGTGTATGTCTTGTAGCAAAGGTTTAGAAATGCCCAGTAAGAACTGTGTTGGTGCTGTTACATTGTTATAAAATGATGGTCCATGTGTAAATTGGAGGTGCAGTATTGTGTTATAAAGAATATATTCCTCAGGTCTTTTCAACACCAGCAGGCCTCATACAACCGGGATCTTTACTGTCACACTTGGATATTTTTATTAAATTCTTTGTGAACAGAATATACTATATATTTCTAGCCTTGAAATTTTCCTTCTTTTTTTTTCTCCTTGTTGAATGCATCATTCCAAACTCTGATGTATTTTGGTGCTAAATGATATACTAATGATGTATGTAGATCTAGAAAGTTTTCCTGAACTGATGGTTGACTGCTTTTGTTTTAATCTTTTGATATTTGATATAGTTTGCTTACCTAGCTTTAATATTCCATGCTTGTACTAACATCAGAGCAGAAAAATAAATCGCACCAACCTTGTTTTATCTGTCTGTCTTTTTTCTAATAATACGGTATTTAAAGTGTTTTATCACCCCACAATACTAAACATTCAGTCTATAAACCAATGTGTCAGAATTCTGCTTGCTTTGGGGGGTGGTTCATTGCTGGAGAGATAAATTACTCAAATATATTAAAATTTAGTTCAACAAAAATAGTATTTCATAGATGAGATAAGGTTATGTGCATATTCTTTTCAGGTATGTTTTTGAAGCATGGCTGCTAGTTTGTGCTGGATTTTTTTTTAACAGGGTAAGCAACTTGATAGAAACATAACTAATATAAAATTTAACATAAGGTTCTGTACGTGCGTGGGAGACTTCATTCAGTAATACTGCTTATATAAGATACACTTATACTGTGTGTGTGTCTATATATATATATATATATATATATATACTAAATATATAGATAGATAGATTATTTGCGTTGTGTTTTAATGTTCTTACGTAAGCCAAAACTGTTGATTTCTTTAAAATTAAATTTTTATTTTGTGTTTAATGGTGACTTCTTTTGTTGATTATAACTTTTATTTTGACAAATTGTCAGCAAAATATTTATTTCCTGTAGGCTAGTGCCGACTTTTATTTTGACATCTGTGATTAGTTAGTAAGCTTCTGCTGTGGTTTCCGGCTTACAGCCCTTTTCCAAGCTCCTGCAGAAGCGGCACTTTACGAACGACACGCCGGTGAAACTGCAGCCCGGTTCACTCACATCCAGAACCAAATGTAAGACAAAGACACTGATTTGATCGGTGACACGCACAACAGAAACACTATATTGGTCGTTTTTGTCATTTGGACGATAAACAGCATCTAAGTTAATGTTATGATTTATATGTTCAAACAGTTAAATGTACAACATATAACCAGAGCATAAACTGTTTATGTGGATACCCTATTAAAAATACTGACATATATTAACGATGAAACTTTGACTGGCGTTAAATCGGAATCCTAAAAAGTGAACGAGACAAACTTTTCAAACCAGTAAGTTCTCGTCAAGTTATCAGATTTTTATCCTGCACGTAATGTACTCGATTTAGACCTAAAACTCTGAGATGGATGTAAATATACAGCACCATTGAAGTGACATTAAGTAGGAAGTAAAGATGATGATGTAGCTGGGCTTTAGGGTGTGAATGTGTGTTTAAGGAAATGAGTGTTTAACTCTCTTCCCACAACCTCTCCGTCCAGCAGATTCAGCGAAAAAGTGTCTCCTTCAGCTGCAAATCATTTGTTTTGTCTCAGTCATGGCTGTGAACGTGTTCTCGACCTCGGTGACAAGTGAAAACCTCAGCCGCCATGACATGCTCACATGGATAAACGAGTCTTTACAGATGAGCCATGCCAAGATCGAGCAACTGTGCTCAGGTCAGTGCCCAGCTGTCTGGTCCTTTCCCTTCACACACCCAACATGAGCGTCATTAAATTACTGACAGTGTTTGAGATGCGCACAAAGCCTTGATTTTGACCATAATGATAACATGTAACATTAGTGGGTCATAGATTGACTGCCATTTGCATGCTTCATTTGTCGATGTCTGAGTCAAAGTACAAAGATGCAGTGTAGGATGGGTTTGGTTTGGGACCTGCATGGCTTTTTTTCACTTTTAGTTCTGAAATATTTCATATTATCTACTGACTATGTCTTTGATAATGTTTTTTAAGGTGCCGCTTACTGTCAATTCATGGACATGCTCTTTCCATCATGTATTCCATTGAAGAAAGTCAAATTCCAGGCCAAACTTGAGCACGAATACATCCATAACTTCAAACTTCTTCAAAGCAGCTTCAAAAAGATGGGAGTTAGCAAAGTATGTCAACAATAAATCCATTTCGCTGCGTAAAATATATAAATAATGTACGATGTGTGAAGAAGAGGAACTAATTTGTAAGGTTTTGCGTCTCTGTGCAGATTATTCCTGTTGACAAGCTTGTGAAGAGCAAGTTCCAGGATAACTTTGAGTTTGTGCAATGGTTTAAAAAGTTTTTTGATGCAAATTATGATGGGAAAGAATATGATCCGGTGGCAGCTCGACAGGGACAAGAAATGCCTAGCAATCAGAGTCCAGCAGCAGCTACAGCTAACAAACCAAAGAAACCCAGCTCAGGTAAGGAAAAACACCAAACAGTAAGTTCTTAGCACTATTTCAGCCTTTTTAAAGTTTATCCTAATGGTTAAAATGGTTAATGATTTACCTATTAAATAAATTATAAACATATCAGTGTTTTTTTTTTTGTTGTTTATAAATTCATAGTTCATGTAGAGACTAGCGTTATTGTCGGAAGCTAGTTGCCCTAATGCTAACAGGTGCATGACAGCTGCAGCTGTTATGGATTATGGAAGCCAAAATATGTGGGTGTGACCCAGTCATGCAGTAGCGGGCCAGTCCTACATGCTTTAGCTGCTTGTACATGTGAGAATGACTGGAGCCTTACAATGCCTGTGCATGGATTTCTGTTTGCTTCAGACACGGGCATCACAACTGCAGTCAAGCCAATGGCCCCTGTCGGTAAGATAACGAGAACTGCGAGTTTTAGCTTAAGCACACTGTCTACAAGGTTGCTTCACCTCTGGGTATTTTTCCTCACATAATGGTGGTTCCTACATTAAGTACAGCACATTTTAAAAGAACAGTCATTCAGTTCGCTTATAGGTCTGTGGCACTTGTTGGTGGAATTATTCTAAACAACTTTTTTTTTTGTTTCAATAAACCATTTAATAATTTATTAAATGAGTCATTTTGAGCCTAGAATTGACCCTTATCCTCAAGGCAGGTTGATGAGTATGTACAGTATAATAGGTGATGGTTGTGATCTTGATGTTCAGCTCCACAGCGTTCAGCCACAGCACCTAAATCTGCCCCAAAAACATCTCCAGCTGCAACACGAGGCGCAGGAACAGGCGGCGGTGATGAAGATAAGGGGGCACTCACTCAGATGGTAAGACTTCACATAAAATAGTAAATGAGAAAGATAAAATTTACTTGAGCATAATGTTCACTGCTTTAAATCAGCTTATGTAAAACAGGTTACAGTAGTTGTTTTTTTTATTATATGCATATTATATAAACTATATTTATTTTCATAAACAGTGTTTTATTAATATTGTAATAGTAATACTAATAGTTAGTAATGTTAGTTATAGTCATTTATTTATTTTATTATTTGCTATTATTATTATCTAAAATTTGTTGTAATTGTGTTTTTATTTTATTTTTTTTCATGCTCATCTGGGTAGATAAATGATCTGAAGGCCACTATTGCTGACATGGAAAAGGAAAGGGATTTCTACTTTGGCAAACTGAGAAACATTGAGCTCATCTGCCAAGAGAAAGAGGGTGAGGGTGATCCTACACTGCAAAGGATTGTGGATATCCTGTACGCCACAGATGTAAGTGTATATTGCAGTGTTTAAAATGAGTCTTTTACCAAACTGTCTTCAGCCTGCTGAGTTCTATGCTTTTCTGTCTTTCAATAGGACGGTTTTGTAATTCCAGAGGATGAAGCGGGAGAACCAGAGGAGTTTTGACCAATCCAGGGGTGACGGTTTTTAAAAAAAAATGATCCTTCTGGACACACGTGTACATACTGGCTGATTCCTGCTATTGTGCTGCACCTGCCTTTGGTCCATCATTTTGGACTTTGACTTTTGAATGTCTTTTTATTCAGGGAAGTTCCATACCTTGAATTTTCAGCTTTTTTTTTTACTGACCATCACAACAAAATTATTTTTGTGAATGAAAAATAAAGTACGTATCAAAGGCTGTTTGTATAAAGCAGTCCACTGAGTTCTGACTTGCCACCAGTGGCTAAACATACCCAGGGTATTTTATTTAAATTACATGAACAAGTGGTACTGATCCATTCATTTTGTAGTTAAACGTACAGCCATCAGATATGCTCTATCTTGTTTCTGATCTGTACATTTGACTGCTAGTTGGCCAGTTGTAAGTGAAGTTCACTTCCTCTAATATGCTCTGAAGCAGGATGTGTGTCAACCTTTTGCATTTCCCTTTCACAAGCGCTCAAGACCATGAGGAACCACTTGACAGTCCTGAGTTTGTCTTAACCGGCCAAAGTGCTTGAGTTGCAAATACCACCATCTTCAGGCAGCTTTTGATGCCAAATCTGAGAAAGTTGGGCAGTTGTTTTGATGCATGCTTAATTTTACATTTACATGCCATTTTTGAAATGTATTCAAATGATATACTGTAAAGTACACCGTACTTAATTGGTGACTTTTGCATGCAAGCAAAATGTATTGTAAATCAGTCCACATTTTATAATTATAAAGCAATCATTTCTCCCATGGTTTTGACTTTCTGGGCATTTGAGAAACCGTGGGCTGCTCTTGACAAGGTTTAATGTCCAGCTTTTGGAGTCCAGGAACCTCCTCCCCTGCTTGAATCATGCGGAAGACCTCTGGAAAAGAGAGGGACGGCGGCTCCTCCATCGCATCTGCTGCATCTGCCTCCCTCTCTCTAGACGCCTCCACATCATTCTGCTGCTCCATCAGTGTATTTGCAGATCGCCACAGCTCTGTTTAAGTCGATACAAAGCAATTCATGATTTCACTCACTTCGCTCCTGGGAGATTTAGTTTTCAAAACTGATGTCGGGTTAATGTACCTGTTACTGAAGAAACTAGTAGCCTAAATTATGTTCAGGCTATTGTGCAAAAAAGGTTTAGCCCTATGACGCAGCGTTAAATTTTATTAAAATTATTAGCACGTGCTTATTAATTATACGTAAATAAGCTTATATTGTTACTTGGAAATCCTGTCCAGTGCTCGACTTCCGGATACAACTCCAGCCCAACGCGTCCTCCAATCTGCTGATTTTAATATAAAAGTCCCTCGGTCAACATCATGTAGCATCGCTTTCTCTCTCTTTTTTATATATACACGCACACATAAATTCAAAATACTAATCTTATCTGTCAAAATTAAATTATTGTTACTGTATAGCAATAACAACATGTAGGGGCAGGTTAGCATTTAGCATGGTCTGTGTCAGACTGTTTTGAACTAATAGATTGAATACATTTCGAAACGAATCAATTATAAAGACAGGTGCCTGCTGCTAATTTTAGTATAATGTAAAAGGTATTTACTGTGTGCCTCTCAAAAAAAAAAATTAAGCTACTTATCCAATGTAACGTCTATTTTATTAAAAGTGCATCCCACGTATTCCAGGGGCTAAGTCCCCGGATTGTAGAACCGCCCTGCCAAGTAAAAAAAACAAACAGGTAAATGAACAAAAAATTTATCAAATTTCATTCCTTTAAATTGTTGTTGGTTTTAAAGGGATGCATTACAAATGTATACACATTTCCCATGTACTGTATTCCAAGCATAAAAAGAAGAGGTCTTCTGAGATGGTACAGACCTGTGGGAAGATGGACTTGGCCCTCTACCTCTCACCCTACCTGTGTTTAAGTCAATCATTAATAAGTAAGCTCAGAAAGACACCCCTTATGAAATAGGAAGCCACCTTGTAACAGATTTGTCAACATTTTCATACACAAATGCTTATTTATCTAACCAACTAGGGTCTGCACCTGAAATGATAACAGATAAGTGGATATTCACTTAATTCTGACATCTAAGGGCTCCAAAATTATTTCGTTTTTTGTGTTTTTCTGATTTCACTGAACAATGGGGAAAGCGGACAACTGTACATTAATGGGAGGTGGGATTCCTCTGTCATCTGAGTTCTTTAAAGGTAAGATATTTAACACAACATGATGAAAGGTCGAACTATGTCTACTGTGTGCTGCTTATGGAGCCTGTGTTACTGACAACAATTTTCCCTGGATAATGACAGGAAAGCAGTATGTTGCAATAAGACATGGATGATATGCTGTACAATTTGTATATGCAGTGAAATAGACAACACAGCTCGTCATCCAACAACATCCACAAGCTATTTGAGTCAGCTAGCACTGTTTCCAACCTTTTACCTTACTTTTCACTAGTTTTCAGGATTATTACCACAAAAGTGATCCAAATTTGAACCAGGTTGGGAAATTATGTCTGTCTGAACCCTTTTTTTGTACATCAACAACGGTTCTATATTGCCATTGTTGACTCCACAATGACCTTTTAGCATCCATGAAACCTTTCTATTGTACTAAGGGTTTAATAGCGATAGAAAGCGATGTTCTTTAGATTATTAAAATATTTTTCTAAAAATGATTCTTGTAAGAACTGTTAAATGAAAATGTATTTTGGTAATCAAGAATGGTTCAGGCCTATCGCACTGGTGTAGAAACACCTCAGAAACGTAAAAAAAAAATTGTTTTTGTTTCTTCTGCTTGTAGTGATCAAGAATGATCTCTGGCTGTTTCTCCTTCCTGCTGTGTTTGCTGTGCTGCTTCTTGCTCTCTTCATGGAGGAGATTGGTTTCTTTCTGCGTCATGTCCCCTCTCAGCGGCGTAGACGTCTCAGCCTGTGGATCCTGGGAATATACCCAGTAAAGCAGTCTCTTCTCATCCAATTAATTCGTTTTATTCCTTTAGTTTCTGTTTGGTGACATTTTGTTTCTATGAAAGGTCTTTGGGATGACCTCTATCATTGCGCTATATGTTCCACGATCCTCATCTCTATGCAGTTTCATTGCATCTCTGTGAGTGACTTTTGATTTCCATTGCTGTAATTGAATTGCACATAGTGATCAAAATGGCCAGTCTCTGTATGGATTAGTTTTGTATTTCTTGGCAGTTATCACTCCATTACACTCCTGAAGTTCATGGGTCTTATCAAAGACTTTTTTGGTGGAAAGACTCGCATGCTGGAGATGTTAGCAGGGGAGCAGGTGTCTCCAAACCCATTCCCTTGCTGCTGCTGCTGCTGTCTTCCTCTCTTCAACATCAACAAGTAGTTCACTTACATCTGCATACATGTTTGGTGTGTTTCATTATAACAGTGAAATACTAACTTTTGAATTGCAATAGGACCACCGTGGGCTGGATGATGACTGCTGTTCTTCAGCTCTCTGTAGTCAGAACAATCCTGTTTTTCCTCACTCTTGTCCTTTGGACTGATGAGCAATATGACTATGGGGATGTGAGTACAATACTATTGTTCTATGCATACTATTAGTGCAATATTTTGATCTGCAAAGTGAGATGTTTTGATTAAACTAAAATGAATAAATCACTTTTCCTGAACACAGTTCCATTCATAAGGTGCTTAAGAATTAACATTTATATAGAGTACACTAAAGGTCAAAAGTTTGGAATTATTTTGTAAGGTTTCTTAAAGTCTGCATTTATTGGATCATAAATACAGTAAAGCATCTGTTTTTTATTATTTAAATGTTATGAAAACTGATATATTTTATTTACAATTTACACAAAAATATAGAACAAAATATTTTTCTACATTGGCAACAGTAAGTAATATTTCTCTGGACAAAAACTACTGGAAAAATTCTGCAGGAATAAATGACATTTTAAAATCTATCAAACAAACACGTTTGGCAGGTTTTATACTTGTTTAGAAAAAAACACACACATTCTTTGCAAAGTAGATTATCTGAATTACGTGACTCTTCATAATCTGTTTCTCTTAGGTGAATTCAGGAAATCTCAACATGTACGTCAATGCCATCATTGCCGTATCCACCTTTCTCTCTTTCTATGGTTACCTGCTGTTTTATAAAGCCACAAAAAAGGCTTTGCCTGGACATGGTCTTCGAGCCAAGTTTATTTGCATCATTGTCATCCTGGTCCTTTGTGGACTACAGAGTGGAATTCTGGAGACCATGGGTGCACTGAATGTCATCCCTTGCACTCCTCCCTTCTCTGACCTGTTTCGGTCCCAATGTAAGATTCATAAAACATTACTATTGATTTCTCAAGAGTTTTGAAGCCGGAATCTGGTAATCATACAATTTCATTCTTTAATTTGGTCTCTCTTTCTTATGCTCTCTTTAAGTAATCTACCACTATTCTATAATTGTGGAGATGTTCTGCATCAGCCTCTTTGCACATCACACATTCCGGAAAGTTGAACCCTGTCATGATGAGGGTGAAGAAATAGAAGTTGATGTCATAAGAGCTTTCAACGAAAAGGCAATTCAGACAGAAGATGAGCTGCCAATCGCTGTGCAGCTCTCCTCTCAAGAAGACGATCCATGCCATTCTAACCTCGGATACAACAGTGACAGTGAAGACAGCCTCTGTAAAATTGAACATGCACCACTGGACTGCTTCCCCTTCCCCTTACAGCACAGAATGCAAACTGCGACAAGCACTGAAAGAGTGTGTTCTACACCACCTGAGGACTTCACGAGTGTGGACCAACCGACAATTACTGTCTGTGCTGAAATTAACCATGTTAACAATGGTGATGTAACTGTTGTATAGAAGAGAAAAGGAAATGTATATATTTGTTTAGTCCTATACTTTAGTTTTTTCTCTCCATTTTATATGTCTTTGACTCTAAATTAAGGTTTTTAAACTAAATTTATGTATTTAAAAGTGCAGTGTAATGAAATGTAAATCTCACCAGCATAACAAGATTGTATTAGGCTATGTAATATATAATACAGTAATTTTTTATAAAACGTACGCAATAATTTATTATTCCCAATACTAATGTCTAAAGACTAGGCCCCGGATTTAAAGATTATGTTAATATATAATGCTTTTATATCACTGTATTTCTGAAGGACGAGTGTCTTCAGAAAATGTCATATTCATTTCATCTTGCATATTAAGCAGCATTTGTAAGCTCAGAGCTGCTTTATCTACAGCCGTTACCGGGAAAACCTCTCGTTTCTCGTGCTTAAAGCACCTCATGCTCCTGCAGAGAATGAGTTTGCATTTTTAATAAATCCGTGTGATTTACGCAGCGAAGATATTTTGCTTGTTATAATCTACTCTGGAATGTATTCGCTGTTGTTGTTGATTCTATTTGGATGTCTACCGGAAATTAAGTTAGGGCCACAAAAGCACGCATGCGCAGTAACGTTTGTTTATGTTGCCGTTGAAACGGTCTATTGAAGCTATTAAACCTTAAAACGAACCAGGGTAGACTTAATACTAAATTTAATCCTGTCAAAACTAAATATGACACAACCCTGGCGATTTCTTTGCCGATTTAATTTTTATGCTGACAACGTCACGATTTGTTGATTAAAATTTTAAAATTTTGTCAGTCCAAAATAAAATAAAATACTACACAATATGAAAACAAATATTGATTTTTAGTTATATACGACCTTTATTGACGCCTCATGTTACGCACAGTGCCGCGGTCAATAAGATTGACCAATAAGCGTTTGGCATTCTTCTCCTAGCTACAGCTCGACCAATCATAATATTCGGTTCCTGTGAAAAACTGTTCCAGTGGGTGGAGTTTACGTGAATAGTCATGAGTTTCTCTGTTGTGGGCGTGTCCTTGAATAAACGCGCAAACAAATGGATCTGAAACTATAAGTGCATGCTCCTCAAATCTCTACTTGTTTAATAGATAATTTTGAACAGTTAAAAAGGTTTCAGTGCCACATAATGATTAGCATTAACTCCTACAGTGGCAAAACAAGGCATATTTGTGTATTATGATAAATAATAAAATTTTTTGCTTGATTGATAAGATAACCTGTGGGGCTTTTTGATAGTTTGATTTGATTATCCTTGCTGCCATTCGTGACTAGATCAGTTTGTATATAACTATGCCTGAAACCAACCTTTACAAATATATCTGTGACTTATAAAGTTGGTGTGAGCATCCTGTGTCATTCTTTTTTAATGATATGTATTTTTTTATTAACCATTTTCTACCAGGCGTCATAGCCCCATAAGTATCATTTTATAATTACTCTGAATATCAGGTAGAAACACAATCAATGTCACACTAAATGCACTTCTTTCACACATCTATATTTAAGTTTTTTTTGTTTTGTTTTTGTTATTTAAGCATCAAAATCTTTTCTCAATAGCCTATTTGGGAATCACCAGTCTCCAAGTATTATTTCTATACAAATTATAATTATCACAATACCTATACTACAAGAAAAGGTTCTCACTATGAATGTAGCTTAAGTGGGTAACACAAACACTGGCTATATACAAAACAAGATATTTCATATATTTGTTTCATGCATTGCAGTGAACACACAACAATCAATCAAGCAAAACATCTTAGCCTAAGGACTACACAAACTGCATTGCTTAGACACCGTTGCAGCTAATGCTTCGATGCTTAGCATTAAAACTTCTTCACCTGTTCAAAACAATCGACTTAACAACTAACGTTAGTGATCTGAGGAGCGTGCGCTAATATTTTCAGTTACATTTATGTATCTGATGACTACTCACGTAACTCCACCCACTGGAACAGTTTTTCACAGGAACCGAATATTGGTTTGGGAATCCACTCAGCCTGCTCGAGGCGACCATGGCGCAGGATTTAAAAGGTAGGATTTTTGTTTTGCGTTCTTACAAAACAGTGCAAACAGTGCTGTTCAGATGCAAGCCTCAAATACGCTGCAACGAGCAACAACGAACGTTTTAAATACTTTTATACTAGCGAGCTTTTAAATAACAAGTGACACTAAACGTGCGTATAGGTTGCAGTAGTTTCTTAAGGAGTAAACATTATGAGCCCCTTACTTATGGTTTAAGATTGCAGGGTGTCTTGCAAACATTTATGGGAGGACCTCCAGGCT
>JAUMHI010000046.1:6950554-6970973 GCA_032359435.1 Enteromius unitaeniatus
TACGCTGCAACGAGCAACAACGAACGTTTTAAATACTTTTATACTAGCGAGCTTTTAAATAACAAGTGACACTAAACATTATGAGCCCCTTACTTATGGTTTAAGATTGCAGGGTGTCTTGCAAACATTTATGGGAGGACCTCCAGGCTCTGTGCTGCAGAGAAAGACTTGTTTGCAAGCAGCTGAGTGTGACTAAGAACAACTTTAATGACTATGAAGTGGAGTATCTGAGTAACTACAAAAGACACAAGGTATCTATGTACAACTGTAGTTATTTGTGGATGCAACTGTTTTTTTTTTTCTTAATAAACATTATTCATATCACTGTAACCTTTAAAATATGCCTGTTTAAGGGTCGAGAGTTCTTCCTGGTCAAGTGGAAAGGCTACACGGAGTCAGAAAGCACATGGGAGCCTCTCAAAAATCTTAAATGCCCCAAACTCTTACACCAATTCAAACAAGACATGAAGACGGCTCTGCTTCAGGCCAACGAACCACTTGATTCAGAGTCTTTAAGTGCCCCTATTGTCTCCTTTCTTCTCCAAAGGGCCAAACAACGAGTGAAGCTTCAGAAATGGGAAAACCTTATGAGCCAGACCTGCAAGCAGAAGGGCCACATATCCGTCTGTAATGAAGTCGACCTGGATGGGCCTCCTAAAAACTTCACCTACATCAATGAGAATAAGTTGGGGAAAGAAGTGGATGTGAATCCATTGATAGTGGGCTGTGAGTGTGACGACTGCTTCTCTCAGCCTGTTGGCGGCTGCTGCCCAGGGCTGCTGAAGCATCGGAGGGCATATAATGACAGCAGACAGGTGAAAGTGATGCCTGGTGTGCCCATCTACGAGTGTAACTCCAAATGCAGATGTGGGCCAGACTGTGCAAACAGGGTTGTGCAAAAAGGGATTCAGTATGATCTATGCATCTTCAAAACAGCCGATGGGAGAGGTTGGGGAGTGCGGACGCTGCAGAGGATTTACAAAAACAGTTTTGTTATGGAGTATCTTGGAGAGGTAAGCAAGTTAAAGAGAGAGAGATCACCAGATGAATGTCATTCCAAATCTGTGTAAACACCAAAATCTAACAATTGTGCTGTAACTGTTTATGTATATACAATGAAAAAAAAAATGGTACAGATATTTTTCAAAATACCTTGGTTTGTTTTATTAATCTTTTGGGGGTAAATACTGTTCTGTGAATGTTGATTACTGACCTGCTGTCAGCTGTGTGTTGCATCAGATCATCACGACCGAGGAAGCAGAGAGGAGAGGAGCGCTGTACGATAAGCAGGGTGTCACCTACCTGTTTGATCTGGACTATGTGGATGACGTCTACACCATTGACGCGGCTCATTATGGAAACATCTCTCACTTTGTCAACCACAGTGTGAGCACTAACTAGCTGTACACATCATCTGGGCTTTCTATCAAGTAATTTGGAACAAATCCTTGTAAAGTGATCTTTATTTATAGAAAGTATGTTGCATGAAGAGCTTATGTGTTTTCTTGATGTTACAGTAATTGTAAAAGAATTCAGGCATTATAGTAACCTGTACAATATATTAGTTATATTGTTTATAGTTAATAGAAGTATAATATAATAAAAGTCACAAAGGATAACCCATAAGAAATATACTGTATGAATTAATATGGAAAATAAGATAACATAACCACACTGGATTTTCGCATACACCAGATATTAAACAGCATCATTGATAATAATTAGAAATGCACCAAATCATGATTTCTGAAGGCTCATGTGACACTGAAGGAGCGGTGTCTGCTGAAAATTCATCTTTCCGTGAAAGCAGTAAATAACAATCCATTTAATAGAAAGTATTTGCGTATTCTATATATTTTTAAATAAATATTTTTCATATATTAACATTATAGCTTAAAATTTCACAAAGCATGAAATTAGTACATCTTCACCTGTTGTTTTTCCAGTGCGATCCAAACCTGCAGGTTTATAATGTTTTTATTGACAACTTGGATGAGAGACTTCCTAGAATCGCACTCTTTGCAAAACGAGGGATCAAAGCAGGAGAAGAGCTTACCTTTGACTACAAGATGACTGGTAGAATATTTTTTTTATCTTTTACTTTTATTTATTTATTTACATATTTAGGTGGCTGACTAATTACAATGAAATACAAAAAAACATATCTTATACATATTTACATTTGCAGTAATACCTACCTACTCCTCATTTTTTGCTGCAGTTGATCCAGTGGATGCAGAAAGTTCCAAAATGGACTCCGAGTTCAGTCGGGCTGGAATTAAAGGATCACCCATCAAACGGATCCATATAGAGTGCAAGTGTGGAGTAAAGAACTGCCGGAAATATCTGTTTTAATCAGTGTGTACTATGGCAGGCATCACAATACATGTCAAGATCTTAACACATTTCATGAAATGTTTAAATTTTTTGGTGTATGTTTATTTATTCTTTTACTTGTGTGTTTGTGCGTTACATTTTGTTTTAATGTGTGATGCTTGGTGCCTTTTATTAATTCAGTTAATAATTAATTTGACCTATTTTCAGCACTGTTTTAATAAAATAACATTTCCCCACATGATTATGCTTGTTTTATATTCTTTTGTCCAGTTAATAAAATGAAACCTTTGATACTGTGTGAAGTGATATGGAATCTCAATTCTAGAATATTGCTTACCTCTATATATATATTCCACCAGATGGTGCTATTGTATTCATACAAACCAAAGAAAGTGTACACCTCAAAAGAGCTAAAGTTTGTGAAATTACAAAGATAACCATGTCAGAGTTGGAGATTATTAGAAATATCAGTGAAAACAGTACGTGCTTCCATTTCTTTTAAAGTTACAGAAGTTTTGTGAGATTGCTCCAATACTACTAATAATGTGAACTATTGATACAAGGCTTTTGTAACACATACAGCTGTTTCTATCCATGGAATATATAGTATATCTAGCTATTATAAAGCTACAAGATAAAACAGCAATGATATGTGCAGTGAATATGACAGAGGCAGATACAGATAGAGTCATCTGGCCTCGCTTGATCTGTGGCCTGAATCCCCAGCTTGGGCCAGACAGACAGTCAGCCCAGCTCAGCTTTAACCTCCCATGAGGAGGTGAGATTCCTCCAGGCAAGTGCTTTTCCTTGTCCCCCTCTCTCTGCTGTTGTAGTATTCTGTCCTGCTATCATTCTGTTTGTTTTTCTATCCACATCTATTTTTCGTAGCGATCTTCGCCCCAGTAGAACCTATATATATATGTTACTCTGTACATAACATCAGGATAGTCTGAGGGTGAGTGTTTGCCTTTATTGGATTTGCTGGATTTGCCATGGAACAAACCTCACTAAGCACAGACTGGCAAACATTAATCAGTTGACCTCACACATATGGTCTGGGCATCTAACCATGGCCAATCTCACGCCGAGTGGACTAATGTTCACTCACCGCATGCTGCTTATCACTGGAACCTTTAGATTGCGATATTACAGAGGCAGCCATTATAACATCAAGCATGTATATAGCCAATATAGTGATATTGAAGGCTCATGCAAATATTCTGTAACTGGAAAGATCCAGATAAAAATCTGATGTAAGGTAAATCTGATTAGTTGATCTATCAGGGGAGATGCCCGTTCTGTTTAGTACATTGTCACTCTGACACATTTTAGCTGACTCACTCTGACCCTTCTGCAGTGCGGACCATCAGCCGTAAGTATCAGGCAGATTAAGGTCAAAGGTCAAATCATAATCCAAGCTGTGTGCCTGCAAAATGGCAAAACCCAGAAGTGAAAAATTCTAGAACTCGATCAAGAATATTTCTAAATGCACTGATTAAAAGGTCAAACATAAGGAGTCAAAATGCAACAAAAGTAAACTTTTATTGTCATGTTGGAAAAAAAAAATCCTGCTGATTTACAGATCAAGATATCTGAAAGCTGACTCACGTTGCCTCCTCAACCCCCACCTCCCCATTTTTTCCTTCACCCCCTTCATTCATCATGCATTCACAAATAAACAACTCCTAAGTTGCTCAACTAAAATTTCAGTCTGATTTCACTCTATTATGGATAGGTGCTGTCTATTGCTCTTGTGATAGTAAGCTGTATGAGTGGCTTGTCATATTGAAGCAGTTTTTCATTCAAATGTTTTCATTCTGTTATCAGTTCAGTGAGCCAGCATGATAAAATCACCTGCTCTTCCATGTATTTGATTTGGCAATTATGAGAGATTAATCAGAATCATGATTTTATGATCATGTCAGGCACTATCAATAATTAATATTAAAGGCAAAAAATTAAGACACAGGTATAAGGAAAACCTACCACAAATCAATTATGTAACAGGCTTTGCCTGCGTATGAGATGCATTGTTTAGAATAATTAAACCCAAATTGATTTTTGTGTAATACAGCTTTTCAAAATGGATGTCATGATTTCACCGTGACATATCCAGGGTTCTTTTATTTCATTTGTTTACCTAAAAGTAGGCAGTTCTCTGTGTACAACCACTGGTTTGGTCAATTCTGGGGTTAAAAGATCCCGGAATTGCAGATAAAACAACTACTGATATAGTAAACACTAAAGCGATCAAATGCTGATCATCCAAGAAGTTACTTGAATATCAGTATTCATGAGCTGTGTATTTATTTCAGATTGATCAATTTTTTGAAAGAAAAAAAAAATCATATTCAGCAATTAATTAATTAAGGATTTAATTGCCAAACAATGACTGATGTCTCTTTTCATGTAAGATGCGGTAAACGATGCATTCCTTTATGAGTGTTGGTTATGATCCATATTCCCTGTTGATTTTAATCAACAGTATGTCTTGTATAAGGCTCAGCTCTTTGTAATGAGTACAGTTTGTAATCATTGAAGTTTTAGTGGATCAACTACAGGAGTGGTTCCTTTCAGATGCTGTGTCTCTGACCTTTCACCTTTGCTTTATTTCTCATGGGTACCCAGTTCCAGCCACACACTCATACTCAGCGTAAACACTCACACACACATGCGTGGTAAAAAGATGACGATCAAGGGTATGACCCCACCCTTCACTCTGCCCCCCACTTGAAGTTAGTGCGTTGTCCATATAATACACATGAAATTACACAGAGGTTCACAGTTATTTTACAAAAGATAAGATGCCTGAAGCAACTAAAAATGTTCTACCAGGCATTTTGGCTTGTTACAAAATCACATCCGTTTCACCCAACCCTAACACCGACCCAAGCAATTTTCTTATTCACAAGTGAATACAACAATAGCCCAAACCATCATTCACATACTGTCCCCCACCCCAGTCCCACCCAAAGACAAGAAGAAGAAAAAAAGTCTCAAAGAAATCCTTAAGAATCCAAGAAGTTCCTTTTAATTCCACTGAAAATCAGTGTGTGTCTCTGTGTCACGTTTTTTTTTCTTCGTAAATTCAAGTCTCTCCAGAGAACTGAGCAAAATTGTACACTCCCACGTGTCGCAGTTCACAAATTCAATAATGCAGCCGATGCAGCCGTCTTTTTACCCGCAACCCGTAGGCTTGTGAAGGGCAGCGAGACGTGTCCTCTGATAATCCACAAATACACAGTGTTGTGTTTTCCCCAGCATATGTTTTAGTATGATTTATTGGTGTCTATAGAAGCATACAGCTTTCAGATCATTCTTGCATTGATAACATTAAACCTTGGTAATGGAGTAAGGCATAAAATGCAGATAACAGAAAGAATTATTCCTCTTTTTCTGTTCATCATAGATGTTTTTTCGGCCTTTTTCTGTGTTCTCACAATGACAGGTTTCAGAAAAAGAAAGTCTGATCGCTCCTACCAATCCATCCCTACCGACAGAGAGATCTCATTGAACATTCACAGAAATATTACAATCTGTCCTGTCTGCATTGGTCAGCATTCTGATTCAAGTCAAAATATGCCAGAGAAATCATGTGGCTGATCAATGATTTCTTGAGTTGTGTGCAAAATATTAAGGGAAATTCATTTGACACTGAAAGCATTTCGGAATTTAGTTTACCCACTTGTTAGCTCCTAATGAAATGGAGTACTTTAAAAAATAAATCTAAACATTCCACTAACAGCTTACATGTATTTTCCTTATCGCAAACACATTCATATTTTTTGTTACAAGATTAAAATTAGATTTTTGTTTCATTTCTGCTTAACAAGAGGCCAAATTATACCGTCAGGCTTCAATCCAGGACATTCAACTTTAGGTTTCCTTACCACCTGACCATCAACTTCTTTTCAGGAATCCATATATCATGTGTTAGTATGTAACACACTGTAAACGCAAACTAAAACACCTCTAATGACACCTACCTTTCACTTACATATGATTGAAAATGTAAAGGCTGAATTCATTAACGTCCAAGATACATGTATGAAAATCACATATTAAAAATGTTTCGATCTTGTAAGCTCCCACAGGCTAGCAAACTTTCATTCAAGTAATTCAAGAAGCAAAAGACTAAGTAAGTTCTCCTCTACAACACCTGTGCAATTGATCGGAAGGATAAACGATTGGTTGTTAAACCGATATACATCATTAACAGATCAGTATTTTCACTCAACCCTGATCTGTCTCTTCACAAAATGAGACCACTTACAGTAAAATACTTCACCTTTTCTTGGTCTGAATATCATATGGTCATATGTTCAGATTCATTATGAAAATTATAAGGGCATGAGTTCTTTTGTGCAATGCTAGAAAATATTTGTAAAAATTAATAAGTAAATAGAGTTGAGAAAGAGAAAGAGACCAAATAATCCAAAACAATAAATTACAGGGAAAGAGTGCCTACAAACCTGAATAGGCCATATTTCGCCCAGATTCATATTTTCAGTCAGCTCCTTTCATCTACAATCCCTTTGAATCAACTTGAGAGGAAAACCTTATTTGTTCTGGAAGTTTCTTTAGTATACACACTGTTTTCTTATGGAGCCACAGGAAGGATTCAGCCCAACCAATTAGCATAAATTTTAGGACCTTTGTCTCTTTTTTTTTGTCAGCCTCATTCATTCCTTGAGGCTTATGCTTGGCACTCATTCTTAAAAATAGTTTAATCTCAAGTTTGTTTCCCCTTAAAGATAAGGTAATACACATGCACATAGAGTATTTTTGAATCAGTAGTTCAAATAATATAAATTACTCTGCCAGGAGTGCAGCTGTTCACAAGGCATGAACAATATTTTAGTAAATCTTTGATTCGAGGCCCTCAGGATCCTGGTAAAGGGATACAGATACGGATCCAAACCAAATGGTAATGTTTGCTGAGATCAATCATGAGAAGCCATTTGAAATAGCCTTCATACATTCACCATAAAATAGACCACCAGTTTGGTTGATTTGTACCACCCTAGCGCAAAAGATACGGTTCTTCAAACCAGTTTAGAGTTGATTTACCAAACCACACATTAGCATAGAGCCCATTTCCCCCTTAAAATCATTAAGGTGACAATAGATGCTTATTCTGTGACATCCACCCTTTTAAAGCATCTTAAACTGAATCAAAGGCCACAACAGCTCTTAAAGTTCGTTCGTGTCTCCATCTTTTTTATGCCTTCTTATTCCCTTCCCCCTGGCTGTCCACTCTTCGACTATCCAGAAGAGAAAGAAAAAAACCCAAAACATTATGAATGTACACTCATCTTCATATGACACAATAAGGCTCACGGGGCAGTTGAGGTGGAGTTCTACAGCAGGGAGGCAGGTGGGCTAGAAGGCCCTTCTTCAGGTCCTTGTTGAGGAAAAAGCAGATGATGGGGTTTACGCCCGCTTGGGCGAAACTCATCCACACGGTGGTGGAAAGATACCGGTGCGGGATGGTGCATGCCTTCACAAAGACCCGCCAGTAACAGGCCACTATGTACGGGGACCAGAGCACCAGAAAAAACAAGGTGATGACATAGAACATCCTGCCAAGCTGCTTCTCGGCCTTAAACTCCTCCATGCCTAGCAGGCGTCTGTTCTGGTTGTGCAAGTTCTGCCTGATGCCCAATAAAGTGGGGGGCATCGGGCCACGGCCAAACCCTGCTATCCAGTTCGCGGCTGCCTGGCCTGTGGCTCCAGGTCCATGAAAGGTCCAGTTTTGGCTGATGGCTGGAACCATCTGGACCGGCTTCATCTTTCGGTGCTTGTATTCGAACAGCAGGAGCTTCATGTAGACCACGTGAGTGGCCAGGATCAGCACAGCCAGCATCAGCATGAAGCCTAGCGTGTCATTGGCCTTGAAGTAGCGATGTTCAAAGATGCACTGGTCCTCCTCGCGGATGAACTTGTAGGTGCCGACGTCAAAGACGGGTGGGAAGGCCATGGCGACTGACAGGGTCCACACCATGCACACCACCGCCACACAGGTCCAGAAGGTCATTCGCTTGGAGTAGAAGCGGTGGTGGGCAATGGCCATGTAACGCGTGACGCTAATGCAAAACAGCATGAAGGCAGCATGGAAGCAAAAAAGGACGGCCATAAAGGCCACCACCTTGCAGCTAAACACGCTGTAAGTCCAGGCTGAGCCGTTCTTGATAGACACCAGGACAAAGGGAAAGCAGACTGCTGAGCGGATGGTGTCAGCGAGGCAGAGGTCCAGAAGAAAGTAGTAGGGTGCCTTGTGTAGGGCTCTATCCCTTAACACTAGCAGGGACACCACTAAGTTTCCCACCAGGCTGATGCAGATGATCAGCCCCAGAAGGACAAGTTTCACATAAGTAGACACGGCCGAGGAAGGTGCACCACCCATCACGCCTCCAGTCGTGGACACCACGGCCGCCAAAGGGTTCCCAGGCCCATCGCTGCTTGCGTTACCGTTGGCCATCCCTTTTGCTGCTCAAATCGTACTCCTCCTCCTTCGACTCCTCCTTTACCCCCGCTTCCTCCACTCCCTCCTCCACCTCCGCCTCCTCCGGCTGAGCTGTCGTCCGTACTCGTGGTTGCCTTTCGTTGTTGTCTCAAATGGAACGAGAGAAGCTTGATCTGCATTGCCCCATTTTTGTACAGTTTTCTTATTAGCTTCCCTTCAAATGTGCCACCTCTTCTGGCCTCCACACCTATGAATAGAGAACATTTGTTACCCTTGTTTTCTCACACAAACAAATGCTGGTCTTTAAAGGCCACAAACACTACTGATTTTAGGAGAAAGTATAGGATTTTTATCATTCCTGAGAGAAAGATTTTTAGTTCAAGAAGACTGAGATAGCATAAAGTGATATTGATCCAGGAAAGAGAGAGATTTTTCTCTATACCACTATACTACAAGTTCTTTCTTTGCAAATAAAAACAGACAAATAAGGTAAACTACTGGAGGCACATAACAACAGTACCTCTAGTACTTCTATGGCAATTCATAATTGGCAAATTCTTAAAGTCAAAAACGGCAAAGTAGATCTGAAAAAACATGAAAATAAATAGAGATTATCTGGAGTTATTTACCAATTATGGAAATGCACTGCTGCTCAAATGTATAGGGAAAAGCTTATATTCACATTAACATTCTGTTTTGGTTTGTTCAGGTTTCACACTGCACCAATGCTGGTCAAGATGAAATAAATAACAATAATTACTCTGCTTTAATTTGCTTTTTTTTTTAATCTTATTTTCTTTTAAATTTGCTGATTTACAGGGCTGTCCATATGTTTAAAATAACTTTACAAGCCCAAATTCCAGTCAGAAAGAAATAATAATAACAGAAATGGAAAGTGGAATGGAAAGTAACTCAAGTCTGGAGAGGTTAGAAGTTACCTTAAACATATTTTAATTTGGCACAGTGTCTTAAAATGTGTATTATGCAGGAAACACTGAAAAAGAAGCAAAATGGTTACTTCTGTTTAGTGCATGTTGACAAGTCCAAATTCAACCTAGATATTATGGTTGTGACACTTGACCTCGGCAATGTGCACAATCTGCCTATGCTACTGAAGAGCGTTGGCGCAATGATTTGGTTTCACATTGTGTCAGCATGATAAAGAATGTGTCTCACATTTGCAAAATCTGCTGTAGCTTTATTCTAACTTTGCATGTAAATGACATAAGATTTCTCAAGACACCTCTTGGAGTGTCTGTTAGGAAATAGTGGCAGTTTATGTTTGATAAATAATGATTGTATTAAGTTAATTAGGCCTAACTGATTAAATTGAATGTCTTGTTGCTTGACTTTGTACCTTTAAATAAAACATTTATTTAAATTATTTTTTTAAACATTTCTTTACAATAAGCAAGAATATTTAATAAAACCTGACCTGAACTAAATGGGAACAGGGGGGTGCTTAAACAGTACAAAAATACACCCGACCTGACATTTTGCTTCATGATGAAACATTTTTATGTGAGAAATTAATATTTTATTTTAACATCTTGTACTGAAACCAGTATCTTGTGCTCTAAAAATGGCTCAGTGTAGATTTTGGTGAGTTTAATACATCTGTAACTGGACTGCATATGCATTAAACATTTCTTTCAATAATATTAAATATCAGTGAATGAAAGTCAAGAAAATCACATTTTGATGCTTCCCTTTCTAATTATTTATATTTCAAATAGAGCATGTTACATCAACTAAAATAGTATCCTTTTACTCATATAAATCAATTCTTTAAGCAATAATGTAAAAGAAAAAAAAAGGATAGAAAAAAGCGCACCTTGCACCACAGTATATATTTTAATTGTGTCCACCATCAGTAAACAGATCAATCAATGGTCTGCTGAATGGGATAAGCAGGGCTCCTGTAAGCATCTGCTGTAACATGCTGAGGAACATCTTCTGCTTCCCCCTTAGTGCCGAGCAGATCAGCTGTTTCCACCACACGCTACATGGCATGCCAGCAACTAGTCATTCATGGTAATTACCTCATTGTTGCTAGGCTACAACACACCACTTTTTATATGTTGAGTATAGGCATGTGGACTGGGATGCGGGGGCCAATGAAAGAGTTAGGAGATGGGAAATATTATTCAATCTGCACTGAAAAAGAAAAAGCTTTGAAGTATATAGTGATGGCTTGAACCAACTATGTATATTCATTTCAGGGTCACCTTTTTACCAAATGTTTCTGGAAGTTCCACCAAACCCAGGCTTTCTCATTTGCACCCACGTACCGAACTGCCAGTCTCAACCCCTGGTTGATGGTATTTAGACAAGGGCATGAATTCTTGCCAAACAGACACGTCCCCTGCTGTGGCGAAGAACAGCCAAGCTAGTGTTATCCCACTCTCTCAATTTGAAAGAGCATTGATCCATGAATTCAGGTGTATACCTTCACCTGCTATGGTGCTATTGGCAGCATTAAAAAGCCATTTGTGCTAACCCTCAGCTGCTAACAGCCTCTGGTAGAGAGAAAGCTAAAAGTAAACGCCAGCTGATGACAGAGTCACAGAGTACCTTAGTCCAACAGGAGATAGAACTGTGCCGACCCATTGTTTTAGAGCAGAAACACTAATTCGCTTGTGTCACAGCAATTACAGCTGCTTGTTGCTAGGCTACAGGGTCCTTCTGCCTTGTGCGGTGTATGTGTCTTTGTAAGCCTGAATGCAACTCAGAATTGTATGCGTTGAGGTGAGCTGAGAAGGAAAGTGTCACTCATGAGGAATAATCAGCTAGAACAGAGACCTAAGTGAATGTTTCTGTCAGAGAGAAGATAAAATGTTACAACCTTACCATGACATCCGGTTTACAAATTGTACTGCTTTACATCAGTTACAGGTGATTCAATTTCAAAAAATGTTTGGGTAGAAACCGACAGATGATGACAGCGTAATTATAAATATGATAAATATTAAGTCACG
This sequence comes from Enteromius unitaeniatus, assembly GCA_032359435.1. Taxonomy (NCBI): domain Eukaryota; kingdom Metazoa; phylum Chordata; class Actinopteri; order Cypriniformes; family Cyprinidae; genus Enteromius; species Enteromius unitaeniatus. The sequence continues at coordinate 6,962,336 of JAUMHI010000046.1, forward strand.
AAACGTGTTACATGCGTGTCACCTAACCTCATACTCCTTTATGCAAATAAAAGATGAAAGGCTTAATCAATATGAAACTTGAACAACTGTTTTCCAAGTGCTTAATGTCACATTTTTCACTTCAAAATAAGTGGTTAAGTGACCTGGTATAGGGGGAATATTAACATTTTTATGGTCAAAAGATGACTATTTGCATACGGACGGTTCCCACAGTAAATGCTAATGCGCTCATGCTTTGTTCTGTGAAATAAAGTGCTAAACAGGAAAGTGGCTTATTTGGATGTGTCAGAGCTGTTACTGTCGTTCTTTTCACCTACATAAGTGAAAGTTCACCTCTCTATTTTCTCAGCTCTAGACAGACTAGTGGGAGACAAGTATGCATTCCAAAGAGGGCGGATGAAAGTTTAATTTTACTCAATGAAACAGAATTTACCCTCCTTTCCTCCACAATTCTTTGATAGGCCCGTTAACAATCTCTCATATATTCAGTATGGAATGTACTTGCCTTAACACCCATTTATAGCTATTATTATTATTATAGCACATAAGTGTATTATGTGCAATGACAAAAGGTTAGATTTGATTATAGGTGTTTTTTTTCTTTTCTTTTGGTAAATATTTTGACATATTTCTTTTATTGTATACATTTTAAAGCAAACTACTTCATTAAATAATTGAAATAATAGAATTTTGGATTAAGAAAAGACATAAAGTTAAGACAAATGGGCACAAATCACAAAGATTTGCTGATTAAATGAAGGCCTAATATTGTAAGAGACCTGTCATTCCAATAAAAAACTAAATAATATAACATGAAAGACATGAGAGGTAATGACATGCAGAAAATGAATAAAAAGTATATTGTGATTAATTTTGATTCTATGTAAAACCCTCCTAATTGCATTTTATATATAAGTTGAATAGTATTTTATATTCACAAGATTTTACATTTTGTCAGACTAATATTCGGTAAAATCAATATTTTTCCCACACAAAAGCATTAGCTCCATTGTACCCATTACAGTTGTCATCCCATGGGTTATCATTATGTTAAATTAATTATTCTGAGTCTTTAATATTTCCCTCCAGAGGTTTAGTGTGCTCTTATCTCGCATTAATAGTGAGAAGGCCTTCGATGTCGTTGGGAGGAGTCAGATGTAAAGGGAGTTGGTTGGAGGTAAAAGGCTGGATAGCAACAGCAGTGAATATCGCTACCGTGGTCTCGGTGGGAGGAGGCGACGCGGAATTCACCAACCAAACGAGCCTGAATCATTTCGACTCTCCCACACCTATAGTTTTGATACGATACAGAAAGAACAGTGTGATCCCGTCGTTCGTGGTTAGCTTTTATAAAACGGGGTTTTTTTTCGCATCTCCATCATCTTCATTTGCGTTGGACTATCGGTGCGCTTGGTGATGCGCCACACTGATATACCTACATGAATACGTTTATTGAACTGGAGCCTGTTTTACAGCGCGTGCGTTGTCGATGGTTTTTCTTCAAACACACGACAGAACATAAAAATAATGTATTGCCTACAACTAATGACGTGAGCCAATACGCAAAAGTGCAAATGACCCGTATGGACAGTGTCAGAGCGCATATAGCCTACAGTCCCAGACAGTGTTACACTGATATTTCGTTATCTAACTCTCTTGGGTGCGATTCCTATCTTCTTGGATATGCTGAGCATTGCGACCTGCACGGCTGTCATTAGATATCATGAACAACTCCAGTCTCTCCCTCTCTGTGTGTCTTATTCCTCGCGTGTTTGCGTGAGGGACAATGAAATAACAAATGCATAAAACAGGCCTGCGTTTCACTTCAGTACATAGTATGCGTCATGACGAGAGTCACTAATGCTGTTTTTTATTATTACTATAATGTATTTGTTATTATTTAAATGCTCGAGCATTTGTAGGCTATCTCCCATTTTATAGCTAGTTAATTATATGATAAACATCAAATAAGGGGTTCATAATGTGATAAAGCTCTTACCTATACTTCTCGATCTTCCTCCAGACAATGGGTCTTGTCTCGATGGTAGGCCTTAACGGGAGCTTGTTGCAAATATATGAAAAAATACAAATAAATAAAAACACACAAAAAAGGTGCAAACGCGTTTTTTCGACCCGATACAACGCGTGCAATGAATCGCACATGAATTCAAATTGTAATCCAAGATGAACCTCGACGTCCTTTATGAACAACAGAGAATGAAAAAAAAAATAATTAATGAATTAATTAATACAGGGAATGGTCACGTCTGGAAAAAACAGAAACAATATCTGTTTCACTGGAAAGTCTTTTGCCGAACGGTTTAAACAATATTATGCCAGAAGCTGGAATATTACACAAATACGGGTTTTAAAAAACAAAAAATATCGTTTCCTCTTTTTTCGTGTGCATGTCATGTCTTCGGGTTTTCCATAAAGCTAGGCCAAGCCTTAGCAGTATATTCCCATCACACGGTAACTAAATCAAGCAGAGTTTAATAGCACAATTACTCTATTTCTGCTGTGTTTTGTGGTACCGTTTAATCCTGAGACACAGCGTCAGTCTCATTATCTTGTGCGCAGATTTAGACGTGTAAATAACGACTGGCTCTCGCCACTGGGCTACAGGACCAGGCGCTTCTTCCCATCTTCATTTTCTGACTGGAGCCAAAGACATTTTCTCCCACGCCACACCGATAAACATCTTATCTTCGACGGGAATAAATCCGCTTTATAACGCATCATCCCTCGGTATATCCATTGGCATCAGCGTTGTCCTCTCACAGACTGTAGTCATTCTACGCGGAGACATGTACACAGTACATGTAAGCGCCCTATATATTTAAAATGCATAAGCCTGGTACGGTCTGTGATGCAAGGCGCAAAAAAAGATGGATCACACATGACAGTCAGACCCGATTCTTTGCTCGGGAATTCGCCATGACTGTCAGCATCCCGGTGCCATCGCTGATTTAAGAATGGTAACGAAAAATGAACGAAATGAAATGGGTTCTTCTGCGATGGTGAATTGGAAACAGCGGCTCCCGTCTCTGCGCTCTACCTCAGTTTTCTCTGGATCGGATCCCTTCGGAAACGTCTCGGGATTTTTCGGCAGCCTCATTGACGCTGTTCTCCCCAACACAGTCACAGTGGTGCACTGAAGTCACATAGACAACCACAACTTTTAAATAACCAGTGTTTTTTTAAAAACATATAATCAGCATATTTACAAATTGCATTAATGCTGTATCAGGTTTGTCTTTTTGTAGTTTTTAGTTTTAGTTAGTTACCCTTTTGAATTTGGTGGGCTAAGGAGATTGGCGTCAAAATAAGTGCATTTTTATGCATGCTGTCATAAAATTAGAATATAGGCTACTAATATGTACTTTTAACTGAATATTTACTTTTTGTAGGCTACTAACATGCTATGAGATTTTTATGTAGCCTGCCTTAAGGAACTGCCACACTAACAGCTTATTGACAGTCATACAACATTGTGGATAACTAAGTAATTTATTTATTAACTACTTTATTTCATTAGGAATATATCAAAGTTTAAACGGAAGGTGTTTACAACACTCCAATTCTCTCCTCTATGGCTTTTTGGTCTTTGGCACATTTTTGACTGAAGAGAGGAATGTTGTAAGCCAGCTCGCTCAGTAGGCCCTTGGTGTGTGAGCGTTTAATCTATCTGTAACTTGCTGGTAAAAAGGTGTTTTGTCTCTGCGTGACACAGCGATCCGCTGCGTGCTCTCATGTCTGGCCAAACAGCTGCCTGAACCACTGGAAGCCGCGGGAACAGATGGCCTCACCCTACAAAGGAAAAGCCGACCTGAGGACACACAATCAGTCACCTGAAGGTGATGAAAGTAGCCTACAAAACAGGCGTATTTGGTAATATTTTTATTTGGTAACTTCATTTAATTTGTGAAATAGTCCAGCTAACAATTTTCGGTTCCCAGAATGTTCTGGGAAGCTTAGTTTTTGGTTCTTAGATCATTCCCAGAACGTTATCTAGAACGTTCCCCTTTGGTTAACCAGGAAAGTTTTCTTGACATAAATAGAACGTTCTCTTTAGGTTATGGGAACGTTCTGGGAACCTTTAGGGGAACGTTGCCCTAACGTTGCGGTAACGTTCCCTATAGGTTAGGGGAACATTTTGGGAACCTACAGGAAACGTTCTATTTACGTCAAGAAAACTTTCCTGGCTAACCAAAAGGGACCGTTCTATATAAGTTCCTAGAAGGTTCCCAGAAAGTTCTCCTAACCTTTTTAGGCTGCTGTACTTCCATAGCCTAATCATCCAGCACCCCCGTGGCACGGAAGATGGACGGACATGGTCTTCAATATATCAGTATTACAAACTGTGTCTTGTTTTAAACTATTGTTTAACCATTAAAGATAACCAGAGCATATTTAACCACCAGGACCATTAAAATAGGCTGAATTTTCCGTTAATATAAGATTGACCATGCGTTTCTTCAGCACCAAATAACTTCAACAAAATATTGGGGTTTAAAATTTTATTTTTTACATACATTAAAAGTGAAAAACATTTATTTGATTAGGATTATGTTTGTTTCTTACCACTTAACAATGAGGTGCTTCTCTCTTTTGGTCCGTAAACAAAAACTTCTCAATTAATATTATGTTCTCTTCAATTAATGTTAGACTGGTAAAATATCTTTAGAATTACAATATTTAATCTCGAATATATATATGAATTATTAGTAATTACTCAACAAAGAGTTTAAGAGATAAACGAGTGTTAGTCAATAAAACAAAATGACGCGACTTTATATGAACACAGGAGAAAAGCGCGTGCTGGGAGGATGCGCGGTGAAACATACAAACAAACCCAGTGTTTGTTATATGCTTTTACTACGCTTATGGCTATAAAATTGGAATCATATTTTCATTGTAATGTCTACACTTTATAATAAGCTTATTTCAGACATGAAATTCTGTAAAAATTGTTTCTGATTCAAAAATACACATTTCAGCATTAGAATAATCAGAACCATCTGCAAAGTTTTAATTGTTTACATAGTTATATAACAACTAAAAATAACTTGCAGGGAACGTTTCCAGCGTAAACTTTTATTGTATGTAATTATTATCAAATTATTTAAATAATTTTATGTATGTTTCTTAATAATCATAATTTCTTAAATCATCTTACATTAGTCACTTGGCATTAGTAGAAAAAGCTTATTTACTTTAAATGAATGAGGATACTACGTGTCCACTACGCGCCTTCTAGTGGACAGAACAATTGGGTGCCACTGTATTTATGTCAAACACTGCTTTTTTCAAATTGGAGAAAGACGTCAATTTGTCATCTGTGATGTTTTTTTTATCACAGTAATGACACTGTGGCGTGATTATTTTATATTTTATATTTTTTTGCGTGTGAAGTGGTATAGTGACAATTGTGGTGTTAATGGCTACATAAATAATAATTATTTATTGAATAAATGTTTTGTGTTACTATAAAACAATGTAACAAATAAAATAAGACATGTAAAAGTATTATTTAAAAGAACCACCACATTTATTTAATACAGAATCAATTTCCATAAAATATTACCACTATTTCATAATGTTGTCATTTTTTAAGACATCTATCATTTTTGTTCACATGAGATGAGTTCTGAATTTTGTTTACCTTTTGTGATTTTATTTTTAAATAATATCACAATGCCTGATTCCTTTTTTGTCTGTTAACACAAATGAATCCTCAATATTTAGCTATAGGCTACTGTCCTGTGCAAATCAATTTCTCAGAGTTCTACTGCAAAGGCCAGTTCAGGGGCAAAAACTGGCTTAAATCTGACTGGCTTAAATATGTTTCATAGTCTACAGAAGTGCCTTAAGGTTGATAATGAATTAATCTCCACTTCATCTGCAGTGTCCACTTCATTCGCCCGTTCAATGCAAGGCCTAGCACAAATAACAGAATAGTATTTAATGACTGATACATGAAATATAGAAGTGAAGCATGGAATTTGTTCACTGAATTTCTACAGAGATTTATTTGCGATAAGTTCCTTTCCGTAATTAGAAAGAGCGTTTGTCACTCGTTCCAGTGAAAGTGTTTATCTGTGCATATTTGAAGGCATGTAAAATAGTGCAAATGTCGACGTTGAGTGACAGGATTTCAGAGGAAATCAGAATGCTGCTTATCAGAAATCAGAACATGTCATGTGTGACATTTGCTAACCACAAAAATAAGAATTCTCATCAAAACAAACTTGTCGTTTGCTCTTGTGAGGACAGTCCCATTTATGTAAATTTTATTTTTTGTGTGTGCGAATGTCTGTGTGATTGCAGCAGCCATTTTCATAATTCTTAGCTTTAAATGAAACCAGTTAAGTTCAGTCAGTATATGATTTGGACGCGTTGAACCAGCTTTACTGTGCCTTAATAGAATGAAATCCAAAAATAATCATTGATATTATTGCGTTCTGTTATGATGTAATAAGCAAATAATTAAAATGTAATAAGTAAACCACAAAAGATTAAAATATCTGAATAGTAGATAACTTTAAGCAATGAAGATGTCAGCTGCTAGAGAGGTCACTCACTAACAGTCGGTTGTTGGTGTTTATTACAGTGAAAGCTGAGGTAATCATAGTTTTTGAAAGCTTAGGAGAAGACGGTTTTGGTGACGAACACATGCTGCTGTTAGAATTTAAGATCAAAGATTCATATGTAAAACAAAACACTGTGAGACCCAGTTTTCAAAATCCCAGACAGTTTCACATTTCAACATCAGCATTTGCACTTTGGTCAGGCACTGGCTGGTACTTCGTGTGATAGTTCTCACATATGAATATTGGGTCATGTTGTTTCAGTGGCAGCAATACATCATAGAATCAGTCTTCTACGCCTACAAATGTATAGAATCAGCTGAGTCAGAGAACACCTACAATAAGAAATACTGAGTCATACTACTTAAAACACATTTGACTCATATTTGTGTAAAAAAAGATGAATATCAACTGAGGCAGATATCTGGATAACTAGAAATGCGAGCCAAGAAAATGTCATGCTTTAAAAATAGCATCCTTACTGCTGAAGAACAAAAGGGTCAGACATGTTGCAGTTGTGCCGGTTGCAGCTTAAAGATTTGAATAGTTGCAAGTCAATCAATGCACTTTGTTTAGTTGATCCTCCTCAGGAATTTTCTTCAGCTTCAGTTTCATTCAGTGAGATAATGCAACAATATTCTTACTAAGGATATTTGGTAACACTTTCTGTGAAGCCGGTATTTATAATACATTATAAGGGTAGTCTTAAGGCATTATAATGAATGCATAATGCATTATAAACACATCTCATGAATAATTATAAAAAAATTATAATTCATTATAATAGTTACATATTTGTGATTATACACACAATTAACACTATATTAAATCTACTTCATTTGTAATGGACTATATCATATTTTGATATTTTTCATTTACGATCTGCACAATTCCTTATAACATCTCGTGAGTGGTTACGTGCTGAGTGTTATTTAAGTGTTTCCTGTGAGGCTATTATATGTTTATTATGTAAACCCAAGAGTATTAGTAGACTAAAATAGGGTAGGTAGAACGGTCACATACTTGCAAAGTATCATATACTCAGTATGTCTGTTGAGGACCAATTCAATTCAATTCAATTCAAATGTATTTGTATAGCGCTTTTCATAATACATATCATTGCATCACAAAATTAGCGTAGCTGCTGTTCAAACTAAGAAAATGAAGATTTGTTAAACCAGAGCTAAAAGATTAATAATGAACATCTGATCAGATATGACTGCAGAAAAAGTTGAGATGCATTATTCCAATGCTTGGCTAAAAAGATGTGTCTTTAATCTAGATTTAAACAGAGAGTGTTTCTGAACCCTGAACGTTATCAGGAAGGTTGTTCCAGAGTTTAGGAGCCAAATGTGAAAAAGCTCTACCTCCTTTAGTGGACTATGCTATACTTGGTACTACCAACAGTCCAGAGTTTTGCGATCTTAGGGATCGTGATTATTGTAGCGTGTTAGAAGACTAGTTAGGTATGCAGGAGCTAAGTCATTAAGTGCCTTATAGGTAAGAAGTAATATTTTATAGCTGATGCGGAATCTAATAGGCAGCCAGTGCAGAGACTTTAAAATTGGGGTAATATATTTTCTTGTCCTGGTAAGGACTCTAGCAGCTGCATTTTGGACTATCTGTAGCTTGTTTATTGAAGATGCAGAGCAACCATCTTGTAGTGCATTACAATAGTCCAGTCTAGAGGTCATGAATGCATGAACTAGCCTTTCTGCATCAGAGAAGGGTAATATGTTTCGTAGCTTTGCAATGTTTCTAAGATGGAAGAATGCTGTTTTTGTAACATGAGAAATATGACTTGCTGTTGCTGTCTAATATAACACCCAGACTTTTGACTGTAGTGGAAGTAACAGGACATCCGTCTAGATCGAAATAAGTCAAAACATTTTGTGCATTGTTTTTTGGTCCAATAAGTAATATCTCTGTCTTGTCTGAGTTTAATAGCATCCAATCTTTTACATTTTCGAAAATTTAGACGTTTCATCTGGTCTTGTTGAGATATATAGTTGAGTATCATCAGCATAACAATGAAAATTAATCCCGTG
>JAUMHI010000046.1:6971073-6983215 GCA_032359435.1 Enteromius unitaeniatus
GTATCCTGTTTTCTGAGTAACATTGAGAATATCACTGTATATTGTTGCAACACCACCACCACAACCACTCTGACGGGAACCAATCAAAATAAAGTGTTAGCATATATTTAGATACTCTACTAAAGGGTAATTGGCATATAGTTGCAGAGTTATTAATCAACAGCTGTCTGAAGGGTACCATCAAAACAATCAAACAAAACAAAAAACAAATGTTCAACAAGCTTAATAGAAAGCGTTACTGCATATTTTATACTGTGGTATTACACTGTAAAAAAACAGCAGATATTAAAGGGGTTGTTCAACCCAAATCGAAAATGTTCTAATTTCTCTCTCACCCTTGTGTCGCTCCAAACCTGTGTGAAATTATGAAGAAAATTTGGGTTCAAGCTGCATTGCTGAATTGATTTTCATTAAATTGGCAGTGGAACTTTAGTTTATATCTTTATGTGTGTTCCACAGAAGAGAGAAAGTCATAAAGGTTTGGAACAACATGAGGGTGACTAAATTATGACAGAATTTTCATTTCTGAGTTGAATCATTCCTTTATTAAGTCACTATGATGTCTTTGTGTCACTACGCAGCCGACTGTCTACATTGCTATTATGCTATTACTGTATGCTTTTGGGTGTTGTAACCTTTGTTCTGCGTTGTGACTCTGCGTCTTCTTATACCACACGCTGTATATAAGAGAGTAATGACAATAACTTTCATTTGAACTATGGCACAGAAGTACAGAAAACTGTTAATGCATACTTTTATACTTATGACCGATGATGATTTCGCCTTCACGGTTCTCACTTAATTTCTTATAAATGTGGCTCAAAACATTACAGTGAATTTTGCCTGTAATGTACATAGAATTACCTGCAGAATTTTAGAAAAAGCATTCATTGAATTTTATGTAATTTTTTATGTAATTTTCAAAAAGCAATTGTTATTTATTTTCTGATTTTATAGAGAAAATTGGCGGGAAAGAGATTTACAGCCAAAAACGTAAAAAGTTTGTGAGACTTTATCATGATGATGATATGTATTGTTATTTTTTAAATTTTATGCAATACCTCCTTCAGACACGTAACTGCATACTTAAAACAATGCACAAAAGAAGTTGGAAACTTAAATGGAAACAACGTCTCTTTAACGTCACTGACTAAAATAATGAGTGAGACTCTTTTTTCCTTTAAAAATTATGTTCACTCTATGAAACCATATGGTCGTTGGAGCATGTTGTTTATGAATACCCTAACTGTGTTGTTTGTGGAACATTTCTTTCTATTTCCTTTGTGATGACACACAGTATTTTCTGAGTATAAATAAGTGCTGGATACTGACTACTGGCAATGACACATTCTATGTGGGAAGGTGGCAACTTCAGGTGAGTCTTAAAATACACTACAACAACGCTGCGGAAACTATTAATTGTCCTTCAACTTAACTGATGTTTCGCACAATAATATCATATTTTTAAAAAAACCTTGTTTGTTTGTTTTTTCTCAGCTGTGGAAACAATAAGATTATATAGACCAGTAAATTTATATATATTACAGATTTTTTTTAAAACGCCTTTGCCATCAAATATTATATTATAATTAATTAGTTTTTTAAAAAGATTTTTATTGTAATTCTGCTTTGGACAGGTGTTTTATTTCCATTCCAATAAGGCATACTAATTTTGTCATAGGTTATAAAGTACCACAAAATTCGATTAAATTATAATTTAAATGTTAAATGTTAAATAAAGCTAGGAATAATTTGTAAATATTAATTTGTCTGTAAATCTCACAATAGCATTAAAATGTACAAATAACATCTATTTTGTTATCCACTTAATATTGTGTTTATCCCAGTGAAACATTTAAATGGAGAAAGACATAACCTAACATAATCTAATGCATTTTTAAATTGCCAGTGAATTGCAGTGGTTATGCCTTCCATCTTCCACAAGAAAACGCGCGCTCAATCTCTGCAGACTGATGTGTTAGATGGTCTTTCTTAAGTATGTCCTTTGCCATACACGGAAGAATAATATTGCTGCATGTCATCTGCATGTGATCTTTGACCTTTGATTTATAAATCGAAGAACCTAACATTGCATTCATTCCTTTCATGTGAGATTTTATCTCTTTTTTCTTTCTCAGATTGTCATTTTTATCCTATAAAGATCCTGTCACTCTAGTTTTTAACCAGAACTGCACAGGAAGACGGCTGACTACAAAGGTGCAAGGTAAAGAACGCTGCATGTTAGTATATATTTACTTACATTTTTTCTGAAATGCACTTGATTTAATACTGCCTGAATGACAACTTTGATGACAAAGTATCCCATGCAGGCCTCAGATGAGACAGCTATGGATTATGGTTTCTCCAAATGATCAAAAATGTGTATAGCTCCTCAAATCTCAATTCACAACACCGGTGTGCACATAAGATGTATGCTGGGACCTATTTGCTTGTTGAAAAAAATGCTAATGAACATGCATTTGAACACTTGCTTTGCATTGCCAAATAATAATTGAACTTTGTTGTAAAGCAGATGATACTTTCTAGTACAATGTATGTTGCATGTTCAAAATTGAGAGTGTTATTATTGAAATGATTTACTGCTTAGCTTTATTGAATGTATACCTATACTCAAACATCGGAAATATAAAAGTGGGAGGATAAAAGAGATAAATTGATGGTCACTGTGAGTCATTTTGTTTGTTTTTTTTCTCAAATCTTTGCGGATAATATTCTGATTTTACGAAGACAAACATAAGCTCAGTTTTTCAACTTTCATGTGGTAGAGATGGAATGGAAAGTAGCTGACAAATATTGATGCCTATATGTAGTTTCACTCAGATTCTGTGTTGTGAGACAGGTAAAAACTGCATGTATGTGAAAAGAGGGAAAATAATTAAGCGTGAGTAATATTCCATCGCTGAATGGTGTGAACCTGAAAGCAAAACTACATACAGAGTGACAGACACTCCACACATTCTCTAGAAAAGCTAATGGAATATTCTTGAAAGCATTGGAGCTGTTTTTGTTTTGTTTTTATTAATAGAGTAAATCTAAATTAAAAATGCTTTAAGAGAATTTTGACTGAACCTTTTAGGTTTGCTTGCATTTGATGTTTGGTTAAAGTGCAGAGGAGTGCATGAAAACATCCTTTTATTGTTATAGATGCTCTAAACTCAACTCAGGCTCAATAACATCACCGACCACATTCTATCGCTGTCTTATATCCATTATCCTCTTCCTGGGTTGCCTCTATCGTGCATGTTTTTGCAAAATGCAAAGTGTGTGTCTGTGGTTTCCTGAGAGATGGGAGAGGTTTGTATCTCGTATGACAGATAGATGTCACGCATGTTTTGGGTTTGCATTTAAGCAACACTCGTGTTACCCTTTTCTGGGGACTTGACGTGCATACCTTACATGCACGTCAAATTTCATTTAATTATACCAGCTCCATCCTTCTGTTCCCTCTTGGTTTTCTGTGAGATGCCAATAGTAGCATATTTCTTTAGATTTTTCTATACGTAATTTGTGTAAGTGTTGCCAACAAATATAACTATTTTCTGTCCGGTGAACACATTCATGAAGGAGTCTGTGGACTGACATATAACACAGAACTATTTTTTTAAGTAAAAATAAAGGTAGGGCAAGGAGTAGGAAGAGCAATCTGTATTTACTTATAGTGTGACATATTTGGATCTAAGTTTAACTTTAATTTGCAAGACAGAAATAGAAAAATAGAAACATATAGAAATATTTGCTAATATAGTTAATAATATAATTAATCTCAATCAAACTACAGTCAAATATTTTATTAGGTTAAAAAATAACTTAAAAAAATAATACAATGTTATTGATTATTATCTTCCAGTAGAAAAAAAATAGATAAGTTCACATCAAAACTCTCAAATAGTGATTTTTTGAGCAACATTAAGTGATCATATTAACACAGAAAAATACAATGTTAAGTTAATCTTAAATATAAAGTATAACATTCACTTAAATGTTGTCTCTCCTACAGTATACATTATGTCAAATTAAAATGTAATATGTACGTATGTAACTCTGTACATCAATTTACAATCTTTTTCAAACTCTTGACTTCAGGAATGCCTGAGAGAGAAAGTGACAAAAGAGTGAGTGGGAGAGAAAATGAACGACAGCCACCACTAAAAGTAGAACGTGACGCATCTCCCCCTCTGTTAAACAAATCTCCTTCACCCCAGCATGTGGAACATCTTACTTCTGGAGTACGTCCTGTGAGTGAGCTTCATTCTGTGGTACTTTCTGTAACTTTAAAATGACATCCCTTTTTAGTGTTTTTTCTCTCCCTCTATGCCAGGTACATTAACAAACTACTAATATTTAAAAGCTTTAGTACAAAAGTGGTGCCTGGCCTTTTTGTGTGTTGACCTGATTCTCTGTGTGTTTGTGTGCAGAGAGCTGATGATGGGGAACGGATGCAGTATCTTCAGCTGGTGTTTCAGAATTCTCCAGCTGGCCCGATCAGGCCGTCTGTACTTCGCTCTACAGCTCTCCTGCTTCAGGGTTTGTGTTCCAATGAATTATTCAAACTCCACATTTTTCCTTGACATAGTCAAAGTGGTGAAATCCTCAGAGATGTCATTATATTCCATATATTTACATGTTATGATGAGCAAAGGCATTTTAAAACACAATAACTGCTGTTGCATACTCCATATAAGTCTTTAAATTGAAAAGCTTTAAAAAAAATAAAAAATAAATTAAACAAAACATGAACTGTGTCTGAAGGATGTTGTTTTACCTACCCCTTAAATTATCTGCTAATTATATAGACAAATTATTATCTACTAAAAATATATATTTTTGATTGACTGCAGTGTAATATTCATAATATTTATGTAATTTTGGTAACATTTTAATTGAAGCATTTATGTATCATGTATTATAAAGGGATTAGATAATGCATAATTCTAATTATTCATAATGTGCATTGTGCGTTATAACTTGCAGTAAATAGTTATAACTGAATTTAAAATTCTTAGTGTAACAATAAATGTATACATATTATAATTTATTAACTGTGGTAACCATTATTCATGAGATTGTACAATTTATTATAAGGTGTATTACAAGGCATAATAAATGCATTAAAAATACTTTTACAATCCATAAATGTTTTAAATGAAGTATTACCGTAATTTTATATACAATATTTTATATTTAGATCTACACTTTGTCTGTATTTACTGTAAAATATATATATATATATATATATACACACACACACTACCGTTCATACCATGCATTTATTTGATAAAAAAATCAAGAAAAAAACGTTAATAATGTAAAATATTATTTCAATTTTAAATAACTTTTAAATATATTTTAAAATGTTATGTATTCCTGTGATACAAAGCATAATTACTCCAGTCTTCAGTGTCACATGATTCTTTCAGAAATCATCCTAATATGCTGATTTATTACTAGAGTTGTCAATGTTGGAAACAGCAGTGCAGCCAAATATATTTTTTGGAACCTGTGATTTCTTTTTCTTTTTCTCAGGATTTTTTGATGAATAACAAGTAAAAAAACAACATAGTTTTTTTTTACCAAACATTTCTAAAATGTAAATCTATGCTATGACTTTTTTGTTCATTTAATAGATCCTTGGTTAATAAAAGTATTAATTTCTAGAATTATTAAAGAATTAAAATTTACTGATCCCAAACTTTTGAACAGTAGTGAAACAGTAAACTACTGTAACAGTAGTTTTAAACATTATTATCTATTTTAAATCAACGCTTCTCTTTTTAATCTTTTAAGGATCAAAGAATCCTAAAAAAACACTATTAAGCAGCTCAGCAGCTTCCAACACTGATAATAAAAAATCAGCATATTAGTATGATTTCTGAAAGGATCATGTGACACTGAAGACTGGAGAAATTATGCTTTGTATCACAAGAATAAATTATTTTAAAATATATTCACACAGAAAACAGTTATTTTAAAATGAAATAATATTTCACAATATTATTTTTTTAAATTAAATATCTTACTGACCCCAAATTGTTGAATGGTGTGGGCCATTTTGCCTTATTCTTTAGCAAATGAGAGCCCCCAAGCAGCCATGAACAGAAGAAAAGACACAGGTTCCAGTGCACAGATTTCCATCCAAGCTGTTGCTGGATCAAGCCAGCACAGGAAACAATCTCCCAGCTTTCAATCTCACAGGTAATTATCACTGAAAAAAAAAACAATGTTCATCAATTTTCATCAACAAGGATCTTCTTGTCCCTCACTTGTCCCTCCTCAGCCCCGTCGAGTCAGAAATCCAGAGATCCAGCTCTCTTTTTATAAATGGACAATGTCGCTGGCCAGGCTGTGACAAAGTCTTTGAAGGCTATACTCATTTTCTGAGGTACGTTTTCCACCATCTCAAGAAACATCTGCAAACCTCCCTTTTTGGAATCAATCATTTTTAAACGTTTGAAAACACCTTTTGATTACGTATCCATCTAGACATCTAAACCGAGACCACAGCACAGATGAGAAAACAATTGCACAGTGGCGAGTTCAGCAGGACCTGGTACGCCACATGGAGAATCAGGTACAGCAGCGATATAATCTCTCACAGACAGCACACACAAGTCACGCTTTGCATCATTGATCATCATCAGTTATCATGAATGAGGCACAAGAAAGTGAATCATGGTTTCATTGGTTTTGAGTCATTCAGTGTGATCCCAAAAGAATCAAACGTCTTGGTAAAAGTGGTTTGAGAACCCACTGACTCTAACATGCTGTATGTGATGATTTCAGCTCGTTCAGGAGAAGCAGAAACTTCACGCCATGCAGCTTCACCTTCAGTTGCTCGAATGCATCACAACACGTACCGTAAGACTCTTCAGGATACTCTTTAGCGCTGCCAGAGGCTTTGTGAGAGCGTTTAGAAACAACGATTCTCACAGTTAACACAACATTTCCTTTTTGTGATTTCATACAACGTCAGTAAATTTATAGAAAGTGCGGATGAAGCCTTTACATCTCAAGATGTCTACGGGAAATCATATCTGTGCTCAATATCACTCTCATATGTAGGACTGACTTGTGTGTTTCCATTTAGGGAGCTGCTACAGGCTGGTGGAGGCCACTGGCGCTAAATTTGCCTCTGTCGGGGGAACCAGATGGCAGGACAGAGAGAGCTAGTGAAGCGTCGGTACGGCAGGAACCCTGGCACATGCCCCCACCGCACCTGCTGCCAGGTAAAACCTGCTAAAACACAAAATACCCATCTTGCTACACCTCCAAACACACACAGTCTAGCTGAAAAGTGAAATGAAACCCAATCCAATCAAGTTAAACTGAAATGCAGAAAAGCTGAAAGCACTGAAAAATATACTGATGATTAAGTTTACCATCTATACCGCTGTTTACATTGTGAAGGTCACACTTGGCTTATGCATACTTCCTTTCTCTTTATGTGTTTTTGTTGTTGGCCAGACAGTTGAAAGTTGGTGGTCTACCACTATGATTACAGTTGAACTTTTGTTTCCTGTTGGCACACTTGGCATGCAGATCACAAAGGAAACTTAAGATCAGGACCAAATGTAGTTCAGACGCTCTCAGCTGGAGTTTTGCTCATGAGCCATCTATTATAAAACCTCAATTTTGCACTTGCTAGATGCATTGAGCAAGAATATTATCGAAAATGACTGACTCATAGGCGTTACCCGCCTATATGTTTTGCAGTTGCAGCAAAACACATAGCCACATACTTAAAACACAATTTACAAATGAGTGTTTGATGTCAATTTCCAAGAATTATTGTGCAATGTTTTGCTTAGTAATTTAGTTTTCTGGCAATTACAGATTTTGTTAACAATGTGGAATACTACAAATATGCTAACTTGCGACCTCCATATACATACGCTTTCTTAATCAGATGGGTAAGTAAATATATTATGTTTGCCTTTATTGTATTTATATCTATCTATTTATCTACCTATATATATATACACTCACTCTAAATTAGAATTTTTTTATATATAAATATATATAAAATTGATAATTGATTCCTACAGTCAATCCTGGAAGCTCCAGACAAACAACGGACGCTAAATGAAATTTACAACTGGTTCACAAGAATGTTCTTCTATTTCCGTCATAATTCTCCTACATGGAAGGTACTACACATGCTGACACTGCAAGCTAACCATCATTTTGAGATTTGAGACAGTCCCATTTCTGTTCAGTTATGAATAATATTTTTAATCCTATTGTTTGGGACTGATATATTTGCTGGTGTGTCTGCTCCAGTCTTGATCAGGTTTTTTACTGAAATCCTGACATTGGCCGGACATAAGCGTAAAACATTATATTTATCTCCACACGGTGCCGCTGTTGGCATACGATCATGCCGAATAATCTCACTGACCGCCACTGGCCTGTTTTATGTTGATAGAAATTATATTCTCTGATTAACAATCGTTTCAACCTTTTTCTCAGAATGCTGTGCGACATAATCTTAGTCTTCACAAATGCTTTGTGCGGGTGGATGGCAGGTCGGGGGCGGTGTGGACAGTGGATGAGGAAGAGTTTCAGAAAAGAAAAGGGCAGAAAATCCACAGGTCCTCTCATGTTTTTTTTCCCTCATCCTTAGACAAATTACATAAACAACGGGGTGTTCAAGATGATCAAAATATGAATTTAATTCACAAAAATATGATTATTGTTTTGAAAAGTCATCACATATATCATATCAATGTCTCATATGTTGGTTTACAGGGACTACACTTTCAAATGGCTGACACCTCTCTCCCATTGCCCATCCCATGATACCTCAGATGTATCAATAAAAGCCTCAAATTCTCAGTGAAACTTTTTCCAGATTAGTTTAGTGTAGTATGCATAAAAACGAGGTTCAACTATAGACTGTAGAGTGTTAGGTTTGATATTTTAGGAAGGGATAGTTGTTAATATACATTTTTACATCTCTATCTAAAAAAAATGAAAAGTCTTCCTTAAAATATGATGTTACTGTCTTAGTTTATATATGTAATGTGTGTCTAAAAAGGTTAGTTAGTCTACATATGTAAACGAATGTAATTGACATTTAAAAAAAATATGTTTTGTACTATATGTAGTTAAAATGATTTTTTAAATGAAATACAAACCCAGTTACATGTTATTATATCTGAAATCATTCAGAATTTCACACTGACAGTCCAAACCTGACCAGAAGAGGGCATCTGTGCGTGGGCTCGTTTTTGGGTGTGGTAGTTCTGGAACGGAGCAGGCATCATCAAAACTGCTAGATTGAAAGACAAAGACATTTCCTATCCACGTTTATATATCATGTTCTGATGATACTCATACTGTAAAATAATTCAAACCTGAGCAGCTGAAGTGGGTTTGAATTAGAATGTCATCATTTTTCTGCTATTTACTCTTCCTCAGATGTGCAAAGGGACACTTTTTCACCTTATTTTGGACAGCTGTGCTTTCATGCTGCAATCTAAAGGTAGAGAGTAAATAAATCTACTGTTTTTGCTCCCCTGTGGTTCTCTGTTTTGTCTTCCAGCTTGATGGGAACGCATCCATCCATTAAGATGCTTCAGCCTGTGCTTTTGTGCTCCTCTGCCACCACAGGCTTTTGTTCACCCTTACACTCCCGTGCCACTCTGTAAATTCCCTCAATGCCACTGAAAGTGGTTGGCACCAACTATTTTTTATATTAGTGGGTTTGTTAGATAAGGGATAATGTAGGATAATGAATTCTTACCTAAAATAGACTGTGGAAATGATATACTTATTTAAATTGTGTTATTAATTTATAATCTTACCTGTATTAAAGCTTCCACAGTAGCCTACCTTTGCACAAAGCAACAAAATAATAAGTGTATCTTCTACAGTGAAAGCAACGTCAGTGTCATGAACAATTGAGATGCAGAGCAGAGATGGGACAAACAGTGCTTTTAAAAAATTTTGAATCAAGTGAAAAAATAATGATGGTAATAAATAATAGTAAACATAAAAACAATAATAAAATTGCTTAAAATCATTTTGAGACACTACACTCTGGTGACACCTGATGGTAAAACCAAAAGAGAGAACCCACTGTTGCATCTTTTACAAACCAAGATAATGAAAGTACAGTCAATTAAATATAATATATATATAATATAGTATGCATTTTCTTTTTTTTGTAGTGCTTGTTTTGATTTTAGTCAGGACTTGGTCTGGGGCCTGTTTCAGAAAGGAGGTTAAGTGAAAATGTGGAGTTTGTTAACCCTGAGATAAGAGAAACTCTTGAGTTTTCTGTTTCAAAAAGGCAGGTTTGTCAAACCCGAGAAAGCAGGGTAACTCAAGCCTGTTTCTGAAAGAGAGGTAACTTTAACTCAGAGTCAGTTACCATGGTAACTTACTCTGTGAACCTAACCTGGGGTGCGTTTCCCAAAGGCATAGTTAGCCTACTATGGTCGCAAGTGTCGTCGTTACCAGCATAGTTCAGAGATTCGGTGTTTCCCGAAAGCGTAGTTTAATCGAACCTTCGCAGTCAACGTCACAAACGCTCGCGGTTTGAACTACAGCACTGGACCTGTGGTTAGAAGCATAGTTTATATTTGGGCTTTAATACATATGCTCTTGGGCACAAGAAGCAAACTATCATGCATTACTATCTTTATTTTCCATTCTATCTAAATATAAAAAGCGATTTAATTATGTATTTTTGCACGTCCATCCTAAACGCTGTTTTTGAAGTGCGCAAGGCTAGTTAGACGTAAGAGGGAATGATTCAAAGATCAAATAAAGCAAAATGACAAAAATAAATTAGTCAATATGTGTCATGTTCAATACAGCAGCATCTTGGAGATCTCTAATCAGTTTAATAGGACATGCGTGTGATGTCATTAACAATGGCCCTATGTTGTTGAACTAAAGCTGAGTTCAGACTGCACGATTTTAGCCCCGATTTTGACTTTGCCAATGAGAGAGCAGCATGCAGGGCAGCGGGAAGTTGGGGGAGGAGTTAAGAAGGAATAGAAGGTAATTATTCTCGCCCATAGTTTTTTTTTCGTTGCAAATGAGCGCATTTGTATGACAAGCTTATTTTGCCTGCTATTATTTGTAATAATAATCCCAGTCTGACGTGGGAACTGCACACGTGATCTCGCGTTGTTTCCGTGTCACTTCTCGCGTGTGTTTGACCAGTGAGACCAAAAGTTGTAGGCGATTCTTCCGATTGTAAAGTCATGCAGTGTGAAACCCCCTGTCACCGATCTATCATGCAGTGTGAACACCGCAGCGACTGAACGCTACCCCAGATAGTCACGCAGTGTGAAAACATCTGTGACGTGACTGCATTGAAAATCGTGCAGTCTGAACTCGGTGTGACCGTGTTCGGGAAACAGTCGTGTGTAGCTAGTTCGTTTCCAAAACAATGCATCGTACTATGGTGGTTTATCAGCGAGTTACATCGTTGTTCGGGAAACGCACCCCTGGTCGGGAGCAGGTTTTATTAACTCTTTCTGTCGGTCTCCTCCCCTTTTTAAAAGACCAAGCGGTATTTCTCGTCGTAGCCTTAGTCGTTCACTGCCCACATTTTAGACACAAACAGAGAAGAAAGTTACACGAGGATGGCTTGTCCTTTTTTGGAGGATCCCATAGATGAAGAGGCTGTATTAATTTGAAGAGAATTACATTTAACGTTACGTCGGGCAAGGATTTTGAGACCCAGAGTGGATCTTTTTGTCTTTTCCCTAGTAACGGTGGTATTGTGTGGTTGAGCTATCCGGGATAATTGTCAAAAATTTGTCACAAGTAGATACTTGTCTAGCGCCCGAACATTAGTAACCAGTTTTCTTTTTTGGGCTCAAGTTCCATCTTTAAGTCAAGTAAAGTTTGAGCACTCATTAATAAGTTGAATTGTGGTCTAGCGGTTTCAATACAGTGTCAGCACATGGGCGGCCTGGGTTTGCTTCCCGTAACCAACGGAATGTTTTTGGGTTTTTTTGCTTAAATAACAAGTTAAATAATTGTTTTGGGCAACCACCGTTACACACCGTTTATCCACAATCTAATCTGTTCTTACATCACTAACATCGCCAATCATGGCCGTGCTCTTACATTTCTTTGCTAATGGAAGCTTTCTGTATCAGGG
>JAUMHI010000046.1:6983315-7005412 GCA_032359435.1 Enteromius unitaeniatus
GTGGCCGTGCTCTTACATTTCTTTGCTAATGGAAGCTTTCTGTATCAGGGATGCAGAGTAAGTAAGGCCACTGTATGTATAACAAAAAAAAAAAATCCTTGACATGCTCAAACCTTACAAACCTTACTAAAATTATATTTTTACATGTAATTTTTTTAAGCTGCTACGAAATGACAAACCGAAGCCTTGTTGAAATCACGTGACTATCTACTTCTAGGTAAGAATGAAGTAATAAATACAATTAGATAAATATTCATTTTATGAATTAATTGACGATTCTATACTAAGTTTAAGTTCTAAAATTCACCATTGTGGTGTTTTCTGAAACTAAAGACGAGAATAGGCCATTCCACTCATTTTATTGCTTACATTTTCCAGCTGTCTCAACGGGATTCCTCATGCTGGCTGATAATTTTATTGGTTCAGCACTGATCTGACAAAATATTTCAAACACATTTTTTTTTTCTTGTTTCCATGGCCTTGAGTCCTGCAGATGTATAATGATGAAAAATAGGCAGTTGACGGCCGCAGGCTAGAGTTAGCTGGACCCTAATTACACTTGGAGCATTTCTTTTCAGAACACACCTCATTATAATGGCCTCTGAACAGCCTCACTGTTTCTGACAGCTGCCCCATTCTGTGTCAGGTGCTTATTACCTGCTCTTCCTTCCCTGTTGACTTCCAGCGCTAAACAGGTGTCTCAGCCCCTGCGTCTGTGTGTTATACGACTGCTGTGTTTTCATTACCTGAAACTGCCGTAGATATGAAGCAGAAAAAGAAGATGGTATGTCTTTTGGGGACTTTCTGCAGACTTTTACAGCCAGAGAAAACATTCAGCTTTAATGGACAGTCTCCATTTTTAGCGTTTTTTCCAGGCGAGATAGTTGAGCATAATCATAGCTCTTTTATATACACTCAAAATAGGTGTCTTTTGGTGGGAAGTGTGTCATCTCTGGAAATTTTTACAGGTTAAAATATTGTGAATGCAGAATGCTGTGTACTTTTGGTTTTAAAATATTGCATTGGATCACAGATTACCTAATATAAATCACAGACACACATGATGAAAATAATCATGGAGGCTTTTTACACTTGAAGTGAGCCCTGGGTTATACTAAACTCCGGGTAAACCGAACCCAGGGTTATTTATTTGCATATTAGTGTGTGCCATTGACTAGATGAATGCAGCATGTGATCTGTTTAAAGGTGTAATAAAAGTAAGAATGAAACAGTCTCTTCTTGACTCCAGTGCACATGTTTTCAGTCACTGATGTTGTGAGATCCAGGTAGACAAGAAATTATTAGACAAGCATTATGTCAGTGATCAATTTAAGAAGGAAATGGTTTTAACTATATAAATTCAATAATTCATAATAATTGCAAAGCATTGCAAAATATTGCCTGAAGTATTCAAGGAGAAAAAGTTAAAAAGTAAGACAAAAAAAGGAATATAGGAAAAAGGAATATATATTTAGGAAAATGTCACTCCCCCTAAACTGTTGTTTATGTCCAAAAAGAAAAGTAGTCATCTAATATGTCATATGTTGATGTCAGGTCAGGCAAGGTGATTATGACCAATCAAATGTTGCAGTTGAAAACAGATGTGTGGTTTTCACACCTTTTGAACAAGCAAAACGTGTACTTTCAAATATCATATCTTACATTTTACGAAAACATTTCCTGGAAAAGAACATCTAGTGCAATTATTGACTAATTGTGAGAAACATTATTACTCAGGCAGTAGTTGAAAAATGTCCAGTAGATATTCTCGGACAGATATTACATGTGGAATATAAATTAAACAAAATAAAAGATAAACATAAATGAGTAGCCTAGCAATTATTTGAATATGAAAAAAATCATAAATGTGGATCTGAAAATGAAAGAAAATATAACAACATTGATTCATTGGAAAAGTTACCACAAATAGACCAATTCCCCGGAAACGTTGATATGACATGCAACACACGATTAAATGTCTTTTGCTAAACCCAGGTAAAAACAATGGTAATTTCACTTCTAAATTTAAAATGAAATATATGTTTACCTCTAAATACCTGCTTTAGGACCAGGAGTTAAAAGCTCTATGAAATGTTTGTGCACTGAATAAATTCTGATTCTTCTCCAGTTTGTCCTCCAGAACAGGAGAGAAACTAGTTCATCTGGGCATACAGCACAAAGGTGAATATTTCATACTTCATTAGCTGTTGCTCTTTGACAAGACAGACTCAACAGAGAATTGAGCTTGTAGATTTTGTTTCACCTCTGTCTCGTCACTCCTTGACAACTTCCCATCTCTGAGACATGCAAACGCTAGACACGGAGCCAGTGGGCTGGTATGTTTGACAGGCCGGGACAGAGATAAGGAATAGCATAAATGACACTCCTTCAGCTAAACCACATCACAGAGAAGAGCCGTAAATCACTCAGCACCTGTACAACCTGATGCAAGCAGCTGCACTATAAAAGTAATTTTTGGGGGTTTGCTGGCTTAAAATGTCATTGAAAAGCATCTCAAATGTCTTAATTCTTTACGTTTTCTTCAATGGTTTGACAGCTTTTCAGCTGCCAAACTACTTTGTGATTTAAAAGAGATGGTGAAGTGTTCCCAATCGTTGGGGTTTTTACAAACAGATGTACAGTGGGTACGGAAAGTATTCAGACCCCCTTAAATTTTTCACTCTTTGTTAGATTGCAGCCATTTGCTAAAATCGTTTAAGTTTTTTTTTTCCTTATTAATGTACACACAGCACCCATTATTGATAGAAAAACAGAATTGTTGACATTTTTGCACATTTATTAAAAAAGAAAAACTGAAATATCACATGGTCCTAAGTATTCAGACCCTTTGTTCAGTATTTAGAAGAAGCACCCTTTTGATTGAATATAGCCATGAGTCTTTTTGGGAAAGATGCAACAAGTTTTTCACAGCTGGACTTGGGGATCCTTTGCCATTTCTCCTTGCAGATCCTTTCCAGTTCTGTCAGGTTGGATGGTAAACGTTGTTGGACGGCCATTTTTAGGTCTCTCCAGAGATGCGCAATTGGGTTTAACCCTTTCAGTGGCGAGTTTAAAATATTCCACCGCTCCCCCCAGAGTGAGTTTTTTTAAGGGCGACCATTATTTTAGAATGTTTGCCCTTACAGTTTCTATGGCAACGAGTATAACACAATAACGCTGTATGACAGATTGATCACTTTATTTAGTTTTTCCTTTTTCATTTGAAATATTCACAAACTTGCTTTTTTGTCAAGAACAATCTAATATTCGGCATTCACGGCCAGGAGAGCCGTCCCTGATCCCAGCAGATTCCGTTCCGCAGTCACAGCCAGGAGTGCTCTGCCACTGGTGGGCGGGCTCCAGGAGTAAGTGATCACTCCTCTTCCTCTATGGCTCCTCCCTCCTTCGTCACCCCGTGGACTGCTCTGGCCTCCTCCCTAGCTCCCACCCCCCGTTGGATGTTTTGAGGTGTGAGGAATCTTCCGGGAGGGGGGACTAATGTCAGTCTTTTATGCCCATATTTGGTTGTTCCTGTACCCAATTAGTTCATTGTGTCAACATGTTCCCCAGGCGTTTTCAGTTTTCCCATGATTTCCTTGTGTTTAATTACCCTGTGCTCCAGAGTCTCCCTGGTCGGTCCTTATATGTCTATATATCTTCAAGGTTGTGTTGTATCCTATATTCCTGAGTTTGATAATTAAAAGATTGTCATTTGCACACTCCGCAACTCCTGTGTTCTCCCTTACGGCACGGGAGTGTGACAAAATGAAGGTGTAGAACCATCTTAAGGATGATCAAAAGAAATGGACAGTACCTGGGTTAAATATATGACCATGTGATATTTCAGTTTTTCTTTTTTAATAAATTAGTAAAAATGTCAACAATTCTGTGTTTTTCTGTCAATATGGGGTGCTGTGTGTACATTAATGAGGGAAAAAATTAGCTTAAATGATTTTAGCAAATGGCTGCAATATAACAAAGAGTGAAAAATTTAAGGGGGTCTGAATACTTTCCGTACCCACTGTATATAAAGATGCTTGTTAATATCCCTTTACTGTGTCTTTGTTCTCAAGTGTGACAGAGTTTTCACTGGTGTGGGCCTCACGTGCTGACGTACTCTCCATCAAGCGTTTATTTTCTCCGGTCTCAGCAGGAGGTAGACATGCAGTGTTTTTCTGGTAAGTTCATGGCTCTCTCTGCATTGTAAGTAGGATTATGAGGCTAAAGGTCACACTTCACTCTCGGCCTGCCTGTCTATTCATCTTCCTTATATAACTGTATGCTAACAACACACCCGCACCTACACACAAATGTCATAAAAACACTGTGAAAACAATAAAATTTTGTCCACTAGCAATGTTCAAAAGTCTATATTTCAAAAGAATCATGAGATCATGTTCGTAATGTTACTTCATGCATGTTATTTAATAACATTAAATGATGGAAATGATGAATGAACAAATGAACAAATTAAGAATTTATATGGAAATGTATTATGCATTATATGATGAAAATGTAATTTTAAACATTTTGGTAACAAAATAGCTGAGACCTTTGTCTTGCTAAGGCAAACAGTTAGCATATTATACATATTAAATACACAAATAATATTATTGCATGTTTATTATTTGACAAAGTGTCAGCTTGGTGGATTTCAATGTCTTTTGTCAAAACATATTTCTACAACTTTTTTATCGTTACTCTGTTAGGTTATCATAGTATTGTGTGAATAATTTTTCTATATGGCTACCCTAACAAGAGCAGCTGTAAGTGAGAGAAAAAAGTAATTATAGTTTTTAATATGATACTTTATACTTTTATGAAAGTCTAAAAAGGCATTTGAAAAGTATGAAGAATAAAAATTGCTTAAAAGTAACCATTATATAACAAAAAATCTGTCCTAAAGGCTTTAAAAATCAACCTCTCAGACATGAAACTGCATGTTTTAAAGAAATATAAAATCAGATCTAATGGACAGGCATTAGAGTGTACATGCACTAAAACAGCTGTCAATTTACATACAGTAGCACTGTCCCAATGAGACGCCAAAAATGTTAATGTTATCTGTTAATTAACTAATCAGAATATTTTTTTTTGGTGGTGTTTTAATGCCTAAGGAGTCCATCCTATGATGAATCCATTCAAAATGCAAGACTTCCCCCATCTTCCTGAAAGTGAACGTGTTAGTATTTTCTCAGTTTGCCCATTTCCATTTAATTCAATTCAATTTACTGTGACCCAAATCTCTACGGTCTTCACTCTTCTAAATTTCCTGGTCCATGTTTAATACAGTTAGGCTCTTTTGTTCTTGTTTAAAGATGTCACTGATTTGTTGTCTGTGAGGATTGAGCTTTGTCTACACGGTACAAAGCTTAATTACATGAGGAAACAGTTATCTAAATTGCGGATACTTGTACGACCTTGAAAGAGGAAAATCATATTTAGCAGAGAGACACATTTTAAAAGATTCTGTTAGACCTCATTAATTTCTCATCAGGAAAGGCCCTGGTCATCCATTCAGGTTTGTGAAACTTCAAGCTGGGCTTTTCTCCCCAAACACAGATGTTGGTATCTAAATAGACTATCTAAATTCATTACACCAATCCCCCAATGTGTTTGATATTTTCTCACTAACGCTTTGTTGCTTCCAGCATCCCAGTTGCACAGCAGAATTTCCTGTGCCGCATCTGCAGTCTCCCTCACCTTGATGTTGTTAGACATGTTACCTTTGAGAGAATGAAAGAGCGTCTTTCTGCAGGAGAGGATGAAAGGGCGCTGGCCTCCATCTTAGCAGCACGGAGAGACGATCTCACCGCAGGGCACTGCAGCTCTCTGATACCTCCTGACAGCTCAGGACTTTCCTCAACTTTCAAGTTGTAATACAGTAGTCAAATAGCTCTGGGGGAGAGAGAAACCATAATAGGAGAGGCTAGGGAGAGGGAATCTTATCTCCTTTTTTTTTTTTTTTTTTTTTTTAACTTAACAAGTGCTGTGATCTAATTACCTGGGCAGAGACGTCTGGAGATGTGAGAAGATTCTAGAAAGAGGACAAATAAGCACTTGAAAATCAGAATGAAACAATTTCGCCTCTTTGTTTTGAGGATGTGTTTACACATGTAGTTTGGTTCTCTTGGTTTTTCTGTTTTTCTCAGTCTGGACCAAAGAAGAAAATCATATTCAGTCCAAGTTCATTCACACTGATATTTTATGATAACAAAACAAATGAAACAATTGAATGCAATCTAATTCAACATATTTATTTATATATTTCCTTCTGTATGTAATTCCAGCATCTAAGGCTGTATTCATGGCGAGAACAAGCCAAACTACTCAAGTCATTTCTTACATAAGTGGTGCCCCCCGTCACAGAACCTGATTTTGCTCAGTTTGATGTGTTTCTGGGTCAACATATTTGTTGAATCTGGAACAACATTGTGATTAGCCAATCAGATTTGAAGAACCAGTTTATAGTTTTTGTGAAGTTTAGGCTTACAATCAGTGTTTGGTGCTTGTGCCTCAGTGTCAGTCATCTATCATTAAATATGATTTTTGGCATTACTCATAGGTAAGGTTAAGTTTAGGTGTAGAGATATGGTCAAAACTGAAATTTTGGATTAAAATGTTGTTCCATTAAAATGTGAGACGTGCATCTTCGCTCTTCTCACATGCCCGGTGACAGTTTAGAGTCTTCAAATAACCTAACATGCATGTCTGTGGGCTGTGGGACCTAATTCAACATACATTTTGCAACTAAACTTATATATGTGTATGAGCACACATTAGTACCTTATAACTTATAGCTTATAACTTAAAACAAAAGGAACTCCATTTTAACACACACACAGACAAAACTGATGGCAGTTGACAACTGTACACATCTGTAATGAGAGACATGACAAACTTGTATGGCTCATGAGTTTTTGGTTTGTTTAGATATTTTTGTTTTTTTGACCCTTTTTGGGTTCCCCAAAAAAACCTTTCAGTGAACAGTTCTTAAAAGTACCATTTTTTTTCTTAGTGTAAAAACATTTTTTTTTAATCTTTTTTCCCCCACTATGTGAGTATTAATGTTTCTTATTGGGTCTGTAGACGTCAATCATTTTTACAGAGCGTAATACCTGGATTATATGGAACAAACCGATCCGCTGCTGTTAATCGAATGCGCACACACGTACTAACACAGAGAAAGCAGAACGAAGAGGGGATTTGAAGCCTGTTAGATTGGCGATGTGAACACAGGCACAGACATGTCATGCTTAATTCTGGTCCAGGGATTTCCAATGAGGTTGACTCCGGCAGACTGGTGTTTCTGTTGATGGGACTTTAAATGAGACTCCTTTGTGAAAGCAGAGATCATGATACCAACAGCTTCCGTATAAACAATCTTACATGCATGAAGACACACATTCATGTTCAGGCACACACAGTGAAATGTGGGAACACACACACACACACACATGCATACATGCACATACAGCGAAGTATAAGGAGAGTGGGAAGGAGGGAGGGATGGAGAGATTAGGATGAAGAGCGAGAAGATGAATAGCAGGATAATTAGCCTCATCTCCCAGGACCTGACAGAAATATGCGGTTGAGATGGATGGAGTCCATGGAAAAATAGAGCCTATAGTCCACCCCCTGCCCCCCATTCACCCATCCCCCCCAAATCCTCTTCCCGTCCCAGCATTCAAACAGGACTATGGAGAGAGGCAGAGCAAGAGAGAAAGAGTAAGAGCATCCCTATTGGATTGGTTATCAAAAGCCCCTCGTTCCCCAGAAATCCTTTCTGAGAAGTCAGCGAGGAGAGTCTGAAAGCCGAAAACACAATTTAAAACATAGCTGACAAAGAAAGCCACAAAACTCCAGTACAAAAGAACAAAACACCAGAGAGTAACACTGTCAATCCTACAGTTGAAATGTTTTTATTAAACATATATGTATTTAAAAAAAATAAATCTATATAATTACATATAAAAGTTCAACAATGTATGAATAAATTATAATTTTTTTTGTTTATATTTAAATTTCAGTGATTTGTTCGTTTAAAAAAACGTGTAGATTTATTGAGATCTGGGTCCTGTTTGGAACAGAAGCTGATCCTGTTGCTTTGAACTTTTCGTATCGGGATGCCTTTCATATAGAGATAACCATCATGCAAAGATAACATTGTTAGGCGGTGAAAATCCTTTTAGAGATTTTCTAAAACAAGGCACAGTCCCTTTCTTTCCCAGACTGAAGGCACTTTGCTGGTTGTGTGTAGTATCTGCCTGGTTTGGCTTTCTGTGAAGCAGACTAAAAATTTACATTTACATCAGTGCTTAAAAACACTGACTCAGATCATCGCTATCAATTTATGCTTCTCATGTATGTTTCATATTTATGGGTGGTTAGTCTTTCTAAAGACGCGTCCTTGTAAGGATGTCGTACCACCTGTGCTTTTTTGGGTGTGGTCGTTACCTGGCGCCGGTGGATGGTCACGATCGCTGTCTCACGTGTCTGGACATCTGGACCAGGATCCACTACCTGAAAGGGGGCGGGGAGCATTTTTCATTCCGCCTCACCCCATCAAGCTCTCGCAGGATCTGCTCCTTGGCTATCAACGAGAGGAACGTCTCCACTTCCTCAATAGACCACGAAACAGCCATTTTTGGTTGATACAAAAAGGTGCGTTTTTTTAAACAAAACAGTTGCGTCAGATCTTTGGCTGGCTGTGCGGATTTTAATCTAGCGCGTCTGTTGTCTGTTGTGCCTCATGTGGCAAGTTATATCAGTGACCAGCAGAGTTTACACGTCACGTTTTGGTAACGGCACGGCTCGCTTGGAACCTCGACTGAGGTGGCACTAAAAAAAGGACCAGGTACCAGGTACTGTTCCCAGTGGAAAACCACCCAAAAGTAAGCTGTACTGAACCGCAATAACGCCGAAAAGAGTTATTAGAGATCAGTTGGTGAACCTCCAAGCACCGCCCTCGGAGGAGGCAGACCCAACCCTGCTGTTTCTGTGTCCTGTCCGAGCTACGTTGACCGCACACAGAGCTTCAGGACTTCAGACCAGCTCTTTGTCTGTCATGGGGGACGGCAGAAGGGGAATGCCATCTCCAAGCAGAGGATGGCCCACTGGATAGTGGATACCATCACTCTGGTTTATCAGGCACAGGGTGTGCCCTTCCCCCTCAGTGTATGGGCTCACTCAACTAGGTGTGTAGCTTCATCCTGATCGTTGGCATGCGGCGCCTCGCTTGCAGATATTTGTAGAGGTGCGGGTTGGGAGACCCCTAACACGTTCGCTAGGTTTTATAGACCTGGTTGCCTCCAGTGTTCTTACCTCAAATAGGTAGTGACATGGAGTGGTCCGGGTTTGGGCGGCTTGGCAAAACATAAGTCTCCAGAGTGTCCAAAAATTGCAGACCCTGTTGAGTTCCTCCATTCCCCGTCGGCAGCTAGATGTTGCAGAGCGTCTGGCGCCAGGCCCTCGAGGCGATGAATCCTCTGAGAACCGCTAGAGGGCTGGGACCCCTTGAGTGATACCCTTCGAGGATCTCATGTGGTATTCACAGTTAAAAAAAAAATGTGTAGTGCAGTACTGGTTTCCTGTGGTCTGAGTCCTAGAGGAAAAAAAACTGGGGGCTTGGGAGACTCCCACATGACGCTGGAAGGGGCAGCTTCCATGGCGTTTTGGTAGGGATCCCTATTTGTCGGTCACCGATGTGACTCGGAGTGACCGACAGAAAAGGAAAGTCCAGGTTACGTATTGTAATCCGCTGCCTACTTATACTCGCGCTGCGATCTGCTGCAGCTGGATGTTAATCAGCGTATGCCAATTTCATTGGCGTGTTGGAGATCTCGAAGCAAGATTCCTATTCGTCGTAAAAGCATTTAATGTTTATGCAAAATGTTGTCTTATTTTAAGACTACTAGCTCTGAGCTTCCTATCAATAACATATTACTTATCAAAAACTTCAAATAATTATGGCAACTCAACATTACTAAAATGATGACTGTAATCCAGTTTTATCAAGCAGATATGATACAATTAATTTAAGCTTGTGCAGCAAGTCTAGATGTAATCCATTAAGGATTTAATGTCTTTCTTTTTTATTTTTCTCTCATGCTTTGTTTCTTAAAATAAACAGTATGATTTCCTTAAATGTCTTTACACAGTGTTCTGGCGCAGAAGACTTATGAAATCAGTATGACACATGCTGCTAATTTTCAACAGTATAGAGAGTGTCTGCCAAATCACTTATCCAAAATAATGTTAGATTAGGTGTTTTGGACTAAGGCCTCCGTTATGGATTATCATAGGTTGGGGTTTTATTAGAAACAGAAACTCATATCTCTTTGACCCTAGGTCAAATTCTTGTTGCAGTAGAGTTCAGCCACTTTTTGTAATAAAATAAAATTGGGTTTCAGGATGTTGTTGGAAAAGAGTGTGATTTATTTTTTTTCTCACCAAGGACTAACTACAGATGTTTTAGTTGTTTAGTTATATCATTGATACTTTGGCTAACTGTCAGAATCTAGAGACTGATGATTGGATTTCACATGTTCCCCTCTTTGAGAGGTTGTGATCTTAATGTTTTGACTCTTGATGATCTCAGCAAACCGATATGGTTCTCACTTATATATCTCTCTCATTGGCCAGAGAGAGAATGGACAGAGGCTGCTTCTGGAAAAAGCTAACAGTTACAGGTGGGTTTAGTTTACTCTCTCTGACCTTCTTCCTGTTCTCCCGTTGTCTGATAGGAAATCGTTCATATCCGTTGCAGAAAACCAACCCTTGCAAAACTCTATGGGTCATGCCTGATGAATTGCCAAAAATACAGTTAAATTACAATTAATTTTTTGCTCATGTTTATCATCATGCTATTTCAGAGACAACCAAAAAGTAAAAAAAAATAACTTTTTTTTTGAGAGTTTGAGAGTAATATATAGTGAAGCACATTCTCAGTAGTTTTGAATGTGTGACTGTGCTTTCCATAATACATTTCAAGCCAAGTGAAGTCAAAATAACACATTCTGATTGTAAAATATTCACAAGTTCCAGTATGCTTCTGTGACTAAAGTAAATGTAGTACACAAGTTTTGGATAGGGATATATTTCCATGGCCTAGCTGCCAAAGCAAAGCAGTTATGCTGGAAAAACCACTGGAAAAGTTCAGAATGAATACGTAAGTCTCATGAGCATACCAGGAACTAAATTAGAGTCTCCAACAATATAATCAATGCAAACTCTCTCTCTGGAAAGCAAAAGATGAATAGTGCAGGTATAAATCTAATCCCTTATATTTTTAATATAGAAACAATCAAAATATTGACTGAATGCAGAAAAAAAAAGAAAACACTAAAAGTGACAAGAAGATCCTGTGTACATGCTGCACCTAGCTGTGGTCATTTCCTCTCGTAGAGGAAGCATGTAGGTGTTCCACATTTGTCTGTTGCATGTGACTGTCAGCTTCATCACATTGGGTGTTCAGAGGAAATCCTAGTGACAGTGCCCTGGGTGGGAAACTACACTTCATCCTTTACTGATACTACTGTATCCTGTTCAACACCAAAGAAAACAGAAGCACCGAATACTACTGTAGAGCAGAGGTTCATCTCTCCAGCTGTCTATACATAAGTTTAAATGTATTAAATAATATAAATTTGGAACATTTGACAATATGAATAACATAATTTTTTTTTTGAATATGCAATGAAAGGACTAAATAAGGTCTAGGCCTACTTGAAAACTTTTTGGTTTTGACAATTACATTCTTAACTTTACTTAAAGGTCTCACTGTTACGCCCACGCAGGGCTTCACCCTCACTCACATTGATTACGTGCACCTGTCACAGCCACCTGAATGACGTGAAGACACTCATCAGCCACCATACTTAAATCCACACCTCACAGCACTCTGGGTCTGAGCTTGTTGATTTGTAAATGGACTCTCTCTGTGCCCTACTCCTGTGCATGGCTTCCTTTTGTGCTTACCGGTTCTCCTCCAGTGTGCTCCGTGATCCTCTGTGTGTCTCTCCAAGCCTCCGTGATTCCTCTCCTCCTCCTGGTTCATCTATGTGGTGTGTGCTCCATCTACTCTGCCGAGAAAGAGAAAAGACAGAAAAGTTTTAAGTTTGTTTATCTATCTGTTTTGAATTGGATCTCTTACATTTGATTTACATTATTCCGCAATCTGCAAAGAATCTTTTGTTTAATAAACTTTATTATTGTTACTTTTACATCTGTGTCCGTCCACTTCCATAACACTCACACTTTTTAAAATAAAGGTGCATCAGAACACTGCATCAGCATTTTATTTATTTATTCTAAATGGTTACATAACGAACCATTAACATCTAAAGATTGTTCTTTAAAGAACTTTTGACTGAATGGCATCACTGTGAAGTCTCTTTTAAGCTCATTTATTTTTAAAAGTGTGTGTGTGTAAGAGGAAGCAAACAGGCAGGATAGAAAGATGTTGTAGAAAACCCTTACATGGACATGACGTGGGTGCGTTTAATACAAAATACTATAAAATAAAAAATATTTTTATATTGACTAAAATATCTAGTTTTGGCTTTGTTTGGGTGTGCACACCGATCATCAGTGTATGACATCAGGTTCTTCTGTTTTCTAAACACTCTCAAGATACTTTGAATCAAAGCAATATAGAAATCCTGACCAGGATGCATGCGGAAAAAATGGCACATATGGTCACCCTAATTTACATGCATATGCACCTGTTCGAAAATGATGCATGAAAACGTTTTCTACAAGTGAGGCCCAATGTTTCTTGAAATGTTTCTTATCTGAGCATGTAACGCCAATCAACTAGACCTATACACGTGACTTATGTCATAAATGCCCACCTTCTAAAGTAGATCTATTCAATTCACAATGAAAAACATTTCAAAGAAGCTTTACAGAAAATGCATGTTTCCGATATTTCAATCCAAGAAGCTAAGGTGACTGTGAAGGGGAAACAAAATCAGTGATGAAGAATTGGAGAAAAACCTTGACAGTCTCTGAACTCATCAGTGGAAGCCCATCCTCTGGCAAAATGTAATATCCAATGGCAAGAATATATGGCGCTATGGTCATACTTGTCATGGTTAGTTAATATAAGCAGGCCAAAGGTTACACAACTCGCCATCACAGAAAAAAAAAAAATCTGATTTTAATTTATAATTTGTGGTAATTGACAACTTATCATTTATTTTAAATGTGCAACAAACATGCAAATCTGTGCTGAAAAACTGAAAGAAATGCCTTTTGTGAAAACATTTTTAAAAAAAATTGCTGCTTTGTCCAAAATAACTCGTTTTGTGTCATTGCCGGAATGACCTCTCATTTCCACAGAGCTGCGTGCATTCCCTAAACCCCTTCACCCAGATAGCTGCATACCTCAGTCGGCCGTCCCAAATCATTTTCTCCTTGTGAAAGCAAACAAGACCGATCGATTCATCCTCCCAGCAGGTAGAAGAGTCCTGCAGCATGCCTGTCAGTAAAATCATGAGCATCTACAGGAGTGAGGGATTGAATAGGCTGTGTGAGACGTGTA
Organism: Enteromius unitaeniatus; assembly: GCA_032359435.1. Classification (NCBI taxonomy): domain Eukaryota; kingdom Metazoa; phylum Chordata; class Actinopteri; order Cypriniformes; family Cyprinidae; genus Enteromius; species Enteromius unitaeniatus. The sequence continues at coordinate 6,996,862 of JAUMHI010000046.1, forward strand.
GGCTTATGAGTGACTTGGGGAGGTGAAGGGTCCCGGGCTCCATTGGAGAACAGGGTGACCCCCACACAAAGGGCCAAACAGAGACATGGAGTTTGTTTTACAGGCAGACACACACACATACACACGTAAGAGAGGAATTTGAGAATGCCCTGATGTGAATGCTGTCTTTAATCCTTTTTCCTGGTCACCCTGCTTCTTTCGTTGTGGGCCACCAAGGCTGGACTCTCAGGAATTTCAAGAATTCCCAGAGCGCTTTTTACCCTATTCCTGCATAGAGACACCGGGCACAATGACAGCACTGCCCTGTCTGTGTACAGGGTCAGATCCCCCTCAGTGTCTTTCTCTCTCTATCTGCCACCTCTTTCCGCTCTCTTAGCTCTCAACTGTGATGTGCCCAAAACCTGATAGCTATTGTGTTGGATATTGTAACAACATACAGAGAATAGCAAAACCACTGATATGCAGGGACTGTGATTACAGTATCAAGGGCAATTTAGATGCACATGTAAGGGGGGACAAAATAAGACATTTTAGAAACATATTCAACCATTTGAATACTAATGAGTCCCTCTTATATTTTAATGTTACATTAAATCTAAAGTAAACACTATCTGCTCAATAAATCTAGTAAAGTATACACACAGTTTTGTTATTGTTAATTGAAAAGAAAACATTTTTTTTGGGTAAAATAATTCGAGTTGAAATATAATAAAATATAGGTGTTAAATGAAAAACTTACAACTATCGCCTTGGTATCTTACTGAACTGAAGTTGAAGTACTAAAATTACTAAAACTATAAATAAAAATAAATGAAATCTATTAAAATAAAACAAAAATATTAATGAAAATATAAGAATGATAGCTAATTCAAAATATTCATTAATACAATAATATTATATAAATAATAGGCTACTAAATTAATATACAATTCAAGGGTTAGATAACCAAAAATTTCAAATATAAGGCCTAGACGAAAAAGTCCTACTTTTAATTAAAAATAAAATAAAGAAATACAAAAGCTAAGCTTTTCAAAAGCGAAACTTTGTATCTCTTACACCAGATGCAAAGCATGATGAAATAATAATCTCTTCCATTTTTGTCCTAAAGAGCCAATTTTTGTTTCTAGCCCCGCCCATTGTTCAATATGATTGGTCTAAAATCCGCTCAAACATTATGCATGTCTTCTAATTGGCCGAGATTGTATCAAACCTCAGTTTCACTGTCACTGTGGACAGACAATTGCTGAAATCACAGCAGCACAGCTATACTGTGAGATGCGCATCTGTTGTTTATAGGATCTTCTCAGCTCGTAAGGCTCATGTAAAGCTTCATTAAACATAATTAACAAAAAACAAATGAATAAACCGCAATGCAGCTTTGTCAGGCTGTTTTCAAAATAGTCCAAAGCTGTGCTTCAATAGTAACCACACCGAAATAATATCGACATCATTTTCAACCAAAATGACTGGCTAAATGGTAATATTTCCTCAGTTCTATTCAGTTCAACATATCTGCCCTTAGAAGATAAGACTATTGTCACCAGAGTGTCAGAGCCGCTGACAGAAACCCGCTCTGTTTCACATCAGAGAGAATTAAATATGAGGCCTCACCCAGACTACGAGGTTTATTATAACCCATGCAACCTGACACCAAGGGTAATAACTCTAAGTTAATAAGACTCAGTATTGGGAACTTCATGTACTATGTTATAATTAATGATCCCCTCTTTGTGAGATTAACTAAGAGGCCTGGTTTATTAGCTGGATGACAATCCCTCATTCAGTGCCTCAATCAGGCAGCGGGGGTTCTGTGCAGTTGAGTGCTGGCAGGGAGCTGGTTAACACTGACACGGCTGGCTGGTTTTAATAGGGAGGTAGTGGAGAGAGGGCGAGGTACAGCACAGCCGACACCTGCAAACACTTGACTGGACTCGTACAGAGAGGCAGCGCGTCTGACTCTAGGAATACTAACGGATTTGCTCCTCGTGATATTGTGGAAGATGACGGCGCGACTGGGATTGGGAAAGTTTTTCTGAGCTCCGCGGCAATTCTCAAAGGGTAACCGGTTAATGAACGCAAGCTAGTACTATAACTGCGCCGACTGGAAACTTTGGCAACTGAGAAAGAACGAAGAAACAACCTACAAGCCTACAAACAAATGGACATTGACGCGTTTAGGTGTGTTTTGTGACTGTTTTGCTCGCATCGGACAGCTGCGTGACACGGAATGTAACATCTTCCATTTTAAGTTACCTGGACAAGAAGTAAGTGGCTCTTAAGAGAAAGAGACGTGTTTGAAACAGTAAGCATTGTGTTTGTTTGATACGGGTCGTTAATTTGTTCATCTCTGAGTTCTTTGTTTACATTATCATGTCACTTACAGACTGCCTCAAACAGTGAGGTGCCTGACGAGAGCGCTTATGGGATGCATTTTTTGGGCATCACCACGCGTATATGATTCCCAGAAAAGCAGCTGACGCGGAAAACGCATATGCAGTGTGTGAAAAGCTATGAAATGTTCTAGAAAACCTATAGGAACCCATTGAAAAAGGGTACTGAGGAATATAAAAAATGAATGGGGCTTATAAGTTCTGAAGTGCCTGGAGTATCTTTTTACAAACACACCTATATAACGTATAAATATATCATATAAACCAGGTCTTATACTGGTGAGTTGCTCACTGCCATTGTTTCAGGATCAGTTTTCCACAGGGTCCTGCGTCTTCTTAGATGCTTTGAGGTTCCCATATCAGCCTTCATTGTCCACTTGACACCCACATGACAAAGTTGCTCAGGAATTATCAGTTTTCTGTTAAAACAAACTCAGCAGGCAACTTTAGAGAACCACAATGTGACATTTGGAAATGCACATTATATGTTCACTGTACTAATTTATTATTAATTCCCAGCTCTACCTGAAAAAGTAATGCATTATGGATTTAAAGTTAGATGCATAAGAGATCAAAAATAGCATCAGATATGGTCCCTAAAATTTGTCGGTTTCAAATCTTAAATTTTGCATATGTAGAATAAAAGAGAGCATGTATTATGTATTATTTCCAGCAGTGCTTATTTAAATCTGAGTTTTATTGCAGATGATTCACAGTTCAAGACAGGCCAGTTAACATAGAAGAGACTGAAACTGTTGAATGTGTGGTTTATTTGGTCCTTTAATCAGTCCATTGATTGATTTGTAAAGTGAACTTCGTCTGTAACACTGTACAACCTTCGGTGGTTTCTGGTATCAAATAGCGATGCTTGAAGTGTGGGACACTCAAAATCCTGCACAAAACATGAAAAGGCTCTTAGTGGTTATGATTTTAAGGCTGTTTTGAAATTCACATCCTGTGCTTGTAGCAGTTAAAATATAAAAAATGTATTTAATTTACGTCCTTTCTCACAAACTTGAGGATGATTTTTGATGCTTAGACAGAGATGAATAGCGAATTGATTAGTAAGTCGGTTTATGAGCTTATGGATGTAAATACTGTTTAGAATCCTTTAATACACAACATGAAGGTATTTATGCAATTCTCTTTTTGTTACCTTGATCTTTACTAAATGCCACTTCAGTGCTGTAACTGTGGCATATTTGTGTGCTGATTTTCTGTAATATGTTGTTTTTAAAGCTTCTGGCCTTGATGCAGAAATGGACAGTTTTAGTGGTGTAGTATTTTCACCAACCTATTGAAGTTATTCAAAACCAACCTGCTGCTTAAAGGACTTGACCGTGGTATTCTGGAATCCATGTGGATCGTATCTCATCAATTATTGAACAGTGATTGAGGGCAGACGAAGAAAGAAGGTCTGAAATCGATTGAGAGGCATTTTGCCCTGAGGGGTTCACTGGATCTGCCTTTATTTTGGTATAGTTGACAGGCCTTAGTGAAATATTAATCTTGCCAATCGTAGAATACACTGTATACAGACTTACCCAGAAGCTGTCCCATCCATACTAAAATCTTTCACTTGTGCCATTTATTTATTCATTTATTCTTTAAAAAATATATATATTTTTATATTGCTGACAATTACACGAGTTGGTTAAATGCTTTAGTAATTGGTGGAATTGTAATTGTTAATGTTTTGCACAAGCACATTTAAGTTAATTGTAGAGAAATACAGTGTAAACTCTGATTACAGTAGAAAACATCAAACCACAGATGCTATATTTGTGATTACACTTTCATGGATGTCTGAAGTTCTCTTGAAGTTCACTCAGGTGTCCTAGCAGTGTAACCACATATGCAGTTTATCACATTGTCATCATTTCAGAACATCAAAGTTTCCAAATACTTTGTCTTCATTTCAAACATATGTCTTGTGTATAAATTAAAAACATTTCTAAAAGTTCTCTAAAATTCTCATTATTTTATCCAATGACATGCTTATAGTTTTGGCAGTTTTTGAGGCTGCTAGTCTTCAAGTGTTTTACTCCCAAGTTTATCCTTTCTTAATCATTTTTTAATTTTCCTTGTCATGATGATGATAAAAGACTGAAGTAAATATTCTAAATTGGTCACTTTGTTCTATTCTGAGCATTCCTTGAAGACGTTATGAGGTCATGTTTGGGAAGAGAGTATGTGAGAACTCATAACTGATGTCTTTGTGATTAACACACTTTGAACATTAAGAAGGGAATCGTTTTATATAAACAGCCTGAAAGGCATATAAATACTCACACTGATACTCTTCCAGCCATATTTCAAAGAATCCAGATTGAGATAATTAATACCTGTACAAACCTGTTGACGACAGTGTTTCGAGCATAACAAAGAGCATTTGTCACAGGAACAAAAGTTTTTTTTGTTTGTTTTTTTTTTTGTTTTTAAATCAGCTGTTGCCTAATTTGCAAACAATTTATTGGACATCTAGGTCAATGTTTGGATGTCTGTCCCACCCCTCCACAGTCTTTCTACAAATGTATTTTAAGGTATATTCTAATCTCTTCCTTTAACTTATGAATATTAAAGCTTTTATCCCTCTCCCCGTTCAGGCAAACGGTCTTTAGCTAAAGTTATTGTTTTTTTTTGTGCAATTCAACATTCATGTAGCTTTTTTGTTCACTACGTAAATGACACACTTAAATTCCCATTTGTCACAAGTGCCCCCCCCCACACACAAACACAGAGAGAGATGCACTCATGTATACACTTCTCACTCTCTACACATACAACAAGCCTCTTGAGACGGTTGTCATGACAGCGTCAGTGGTGCTGGGGGGGTCAGAGTGGGGTCAAACCGGACTCTAGGGGTTGGTGGAAGGGGGAATCTGGGGCATAAGTGATAATTTAGTGATGTCATTGTGGATAAGGGAGGTGTCCACTTTACGAATGGTGGGTTTTTGCACAGCGCATATTCTCGATGCTCTTTAATGCATTCGTTTAGATTTCAATGCAGAAGCACCTGACATGACTTCAGAATGCTGACCCCCCCCCCCTCAAACAGCCCCCCTCATCAACCCCATCCCGGCCCTGGTGCCACATTTACGGAGAAAGGCACAATGCAGGGACGTCAATAACAGTGAGCAAGAGTGCCTAATCCCTGCAGCTGTCAGCCCTGGGAGTATTAAGCCTCCATTCTGAAGATTCTTGGGTCTTTGCCAATCAAAGACCAACAGTAGTTGCTGCGAGAGTCCGCTGATGACCAACCAATCTATTCTCTGGCTGGAGAGGACAGTGGATACAAAGCAAAATGAAGTCATCACATCAGAAGGGCAAGAAAATACTTGGAGGAAAAAAAAAAGAGGCAGGGTGTTCATCAGTCTGGTGATGCTGTACTAGTGTCACACTGTAGTGTCTGGTTGTTATCTGGAAAATGTGCTGGTATGACAAAACAATAAATGTTGAGTCAAGTGTTGAGTGAGGGATGCCAAGAATAGCAAACAGAAACTTTTTAACCTAGATGTTTTAACCCTATTTTTTCCAACTACTTGCCATTTGTAAGATGATCTGAACTGTTGCTCAGTTGGTTTTGCTTTAGGTCTGAATGGGGTTGTGTAATTGCTCAGTATATCGGTACCATGTCAGTTGTATCAAATTATATACTTTTTAAAAAATGTATTTATCGTTTGGTATCAGATATTTCATTGGGCATGCTCATTATCTTCATTTTTGCATTTAGATTAACAGTGTTCAGAATTATGTAATATATGTAATAATTAAAAAGGGGGTTGCATCTAAATATAACACACATACATATTTGATTTATTTCTATCCGAAATTGCATTGTTTGCTCTACAATATGAAACTTTAGGACACAGAATAGGACACATGCTTATTTTATTGCCTATTGGGGTTTTATACAGTTTTATTTTTACGATTATTGGGAGTTTTTTTCCAAGGCGTTGTTAGATTCTAGTCTTTCCTGTTGGAGCTATGCAAAGATTTGTTTTTAAAAACCACATCATATCTATTAAACTATATCTTGTTATGTTTAAATCTGTATTTTACCTCAGGTTTATCTCAAAGTAAGTCTGATTTTGTGGTGGCTATGCTTTAGATCTTTATTGAAGTGAATAAGGATTATAAAAGTATGAGGGTAACCAGTTTTGAGCACTACTGTAAGATTAACCATGCCTGGTTTACACATTTGGAAATTATTTGAAAATATTTTGAAAAATAATCAAATAGTAATCATTATAAAGTTATTGAAATAGTTACATTACCATTAAATTGTAATCTGTCAGCACTCATATGAAGTATGTCTTTAAAGAGAATAATCATTTAATAATATGACTTATATGGAATCTTATACAAATGTCAAGATAAATATAAACTTTATACTGAAGAGTGTAAAGTTGTAGCATTTTAAATAATACAATTAAGAAAATAATTTATTAAATAGAGGATTTTATTAGCTTTGTTTGCGTGCATGTATAAATAATAAAATATGCAGAAAGAAATATATATTATTAAAACTATAATATTTATGTTATAATTCTTTAAAACTTTGGCTGTAGTAAAATAAAGTTAAATAAATTAAAATAAAATTGCCTGAATAAAGCTACATATCCTTACTCAACACAATCTGTTTTGTGTAGTTAATTATTGCCTGCTAAATCTGCATATATTTTTTTTCTACATTTGCATATTTGTATGCCGTTCAGTGCATCGTTTTTGTTAACTTTTTGTATGATGTTTTGGATTATCATTTGATTTCCAATATAAAACTATGGTCCTTAAGCAAAGTCAAATCTAAACAAATCAAAATGCCATTTGAAACCAAGAACTAATGGATTAAATCTCCTTTATTCTTTTGATGCAGTGCATAACAACATTGCATCCTATCATGAGGTCCCCTGATGCTGGAAAACAGCTGTCAGCTATGAATAGCAGAGGCCATGCTGGTGGGGTAATTGTAGAGGAATTCAGTGTTTATCATGTAAATAAAAGAAGAGAGGCCATTGAAACAGGTGTTGGTATGCACCAGGAGGGCCATGTGCTGTTCGCCCCGCTCTGCGTAAAGTCTCTCTAATGCTCCTGCTCTCAATTTGTAACATTACTACACACAAGCACCACTTTCGGGGATCTGGCTTTGCCAAAGGGGAGGGGAGCATTGTGGTAGGGATTAGAAAAAGAGACGGGCAGAGTTCATGTGTGCATATTTATGTGTGCGCGTGTGGCTTGAGAATGATGGAGTGCATTAATATTGCATGATGCAAAAGCGCCTTTTTTGTTATTTCTAAATTAGTGCCTCATTATTTCCCCATTCGCAATAACCTATCATATGTACCTGGCTGCTCTTCCTTTTCATATGAGAAAATGGTTGTTGCGTGTTGCTTGGTGACTGCACAACACCGCTGACGTGTGAAGGTGAAAATGTCCCTGTGGTTTGTGGGTAGCGGTCACTTCAAAGACCTGCAGATAAGATGTTCGGAGCTTAGCAGCCTTTGAAGACAGGAGCTGAATCCGGTCCTTAAGGGTGGTGAAGCTTAGCCAATGACTCCAAAGCTGTCTGCTCCGCCCAGTTTAAATGCACAGTCCTGAACCTTTGTGTAGGGGGCAACCAACATTAGAGCTGGAGAAGGGCCACAATTCCCTCAACAGTGGCACGCACTTAGCTCCCTGACACTAGAGAGCATATGTGCGTTTGTGAAAACCTTCCCTCACTTGCTAAGCGCACGACATGAACTTACTTTAGACCTGGCCCTGAGAAAGCCAATCTGTTATGCCGCTTGCCAGTATACTTCAGGACTGGCTGTCAGCCATTTTTGCAAAAATGACATCAAAGGCTACAATGGGCTGGTTAGTGTGTGTGTGTTTAAAAACTAAGAGAAGTCTGTAAAAATAGGGTCCAGTACACTGTGTTAAAATGAAGGAATTTTTGTGATTTATTCTTTACAGGTGTTTTATTTTAAATTACACATAAAAGTTATGAGTTATGTTTTAGGGATAATACAACATGTAAAATTAATGGCTAAAATTACCAGTGCATTTTTTTTTTGTTACAGTGTGTAGAAAAAAATATTCATATATATATTTATATATAATTTATATTTATATATATATATATATATATATATATATATGTTTGTGTGTGTGTGTGTGTG
>JAUMHI010000046.1:7015120-7044888 GCA_032359435.1 Enteromius unitaeniatus
AAATACTGAGCAAAGGGTCTGAATACTTAGGACCATGTGATATTTCAGTTTTTCTTTTTTAATAAATCTGCAAAAAAGTCAACAATTCTGTGTTTTTCTGTCAATATGGGGTCCTGTATGTACATTTAATGAGGAGAAAAACCTAAATGATTTTAGCAAATGGCTGCAATATAACGAAAAGTGAACAATTTAAGGGGATCTAAATACTTTCCATACCCACTGTATATATCTGATAAGTTGCTTCTTCAACACAGCAGCTAATGATGTTGCTATATTTCAGTATTCATTAATTGTCTTCTTTTGTAATGTTTATGGTATATTTACATGTAAACCAAACCAGTGAGCCAAAATGAAGCAAATCAGACATAATGTGGGAGCGCTTGGCCTCTCCTGTCTGTCTGCATCTGTAAGATAAATTTGACACGATGACAATAATGTGTTCGTGCCAGGTTTTAATCTTCTGAAATCTTCACAGACTGGTTATTCCCTCTGCTGCCTTTCAAGAGTAGCAGACAGTGGAGAATTCAGCACTGCTATTTTTTTTACCAATCTCACATATTAGTTGTGCTAAATGTTGACTGTAATATTTTTTTTTTTAAATATTGGACTAATTGGTATGCTTTTACTCCGAAAGCATTTTTGGTCTCTAGTTCAAATACTGTAGCACATCTATCATAGATAAAGAGTGCTGTCTTTTGGCTATTGTTCCTCTGTCATTTTTCATCACTTGGAAGAGTGTCATTTATCCTGGAAGAGGGCCAAAGTATAGCTCTTTATAGCGTGCTGCAAAACAAGCTCAGTGAAGAGACTGTTAGTTGTAGAACCACCAAAAACCTGTTAAATACCAGCATAGTGTAATTTTGTGGTGACACTCATTATTTTACAAGATTATTCTGGTTTCAGGTTTTTTTTTTTTTTTTACTTTTGTCTCCTTTTTTTATATAGCCACAAGATGTAAACAGTATGTGTTAACATGGTTTTAGAGAGAAATCTTCAGCCTTTGGTGTCACATGATCTTTCAGAAATCATTCTAATAGTGAAAGAATAAACACAACTGACATGTTCAAGGCCTAGAAAGAGTGTAAGGACAATAGTTGACATCAGTGGTTCAGCTGTAATGTTATGAAGCTGTTTTCTTTGCAAACAAAAAGCATTCCTTTAGCAAAACTATCTTTATTTGTGTTCTGGAGATGAACAGGTCTTACAGGTTTGGAACAACTTGAGGATAAGTAATTAATAACAGAATTTTGGTGAACTATGCCTTTAACCGTTTTATTGTTATCTTCATTGCTGTTGATTTAACTCGTGTTGAACATAAAATATGAATTTAAAAACCGATATATTGTTTAAACAGAGTTAAAGTAACTGACATATTGTACATCATTGTTCTGAGCTCCGCATCTTTGAGCAGTCTCATTATAAAACGCGCTAGCAAGTGTTTGTGTCCCTGTTACGGTTATCCCTCATTAAGCATGTAAATCTGTGTACACAGCTTGCATAGATACGTGCCCGCCATGTTTAGCACCTCAGAACAGGGTGATTTTCTGCAGATACGGAGGCTCACAGTAGGCTTGCCGTTCCCTGCCGTCCGGGACTAAGAGTTTAAGATTTAAAGCAAGACTGTGTGACAAGGATTTGGCAGACGTACTTAAGAAACCATTGCTCTCTGACTGCATAGTTTTCTAATCTCTTTTGGGCGCACGTCCCCACTGCAGAAAGACTTGCTGCCCTCTCCCACACAGTCTACCACTGTTTTCATGGAAAAGGCCAGTTGGCTTCCGATATTTCACTCTCTTTTTTTTTTTTTGTCTCTAGATAAAAAGCTAAAAACAAAACTAGGCTGTGTACCTATGGATAATTCGAGCTGTTGTTTAAATAGCTCAACGTTGTGGTTTAACTGGCCTGCCCTTGGGAAGGTGTTTATAGTCCTCACGGTGGATGGCTGTGAATGCTCTGAGAAGAGACAGAGAAACTTACTGCCCTGTGTTACTGTGTGGAAAAATTTCAGTAGTCAAATATTAAAAACCCAATGACACCTTTATTACTTTGTTGTTTTTTTCTCTCTTCAGGGCCTCTTTATTAAGGGGTGGGATTTCTCAGATTTTCAGTAACCTGTAAACAGGCAGAAATCAAAAACCGGGCTTTTAAGGGTGGATGCTTCTATGCCAACAAGACATTGGTCTTATTTTATGTGCTTCATTTATAAAAACAAATTGGAACTGCTCATAAAATGTATACAGTTGCTGTCCGTGACCAATGAATGAACGTGCTAGTGATGTAATGCATGAACTGAATGTGTCTCTCTCACACTTGCAGATCTCGGCGGGTAAACTGCTGCTGTCAATATCATGATCATGATGCAAACCCTGCTCCTCATCCTGAGCTTATGTGTCTGGGGATGTCATTGCAACTCCCGCACAACACCCAGAGTGCACCTGTCATACAAAGGTGAGAAATGTGCAATTGTGTTATCTTGCGTTATCTAGTTATTTTGCATCACCAATTCATTTTTCCATTGTTGGTAATAAAAGGAGTCAATGAGGTGATCATAGACCTCATCTCATTATCACGTTTAAATCCTTATATCCTAATAACACCTGAAAATAATCAGATCTGACAACCATTCAGGCAGAAATGTGAAAATGCTGTTTTTCCCCCCCTGGATGCTCTATATGAATTTTAAAAGTGTTATGTCTACACTTGAAAGTGTCAGATTATTAAATGAAATCATGGTAATAAAACATAATGGAAATTTCTTTGTCAAGCACTAACATATTTAATCAGATAGAAATTGCTGAGAAATTGGTACTTGCAGTTTCATGAAATCCAGTAATCACAAATTACTCTATAATTCACTTCTTGAAATATCTTTAATTCCAGAAATTGGTTATTATTATTATTTTATACTACCCTTTCTAGTTTCTTTAAATTAAAATATTAATATTAAGCAGCTTTGTGATTATAGAAAAATATCAATAAATATTTTGTGCAGCCAAGATAGTTTAAAAAGGTGAACTATAGACTTTCTTTTTTAAATGTTACAATAATTAAAATGGGTAGTCCATTTTTAAAATGAAAATGCAAATTTTCATGTTTTTCCAAACCTGTATGACTTTCATTCTTCTGTGAAACACTAAAGAAGATATTTTTAAATAATTTTTAATTGTTTTGTTAAAATAATAAAATTAAAAAAGGTATAAAAACAGCACCGGACCCCACTGACTTTCATTGTTTGCAAAAAAAAAAAATTCTGAACAAAGGTTTGAAACAGTTAATTTGTGTCTCTTTTAAATTTTTTTAGAAAGTCTGTGGAATGTAGTTTTCATGCTTTGTGGAGCTTTTGAGCACTTTCTGTCATCAGTGGCTTTTTAACGCCTCTTTTCTTACTGTTCCTCATGTCACACTCTCTCTCTTTCTCACTTTCTCGCTTCCTGTCTTCCTGTGTATGTTTTGAATCTGGCACCAGCATGCCTCATCTCCCAATTAATGCCCCAGAGAGGGGACTACCCATCATCCCCTCTGCAGGGGGATGTGTCACGGCGGGGCACAAAGAGATGCAAGCAGAGCGAGGCAGATGTTTGAAGTTTAAAAGTCAAATCTCTAGAACACAAAAGCATTAGCATTTTTTTCCCATTCAGCTCGCAAGCGGCGGTCAAATACCAGGCTTGAAAAGATACAGTGCGGTGGTTGAAGAGATATTGTTTTATATAATGAAAGACACTAGGCACAGCTGCATGCAGACACATTTATAATACTATTTTGCCAATCCGTCTGACAGAAGCACAGCAGCACAACAGGTCAGAGTGTGACATGAATTTGCTCTCAGTTCTCAGAAACTGTCACACACAAAACCCAGCAGGTGCCTCCACAGTGGAGCCCCATTACTTTGTATAATCCATCAGAAAATATTTACACACACACACACACACACACATTTACAGTCTCCTCCACAATATATATTTAGTACACAACCTGGTTACATGTGCCAATTCAGCAAGCTGAGACATGGCTCTTCAAGACACCCTACTGTCAGGATTTTGGGCTTTCCTAATAGTGTCCCGACCAGATGCAACCAACAAAATTTCAACGACAAATTTTCAGGCCACATAAATTAAATTTATGAGTGCAGTGATTTTGTGTTCACAAAGCATCTCAAATCTGAACAGTGTAAAATATAGAGCACATACATTCATGACCCGATACTTCATCAGTAGTAATATATCACAAACACAAAAAACAAACAAACAAATACATATGTATATTATAGGCTGGTTCACAAAAAATTATAAGTTAAGATTGCGCGTTGCTAGATTGCTACTTTTTCAGTATTTTACTTAAATATCTAGCTATGAGGTTTATGTTCGTCTTTGAAATGAGACTAGAGTGTCTGAGCGTGTAAGTGTGAATGTCTGTGAGCCCAAATGTTTGTGAGGGTGATTATGACCCTGAGTTGACTGGGGTTATTATGTGCGTAGGTGACAGTGGGATAGATCCCTGTTCTCAGAAACAGGATTGGCTTGTGGCGTTTGAGGTTTATTATTAGCTTGTGTGGTTGCTGTGTTTACCTCGGCCAAAGCACAGGGAAGCCCCCCAAAGCATGACAGGGCTCACTGCCAGCAACCTGTTCCAAAATGCCACAGAGACAACAGGAATGTTTGGAGCTTCAGCCGGTGTCATCCAGCCTGAGTCTCTACCCCACAGCAGAGCCAGGATCAGGTATGAGGTTTGAATTATGGTGAGGGTTGGGCTTAGAGATTTTGAGAGTCCCATTCAGGTGATCTAAATGGAAAAAATTCAGTTTTACACTCTTGAAATCATTGTTTGCCCATGCATCTAGACAATGGGACTCCCGTTTCTTATCAAGACCAAGATGAGTGACTTGAGAGCATTATCAAGCTCTGTGAGTTCTCTCTGAAACTAGGCCACTTTCCCAGAGTGCCACTTAAAAACTGACAGTGGTGCCTGCTTATGAATGTGGGAATCTTTTTTGGGAAGGGTATGTGGTAGAAGATCAGAAACTGTGCTATGGGATATGATTTTGCTTCTCTGTCTTTTACATCTTGACCCATGAGTGTTTATGGGAATGAGGTTGACTTTCAGAATTGCACAGAAATGTTTGCACATCCCTGAATCTCCAAACTTTCAGGAAGTTCCCCACATCCAGTGACCCTTGAGTGCTTGTTTATTCAGTATTTTTGGTAGTTGATTTTGCATATTTAGGATTCATTTAATACCAAGTAAGTTCATTCTACTGATTGACTTATTAGATGTGGGACATAAATTAAGAGCAAAACCAACTAATTAAAAATGAGCTTATAATTTAATTACTATGTAGAATTATGGTGAGCATGATTTCACCAAGTACAAGATGTTTCTGGATCAACATTCAATCATCATATTTGAGGGATAATTTTTCTGGAAAAACTGTTTTAGGCTTATGATCAGGGTTTGATGCTTCTACAACCATAATCATCTATCATTTCCCACTGATTTTAGAAATACATTTTGGGTAGGGTTAGGTTTAGGGGTTGGGGTTAGGATAAGTCTATATTTTTGGACAGTAATGTTGATCCAGGGTCATGTCTTGGCAAAATCACGGTGACCGTACAATTATGTCGCTGTTTAGTTAAGCTTGGTGGTGTTGATAGCAACAGATATGAAGACATTACATTGTTCACATTAAAAATATGGCATATTGCACTGGAGGATTTACAGAATGGGCGACTTGTACAATATTGTGTGTATTTTTTTGAGAATGTCTGTCTGATACAACTGTTGTTCAAACTCATCTTTGTTGTTGGATCACAGCCTTGCAAATGAATACAAATGGGTTTGATTCTCATATGACCATCTAAGTTTCTTGTGCAAAGTGTTGGCAAATCCATTTATAATGAGGTCATATAGAGTTTTGCATTTTATCTACAATCAACATTTCCTTCCTTGGAGAAACTCACCAGTAAGGAATTCCTCACCAGTGAGACACTTTTGCTTATGTCCTTTCCTCTGAAAAATGTTTTTTTTTTTTCTTCCATGCTGGCTTTGAGCTTGTCTCCCATGTCCAAGTAATGATCTTGGCCTTAAAAAAAAAAAAAACAGGTCGAAATGGCACTGATTTTACAACATTATTAAAAGCCGGATCTGTGAGGATTCTCATGATACTCTTTACCCTTTTTCTAGTAGTTTGGCATTCAGCCTACAAAGTTTTTGACTTGCAGCCACAAATGAAATAGAAAATAATGTTTGAAAGCTCAGAGGTGGTCTTTATAAGAAGATACTGTCCATTTGTATAGAAATGAGTTGGATAAATCGTTAGGACAATGTGGCAGTTTGGTTGAGAACGGTGATAAAATTTGATAGAATTAAACCGTGAAAGTGGCATAGTGGGCCCAACATACAGTTCTTTGCAGTTTAGGGAGTAGTTTGTAAAAATAGCATATGATTGTGACCACGCACGTCAGTGCTCAGCCAGACCTACGTGCTCACGATACATGGACGCATGTGAACAATAATGTGATCTGATCCCTCTCCCTTGTTATATGTTGGTTTAAAATAGAGCTATGCAGAGAAATGTTTGGTGCTGCATAACGGTTAAGATTTCAATAAAGGTCAGCGGTTCAGCTTGATCCAGAAACTACAGTCAGTTAAAGGGACAGTTCACCCAGAAATGAAAATGCCAAATGTCATCATTCACTCTCAAGCTTTTCCAAACCTGTTTGATTTTCTTTCTTCTGTTTTACCAGTGTTCTTCAAAATATCTTCCTTTGTGTTTAACAGAAGAAAGAAATTCATACTGGTTTAGGACAACATGAGGGTGGGTGATGGAAAAAAAAATTCAGTTTGAGGTTAACTATTCTTTTTGAATATTTCTGAAACCATCACTGCACACTACAGCATAAAAGTTAAAGGAATAGTTTAGTGCAAGTTAAATAGACAGTTCACTCAAACATTTAATCTGTCATCATTTACTCACCTTTGTCTTGTTCCAAACTTGTATGACTTTTTTTTCTTTTTTAGGTGGCATGTCACAACATTGAACCCATTGGCTTTGAACATATAGACAAAAACAGCACAGACATATTTTTCAAAATAGTGATACAGGTTTGGAATGACATGAGGGTAAGTGAATGATGACAGAATTAGCATTTTTGAGTGTACTGTATCTTTAAATTGTATTAACCCTGGTACATTATTTTGACCTGAAGTGCTCCATGAGTTATTCTTGAGCTTCCTAAATAACTAGAAATGCAATAAAAACATATTTCCTTATGGAAACCTTGTGCATTTAGGTCATGACCTAAATATTTAGATTTCCTTAAAAAACCTTTGGCCAGAGGGTTATAAAGTCAGTGAGGTAGTGCAGCGGCAGCTTTTGGAAAGAAGCTGTCAGGACCAACTCACAGCAGGAGTTTAGACGAGGCTCAAACTAGAGACGTCCAAAAGAAATATACAGACGTGGATAGTTCACTGTACTTTTTATACAGTCTGTGTCTGTTTTCTAAGCAGACTGAACTGAACTGCTGACGCAGCTGCTAATACGCCAGTCTCCTCAAGATTTATTTTTTTAATGAGATGTCCTGCTTCACAGAGGCAGCAACTGCTGTCCACCTGCCTCCACCAAGTGGGCTCTGATTTCTGTATTAGACGTGTCTTATACCAAATCATGATGATTCTTTGGAAATTATAATCTGAGTTTTGTTATAATGTAGAGGTTTTAATAGATATAGCCCATATAATTTGTAAGAAGTTTACAGATGTGTGCCTCTTAAGGGATAAAATTCAGTTTTCCACTGCACATTAATTGAGAGGTCTGGCATCTTATTCCTCCCGCAGCATTGCATAATGTTTTTTTTTATAGTTTTTTTTTTTTTTTTTACAGGCAACTGAGGGGCTGTTAATAGACAGGAAGTTTTCCCTATTTCCAGATGTTCAGCATGTTCCACAGTTATTAGCTTGTCTTTGTGTATTAGACAAGAGATTGGTACAAACACAGAGTCTCTTTTGAGAACTCTGGACTCAAGTGCTCTTATTCTCTACTTCTCTGTGACCCTACTGAGTCGTAATGGCCCACTAAATTAAACACAACCTCTCAAACATGTATTGAGATAATCAGATTTGTGAACTCTGTGTGTGTGTGTGTGTGTGTGTGTGTGTGTGTGCCAGTATTTCTAGCCACAGTTGAGCATAACGACAAGTTTAGCTCACAGTACTGCCATTTTTGTTAAACCTTTTCAGAATATATTTTACATTTGGACCGCTTTGAATCAAGCATCTTCATAACCGTTTCTCTGACTCAAGAGACAGTTTCACTTTAGCTGCAATGTTTTAATAATTCTGACACATGTGTAAAAGACTGTAAATCCATATAATTAATTGGAAAAAATATACAAAATGTCATACTTTTCCATTGAACATGTTCTAAACTAAACTGTAACAATTGTTTTTCTCCCCTTCTTGCTTTAAACCTGTTCTTTATATTCTTTTCTGTCTAGTTAGGTTTGGCAAACATTAAATGTTTGCACATGGGACATTGTGAGTGGAAAATATGACTGCTTTTGTCCTCCTTAAATGATGCCATTGTGATTTTATTCAATTTGATTTTGACTCGTGGCAAACACTGGCAAAAGTTACAACTGGTCCAGCCAGCTGGAAAACAATACTAGAAGCAGAACTCCTCAGAAACACATAAAAAGATATGCGTCGCCTAATAAATGATATGCATTCAGAGAGACACATCTAATATATATCACAGAGAGATTTTAGCATTTAGAAATTTATTTACTAATGTTGTGTTTATAATAAAATCTTATAAACTAATAATACATTATAATAATACATTTATTATATAATATTATTTATTAAACTAAAAAAAACATTAAACATTTATAATAATAGTACAAATTAATTTTTTTAAATTATATATTTAGTATAAAATAGTAAAATAGAAGGTTAATAATATAAATATTATATAAATCATATAATAATGAATTAAAAAATTACAAAATTAATAAACTATCACAATGATTGTATTCAAAAACAATAAATATCAAATACAGTATTATTATTATTATTAACGTTATTTATTGTTGTTTTTTTATATTATTAGTGTAAATTAGCATTTGTTATAAAAAAATATATAAAAAGTAAGCTCAAACATTAATGACTTTGGGTCAGTTCCTTGACAGCACTTGTTCTCGCTAACAACCTCTCAAGTGACATCACTTCCTATCGCTTCTTTCAGATGTGAGCGCTTCAGATTGCTCGCACAGGGGTAAAGGTCAAGGTCAAGGTCTGACGTCCACAGGCTGTCAGGTGCCTTCTTACTGAATAAAGCGAGCAGCAATCGCTTGCCAAAAGATAGTGGATTTTGTGGATGAAGCCTGTTGGACGTGGATGAGAGAGCGCGCTGAGAATAGATCCGTGGCCCCAGTGCACAGCGAGCAGTCTGGAATCCCAGCCTACCCCTGAGGATTGGGCCAGGGAGATTCTGTACATGACTGGAGGATCACCCACACAGCTGCCAGAACCACACACACACACACACATGCTAGTACACTTCACACCTACTTAGAGCCCCGAGGAGCACACCTACAGTAACACACATGTGCAGACACACACATTGAGAGCATATGTGGCATCTCACCCATTCACATGTGATCTCATATACATCTGTCTCTGTTACTAAATGTTATTTAGGTACTGTAGGACCTTCATTCAGACCACTGCTTCCTTTTAAATATGTATACAAGAGGTTAATCGTGTCTTTATTTAATGCATTATCTAAAACCTTTTCCACGTACTTCGCTCTGACCTTCCTGTCACCAGCCCTGTTCTATTTCTGTTTATCCAATGTGTAACGCTGGACAGGCGTTTGGACGAGAGCACAGTAATACCTCTGAGATCAAAGTGGTTTGTGGTATGACGCTAACATGGAGTAATTTATAGATTCGGTCTGTGTCAGTTGCGCCGTTCCGCTCTGCTAAAATCACGCACTTACTCTCGTACTCTCAGAGGGCAACGATGTCAGCACGTCCTCGTAACCTCAGATTTATGTTTAAAGTCAACTAGCTTCTCCACATTCCCTGGCCCGACCTTCGCACTATTGTTTTGTGATGTATGTGATTATGTTTTTGTCATTTAAAGCTATCTGAACCTGGACGGAAACACTAAATATTTGGTGTAAACGCATGGCTTTAATTGGTGACGTGTCTTTGGGGAAATTAGTGGCTGAATGTGATAGAGACGGGGAACAGACACTTAGTACACTGGAGCACGGCGTGCTCAGACAGCTGAAGCCGTCTCTCATCTCTGCACCTGCTCTGTTCTCCCTTGTGTCCTCCCTCAGAGAGAACGAAAAAGAGAGAGATGGAAACCACCAGCACCTGCTGTGTGATAAAATATGGCCGATAAGAAGTCTGGGATGAAAAAAAAACCTATAAAATATATTTACATTAGAAAAAATAAATAAATACATATTTTAAATTATTTCGTTTTTTTGAACATAGGTTTGATTCTTATGATATATATATATGTTTATTATTGTCTATGTTAATATATTTGGTCTATATTTGAAATGTTATTTAATTAATATATAATAATAATTTATGAAGTAATTAAATTTAAAAGACATTTACACAACATTTTTTCCCAGACTCTGCATAAAATCATTTCAACCCTTCTTCTTGTCAGAGGAAGAATAGACACTTTTCACAAACTTTGACTGTAAATCCTGCAGTGTTTTTAATTTTTTAAAGCATTTGATATTCTTTGCTCTTCTGACTACCATTATCATTCTTTGTCTATATTTTCTTCTTTTTAAAAGTCACGAAACATCGTTTTACAGTTCTTCTTTGGCTGTTTGCTATATTTGCTAAAATGTATTTGACGTGGTCTCCTGTTTACCAAACCATGACGATTTCCACTTCTGTGAAACCCAGAAATGTGAAAAGACTCCACTGGAAACTTTAAACAATCAAACGGTCTAAAGGATGGATAATTTCAAAATCATTCAATCAACCAGCGGGTACTTTTAGAAAAGATTTTGTTGATGTTAACTGCTTTGACTTGATATTTTCTTAATTTCATTCAGAATTACTGGAGACAAAAACCATAAGGCCATTCAGTTTCTCCTTCAACACCAGCGACTACAGAATCCTGCATATGGACCAAGACCAAGGCCGGCTCTACCTGGGCAGCCGTGAATATCTGGTCTCTCTAGACATGCAAAATGTCAATAAAGAACCCCTGATTGTAAGACACTATTCAGTTTTTTTTTTTTTTTTCTTATAATGTAAGAACTTTTTACAAATATTTGTAGATTTTGAATTCATTTACTTTAATTGAACTCTGACCGTTTCAATTTCATGGTAGTTTAGTGGTACTTTTGCAGGTTTTTTTTAGTTGTATATTATTTTAAATAAGGTTTGCATGGTTTTCAGATTCACTGGCCGGCAACAGCACAAAGAAAAGGGGAGTGTAAATTAACTGGCAAAGGTGGACAGGTACACTTTTACAATCTCTTTTATTTAGCATTGAATCATTTTGACAAATAAATAGATTCACTGCTAAAATGCATTGTTTTTGCTCGTTTGTGTGTGTTCTCAGGGAGAGTGTGCTAACTTTGTGCGTCTGATCGAGCCGTGGAACAGGACTCACCTGTACACCTGCGGCACGGGAGCTTATAAACCCATCTGCACCTTCATCAACAGAGGCTGGAGAGCTGAGGTACATGTTTACAGTACAGCAGGGTTAATCTTGTGAATCGAAGCAATAACAAAGATGACCAATACAGAAACACTTCTTAAATATTTTTATATATTAAGATTTTAAATAATTTGGTTAATATTTGATCTTTATAGTTACTAATAAATTGTATATTTGTGATTGTGTGTAGGAATACCTGTTCCGGCTGGTTCCTGGTTATGTGGACTCTGGAAAAGGAAAGTCTCCTTATGATCCCCGCCAGGAGAATGCAGCAGCTTTGATTAGTGAGTCTCTTTTTCCTGCTCTCTTGTTTCTCTCCTAGTAAAAGGATGTAGTCAACCCTTAAAAAGCACAAATAAGATTTTGAAGCCATTACTCAAGTCTTCAGTCTAATATGATCCTCCAAAAATCATTCTAATGTCTAATTTGCTGCCTAAGAAACTGTATTTTATCAATGCTGAAAACATTTGTGCTGCTAAATGTTTTTTTTTTTTTTTTTAGAAACTACATTTTTTTATTAATAGAAAGTTAAACAGGACAGTATATATTTTTGAAAATTTTTGGACAATTTTATGCATCCTTACTGAGTAAAATTATCCATTTCTTTCAAAAAAATAATCATTGTAGAGTTGCGTTTGTTTGAATCTATAAATTCAATTGCTTTAGTACCTGACTTAGAAATGGAAATTTCCTTAAGAAATATTTATGAAGTTATTTTAAAAATACTTATCCAGTGACCTTGATGGACTGGAGTCCTGGAAATTCCTTGGTCAAAAGTGTGGGAACTATTCTGTTAAGCACTTCTAGTTGTACGAGAGTCTTCAAGCAGTATAAATGGGCCAGCAGTATAAATTTAGCCAGTCTTCATCCATCATGATCTCTTTCTCTCCATATTGCACTCATTCTACACTCCTCAGATGGGAACCTGTATGCTGGTGTACATGTAGACTTTATGGGTACAGATCCAGCCATCTTCAGAACCTTGGGAGACCGTCCCGCTGTCAGAACCGAGCAGTATGACTCCCGGTGGCTGAATGGTATGATACGAGCAGAGGAGTGAAGTAAATAAAATGAAAAGACAGACCTGTGACTAATATTATCTCTTTACAAATCCCTTCATCCCTCCTTCAGACCCTGTGTTTATAAAAATCCAGAAGATTCCAGACAGTGCAGAGAAGAATGATGATAAGCTTTACTTCTTCTTTCGGGAGAAGAGTTTAGATGCTTCAGGGGGCAGCGCTCCGAGCGTCCTTGCGAGAGTGGGCCGAGTCTGTCTGGTGAGAAAATCCAGATGCTAGACACAAGACTTCTCAAGCCACACTTAATAATCAACTTTTAATAATGATGTTTTTGTCATGTTAAAGAATATGTAAATCAAATGAAGCCACGGTTTGTTTAAAGTCTGACCTTGTTTTCCCTGTTTGTTTGCTTTCCCTTTAGAATGATGATGGAGGTCAGAGGTCATTGGTGAATAAGTGGACGACGTTCCTCAAAGCACGACTGGTCTGTTCTGTGATCGGTGCAGATGGTGTTGAGACTTACTTTGATGAACTGAGTATGGCATATGCTTTTCTCTTCAACATGATCATAACATGTTCTTAATCAGCTCTCTGATGCCTGATGTCTGTTTGATTTGAAGGGGATGTTTTCATCCAGAGGACCCATGATGAACGGAACCCCATTGTGTACGCTGTGTTCTCCACAGCTGGGTGAGAAACCTCTCATGCAAACTTTGATACTTTATTCAGCAAGGACACATGAAAATACAAGAGATTTATGGTGTTACAAAAAAAGTGATGTCAGATTAAAAAAAAAAAGAGAATGATTTACTATATTTTCAATAAAATAAATATAGCCTTGGTAGACATGAGACACTTTTTCCATAACACAATTTGAAAATTCTTCCCGAACCCAAAATAAAAATGATTTCATTATATACTGGCCTTCTACCAATGTTTAAGTGTTTAACCATTCTAAACACTTTTGACTTATTTTCATAAAAGAAGATATTTAGTTTCCCCCTCTAAAAGTATAACTTCAAATTTTCCCATTTAATGCATGGAAATTAATAATAATATAACCCTTGAATATCATAAGGAAAACTTTAGTCCACAAGTCAAATAAAATTACTTGTTACTTTTCTGTCTGTTTAGAGTTTGCACATTTGTTTTATTTAATGGAAAAGATCCTTTGAGAAAGAGAGAGATCATTTGATCCTTTGTTATTTCATTGTGAAGCAAAAAATATTGAGAGGAAAAACACTTTAAATGTATCTAACTGATAATTAGTATCTTGTTTATATTGATTGTCTTTTGTTAAGCGAGTTATGATGCTAATGTTGTTTCTCTGTTTTTCTCTCTAGTTCTGTGTTTAAAGGCTCTGCCGTGTGTGTGTACTCCATGGCAGACATCAGAAATGTCTTCAATGGTCCCTTTTCTCACAAACATGGCCACAACTACCAGTGGACACCCTACACTGGAAAAATCCCTTACCCTCGCCCGGGGACTGTGAGTATTGCTTATAAAATCCAGTTTGGTAGCTTATTAATTCTTTGTTGATATCTCATTGTGTTTTGCTCATTCTGCGTATTTATTCTGCTTAGTGCCCTGGAGGAACCTTCACCCCTGATCTCCACACCACTAAAGCTTTCTCTGATGAGGCTGTAAACTTTGTACGCGCCCATCCGCTGATGTATCAACCAATATATCCAATACACAAGCGCCCACTGGTGGTCAGGACCGGAGTTGACTACCGTTTCACCACTATTGCCGTGGACCTGGTGGATGCTGTGGATGGAAGATACGAAGTGCTCTTCCTGGGCACAGGTTAGACTTTTCTGATCATATCAGATTCTATTCTATAGATTTCTTCCTGGAGTTGCATTAGAGGGTGCAACATGAGCCACCTAAATTGTACAGATTATAACACGTGGGTAATCTGATCGGGGATCTGTTTTACTCATGACTCACCTTGAACTTTAGATCGTGGAACAGTCCAGAAGGTGATTGTCTTACCAAAAGACATCAGCACAACAGAAGAGCTCGTTTTGGAAGAGGTTGAGGTTTTTAAGGTAATAAAAAACAAATAAAAAAACAATTTTGCTGTTGGGTAGGAATTACCCTAAAGTACCCCAATGTGTAATTTAGAATATTGTAAATATTGTTCTCCCTCTTAATTTTTTTCAGACTCCAGCTGCTGTCAAAACTCTGAAGATTTCTTCTAAAAGGGTAAGTAAGTAGTAGTAAAGTCAACATTATTTTGATATAATTGATAGTACCATTGATATATATAATATATATATATATATATATATATATATATATATATGTATGTATAATATACTGTATTATGTGTAAATATTTTCCCTTGTCCCTTACGGTTTACAGCAACAGTTGTACGTGTCTTCAGAGAGGGGTCTTACCCAGGTGTCCCTGCACAGGTGTGCGGTTTATGGCAAGGCCTGTTCAGACTGCTGCTTGGCCCGTGACCCCTACTGTGCCTGGGATGGAGAATATTGCTCTGCTTTCACCCCGGCTACTAAGAGGTCAGACCACATTTTCAGACCACAGAGAAACTGATTAACTGATAAACTGATTAACAGCATTTTTACAGTTAAAATTAGCATTTAACCATGAAATCATTTGTGAACGAATCCTTAGGAGAAGCAGAAGGCAAGATATCAAACATGGAGATCCTTTACGTCAGTGCAGAGGATTCAATGCTAAAGGTTTGTAAAACAGCCTTTCGTTTTATACTGAACAATGATGCAGGAGATCTTCGGATACTTGAATGTGGCCCTTCTCTGACCCTCTCAGTAGAGAAGCGTCTGAGGGAGACGGTGCAGTTTGGGGTTGAGGGGAGCAGCACGTTCCTGGAGTGCCAGCCACGATCCCCGCAGGCCTCTGTTAAATGGCTCTACCAGAAAGACGGCAAGCGAAAAGCAGTAAGACACTGATGTTACTATTAAAAGGCTTTAAATGGATAGGAATTAGTTAATTCAGTGTGAAACTATCAAATGTTACATTTCACACAAAGACATCATTTATGCAATTTCACTGTAAATTCTAATACAATTTAGTATTTTTCACTTTCAAAAACTGTCATTAATTACTCTCTCTCATGACGTTCCAAACCTGTAAGACCTTCGCTCATCTTCGGAAAACAAAAAAGTCCTTGTAGCTTTAAAAAATGACGCTTATCCACTGATGTCACACGAACTATTTTAATGGTGTCCTCACTATCTAATGGTATGCATTATGTTCTAACCATGAAATATTTTTGAAAAAAATTTTATCACATAAAATAGCTTAAATTATTAAAATAAAAAAAATTACATTCAACTGAAATGCACATTACTCTTAAAAATGAATGCATCCAATCTGCCACACACACACACACTGTTACAATCACTGAAGGATTAACTCATCGTCATATTTATTGCAGTGCGCTCTCATGCCACTTTCTTTAGTGGAAGTTTGAAAAATCTTTCAGGGTTTTTTTTTTTTTTTTGCCGTCATAATGAAAGTCAGTGGGATCCTGTGTTGTTTTTTCTCCTATTGATTTTCATTGTATAGACAAAAGCAGTTGAATCATGCTTTGAAATTTGTCTTTTGTGTTTTGTATCATTAATTTAGCAAGCATAAATGACTCCTTTTCCTTTTCAGCTCAGTCGAGACAAAGATGTCTTAAAGACCGGTCATGGCATCCTGCTGAAATCTCTCACCCAATCGGATGCCGGCCTTTACCACTGCCTGGCAACTGAGAACAACTTCAAACACACCGTGTCGCGCATCTCCCTACGGATTCTGGACCGGGAGATTGTGGAGGCGCTGACTGAGTCAGATCTCCCAATCGAACCAGAGCACCGCCACCACCGTTCCCATCACCACCCTCCACCGCCGCCCCCTCCCCCTCAGACCAACCCACCTGCTCTCCAGCTACACCCACAGCCTGAAGTGCGTCTCATCAACCAGTACTGCCAGTCCTACAGGCAGCAGATACAAAGCCAGCCACACAAAGCCAAACGCAACAACCGCAGGCACACAGGAGAACAGGAAGAGGTGGAGCCACAGGATCAGTGAATGGAACAGCAGCTGTTGACCATGTCCAGTCCATGTGCCCCCATCATAATGTACTTCCTCTAGGCAACTCGGTCCATTTAATAAAATGATTAGTTTAGACTGATTCAATTGATTCATTAGATGTATCAGACTGTGTCTGAACTTTTTATTTTGTGTGCACTTAGCTCCTCTAACTAATCTAAATCTGGCTACGACGTGCTCACTTCTATAGCTAGCATTAAACCACACAGTTTTCTAAAATAATTCCTTAAAACGTCCAGCCGCACCAGCAAAACTACTGCTGATTTATGTTCAACATAAGCTATTCCATTCTAATATTCAGTACACTGAGGACTGCAGTGTAAACATTTGGGGTGAAATTGAAAGATTTCTGATTCAGTTAGTCATCTTTAAACCCCCCAGACCATAAAATACAGTTGTGGAAGAAATATTTTTGAGCATTTTAAGATTGTTGGATGTACGTATCTGTACTCTACAAACATAGCACAGTATATCTTGCCATCATTTTGACCGCTAAAGCTTTTACTTTTTACTTTTTTTTTTTTTTTCTGAGTTTTCTTGGGGGAACAAGTCTATTTTTAGACTAGACAACTAGAAGTGACAATTAAAATTAAAATGACTATAATATGAAAATATAATTTTAAAATGAAAATGAATATAATAATTGAAACCTTACAATGGAAATAGATCATTATTTATGACAGAACTTATTTCATCTTTTTTTTTATCATTATTTTAGAACTTATCATTTTACTTTTAAGTGTCACTTTTAGTCCACCATACATTTGAGCTTCAATTTTAGTCGTGATCCATAACAGAAATTTGAAATCTTGGAACTGTAAAATAGTTTCTATCAACAGATGATATTTCAGTATTATTCATGTTTATTGTTTCAGGGGGGGGAAAAACTACAGATAGATTGAGAATTTAAAACTCTTGCAATAACAATATTTGACATTAGAATAAAAATGCATTTAACACATGTTTTCCATTTAAAATATGTGGAATATAAAAAGTATTTATCTAATACTAAAATTTTTTTTGAATTTTGTCTTATTTTCTGCAATAGAACAAACAGTTCTTTGCAATATGATTGGATCATTGCCCTGCAAATTTAAATGTTTTATTTGGACTAGACTGTGGACCAAAATGCTGAAAAATAAAAGTTGTTTATAGAGATTACGCATCGAAATTTCTCCTGTGTGATCAATGAAACCAGACTTTGATAGCTATTAATGTGAAAAGCCCTGATACATACCTCCCATTTCAGTTTTGATTGCAAACAAAACATCATCTTGTAAAACAAATGCTTGTCCCCAACTACTAGGAGTGAAGGCTTCTTCCTTATTTTTAACTGCTGTACATAGATACAGTTTCTTTGACTCTGGACTCTGATGATAGTCAGACCACTAAAAACATTCTCACTCTCAATCCATCGAGTCAAAACACTTTGTATTCCACGGTTTGTCAATGGTGATATGTGGTCATGTTTTTTGCTCGTGTATGAACACAGTATCTGTGCTTTGTGTTGTGTGACAATGACACATGTACATAGAAAATGTATGTATTTGACTAGACACTGGTCAGGATTCGAAACTAACCTCCTCTCTTTCCTCATCTGTCATGTGACCCTCTGTCTTTCTCTTTTCTCTCTCTCTCTCTCACCCACACCATACAACATATTTATTGTGAGAGTGTACATATTCATGTGAGTTGTGCTTTTTGGTGGTGGGACAGGGCTGGTTTTGATGGAAAATGTCATTGTATGTATTGTTTATTAACAGGACCAGGACACATAGAGAGATGCTGAGGAGAAAGAGGTAGATGTTTTTGAAGAAACTATAATCAGTTAACCTGTAGAAATATGTATTTTAACATTTTAAATTAACTTTGGATTCTCAAGAAAAAAAAAAACATGGGAAAAAGCATTTCTTTTTATCAGTTGGCATAAAAATATTTTATATTTGCAGTGTGTTTTAAGCCAGAAACGTCTACCTCTTCAAGCACTTTCTATGGAATATCACTTGACGCCAAACTAAAGGACAAAAGCAAGGGAAACGTGTTGTATAATTTTCTTTTGAGAACATATACTTTGTCTAGCCCACTAATGTCATTTTATTGGAAGGATAAGAGACTGTTTCTCTTCATTGGATGTTGGAGGACTGTGTATAAAAAGCGCTTAAAGAAACGCTCTGTGGTTTTAACCCAAGGCATGTTATCTGGTCTTGAAGGGTGGAGAACATATACTAGAGTCCAAACCACATTTCTTTCCTCTCCACAGAGATGTTATTGTGCAGAATGACATCTGACACAACCTCTCTGAAGAACTTTAATGCCACATAGACTTTCTTTGTCCTGTTGTGTCTTTCCTTTGGTGTTGGTTGTTGAGCTAAACAGAAACTTCCTAAATATGGTTGCTTCCTAAATACTTCCTCTTTGTATTTACCGATGTTTGTGTAGGTTCATGTTAATGTGATTGTTTGTGATAAATATTATTTTATTATCATGGTATTCTGGGATTTGGGAGTCCTTATAGGTGTTTTTTAAAGCAATAACAATAAACTGCTGTTTTTGTTTTTATCCGTTTATTTATTTATTGTTCTAACTGTCTGAAAACCTGACGTATCTATCTATAAATATTAAAAGTATCAAACTTTGGATAATTTGAATACTCTTTTCAGACTTTATTGGAAGTTCCACATTTGTCCTGTAGGGGGAGGTCCTGTGCAGCCAGTCAAAAAAGTATAAAGAACATTTAAAAATGACGTGACATTTGTTTCATTTCTATGAAACATAAATAGATGTATTATCTCTACAAGAATAACATAACTGGGTTAGTAGTTAGAAGAGACAGATTTGGATTTAAAACAGTTGTTGAGTCAAAAGTATGTGCACACTAAAGGAAATATCCAACATAAAGCTGTGGTTAAGCTTGGCAGTCCTATGTTTGGATGAAATCTAACACCACTCCTGGTTTGGCTCAACTAAAGTTCCTTCTTCCTCAATGAACTCACACTGAACTACTGCTGAGCTACTGAAGTGAAAGCCGGAGGTTAAAACAGACCAGTCTTTGAAACGAGGCTGAGACGCTGCAAAACAGACTTGAAATCTACTCATTGTCAAAGTTAGGGTTTTATTGCTTTATTTGTTCTACAGAAGATCGTTGCAGTTTAAAACCTGAAGATTTCAGGCTTGCTAAAATGATTTCCAATAAGCATCAGCATTATCAGCTCATTTTTATGAATTTGTGGAAGGCATAAGTTTGTGAACCAAGAGCAGAAAAGAAGCATTACTCATCCCATTCATCTTCTTCATCTTCATCGCCCCCATCATCATCATCGTCTTCTGAAGAAAGACAGGGGGGAAACTTTTTATTTGTTTGCATCCAGTGATAAAAATACCATGCAGATATTAAAAGTACTAAAACGTACGCCAAATAAATAAATATATTCTGGGTTGTTATTGTTTATTGGCGTTTTATGCCACGTTATATCTTGAGTTTATTGTGTGTGTGTGTGTGTGTGTGTGTGTATAACAGCCAACCAGTCACAGAACTGCACGTGCTGCGCGGCATTTCGTTTTAGCGTTTGAAAATGTAAAGTGTTAAAAATGAACAGAAAACCCGTTAATATAGGTGAAAAACCCTGCAAATTCTCCCACCGCAACCAAAGAGTGAGAGGCGCTGCAAACAGCACGGACCACAACGGAAGTGTTTCAGGGGGGACCTGAAAAAGTGACAAACCCACCTGGGACCTGATTATTTGTTCCGTGGCTTTTGGCAGAGATGTTGTCCCTGAACTAAAAGGTGAGGTTTTTGTGTTTATTTTAACAACCTGATTATTATTAGACTAATCTGACGAATTACACACTTAACTGTGAAACATTATTTTAATGCTATGGTAGCTGGAGTAACTCTCAGATGGGTTCGTCGCTTTTTGAGGTCCCCCTGAAACAGTTACATTGTGTTTCGTGCTATTTGCAGCACGTTTCTGTGTTTGGTTGTGTTGTGAGAATTTGCAGTTTGCATGTGTTTTCTTCGGTTTGCATGTTTTTTTTCTGTTTGCATGTGATTTCTCTCGGCCACCGTACAAACTGGAATATACTGTCAGGGAAAATGTAAGTCAAACTGATGCACAAGTGCACCACCAGGCATTTAAACAGCTAGAGTACATGATGTGTTCCTTCAGTCAATTAAATACAGCAAATAAAAACATTAAGATGCAATTTACAAGTGTGCCATATGAAAAAAGATCACTTAGGATCTTCTTAACCCGTGTTTTCAATGACCTGTGGTTGCTAAACCAATAGATTTATTAAATGATTTACCTGAGGAATGGATAACTTTACTCCTTTTCTGCATCACCATCATCAGAGCACCCACAATTCCCACTGAGGATTCATCTTGAGCTGGAGGATTAGTGTCTGGGGATTCAGAGACCTGACATAAAAACCACAAAAAACAATGGTTATACCCAAAAAAGCACAGTAAAAAGCATTTATATATATATATATATATATAATATATATATATATATATATATATATAATTATAACCATAAAAATAAATATAACTAGGCCTACACATGGTAATGCAAAAAAAGTGGCTAGTTCTGAAAGTGATTGTTCCTCTCTGTTGGTATCATTATAGCTGTGATGCTGACTTCCCTATTCTCATTGAATCAGAACAATCATTATCATGTTATTGTCACGATGAACAGCCCTCAATACTTGTAGATTGAACAAAATGCATTGCATCTGCATCTGCATCTTACGTACATTCTTTAGCACACGTCCTCGACGAATTTCCTCTAGTAATGTTCCTCGTCCTCCACCACTGGAGGGAGGAGGAGGTGGTGCTGAGCTGCTAGGGCTACTGGGGAAGTTGCCGGCTGAAGAAGATGGCGGTGGAGGAGGAGGTGGGGGCGGAGGTGGAGGTGGTGCGCTGCCACCAATAGGTGGAGGAGGTGGCTTGTGACTGTGGCTGGGGGGTGGGGGTGGCGGGTGAGAGGTTGGCATAGGGGGTGGAGGCCCAGGACGGCCTCCAAGTGGAGCAGGTGGGGGTGGAGCACGATTCGGGGGTCCAGGGCTGCGTGAAGGTGGTGCAGGACGTCCAGGTGGACCTGGGACTGGAGGACATCCACCACGAGGTGGAGGAGGTGCAGGAGCAGAACGAGGACCATCTGGGCAGCAAACATAGTTAAAGTCACATAAAAATGGAAAAAATACTTGGACTTGGTTTTATTAATTCGTTGTTGATTGAATGGAGGCAGATCTGGATAGGAATTTGTGGTCAGTTGTGACAAAGGGACAGGGTTTATGCTGACTAAATGACTGGAGAAGTCTAGTAATGTCAGCAGAGATGTCTGTCATTTTTAACAGCAGTGCTGGGGAAAGTTACTTTTAAACATAATTCATTACAATATTGCGCTACTCTCTAAAAAAAAAAGTAGAGAAAAAGTACTTTTTCTACTCTGAAGAAAAAGTATATTCACATCTGTAAGTAGAATACAGAAGAAGGTTTTGTACTCTTCAGCAATAAAAAAAACAATGAAGCACAATAGTTCTTTTTTGAAGTAATTGTGGTTGAACTGGATCATCAGAGGTCAGCAGCAAAGACAGTTAATAAAATGGGATTAGATACATTTGTATAATTTAATTATTGCAGGTTTGCTTCATATTCTGAGTTTATTTTAATTTATTTTGATGAATACTAAGTCTGTTTTGTGGGAGTGAGATGAATTAATGCACATTCACATTAGTCTAAAACTACACTGTATTCACACACCGTGCACAATGCCTCTGTATTTCTGATTTCTGGAGACTTATCAGTCAATAATTTAGACAAGGTAACTGGCGTTACTTTTTTTTAAAAAGTAACTCAGTTATATTATTCTAAAATGAAAAAGTAATGCTTTATTTTACTAGTTACTTGGAAAAAGTAATATTATTGCGTAGCTCGCCTTACTTGTAATGGGTTACCCCAACACTGTTCATCAGAAGATCAATTTATTACATTTTGAAAAAAAAAAAAAATTAATAATATATGCATAGATTAATCGCTTCCTGTACAATAAAAAAAGATGCATTTAGAAAATAGATCTGAATTTCCTTGTCATGCTGAAATTAAGGATCTTATCAAGGTATAAGTCCTTATATTAAACACAAAATTTATTACAATTAAATTTTTGAATGAGCTCACCCTGTTTCCTCATTTCTTCTTTTACAGCGTCCAGGCCTCCAGATTGCTCAATGAAATCATAGATGATCTTAGATGTTTCTTTGTCTGCCAGCTGGGCATCACTGATACCAGCACTGTTGAACAGTTTCTTCAGGTCTGGGTCAAGATTGTTGGTCTAGAGGGGCCAAAGTGTTTACATACACAAGTTTGTAATTTTTTAACTTTATAACTTCAAGTAGAATAAGCAATGTGTATCAGTTTATGTAACTAAAATTGTTTTTTGTTTTTTTAAGGGAAAAGAACATTTCTTACATCAAAACCAGAGTTTGGATCCCACCCAACATGAGTGACATGTCTGAAAAGAAATAAGAGGCAGCATCACGTCAAACAAATGAAACAAAATACAAGGTGAGAGTCCAACTTATGGTAAAATTCTCTTACTTGAATCCACTAGGAGCTCCGATATCTGCCTTAGTGAGCCTTGGGCCTTTCTTCTTTCCCTTTTTGTTCTTTTTGCCTATGGAGAGTGAGGCTGGTGCGGGGGTTGGCACTGGGGTAGAACGATACCTTGATGCCACAATATCTGGGTTCTGGATGTCCACCGTGGCCATTACATTTGTTTGTGAAACTGGACCTGGTTATTGGACACATATAGGTTAAACACTTGCACTTACAATGCATGATTAGATCAAGTTAGAGGGGAATTTCAACAAAAAATTAACCTTTTCTCTTCTGCTGAAAGCAAAAGAAGGTATTTTGAAGAACAAACATAGTTTAAAACAGGACTGAACACCAGTTAATTAAGAAAAACAAAACCTGGGATATTTTTCAAAATGCCTTCTTTTGCTTTCCATAGAAGAAAGTCATGCAGGTTTAGAGATGAGGGTGACGACATAACTCACACTTCTGCAGGAAGTTTTTAAAGTGTTTGAAAGTGACTCACCATTTGTTGGAGGGATTGGTGGTAGTG
The DNA here is from genome assembly GCA_032359435.1 of Enteromius unitaeniatus. NCBI lineage: Eukaryota > Metazoa > Chordata > Actinopteri > Cypriniformes > Cyprinidae > Enteromius > Enteromius unitaeniatus. The sequence goes on from JAUMHI010000046.1 coordinate 7,039,050, forward strand.
CCCGGTTTTCTGTTAATCAAGAGAAGAAAAAAAACAGCATTAAAATGCTAATCTAACAGTTAATACTAAATGTATGTTTAACCTTGTGCACACATACCTTCAGACGGAGCTTGCTGTTTTTTTTCTAAATATGTATGTATAAAAAGGCACAAGAAGAGATAAAGAGAGGTAAAGAGGTAAAGAGATACTGATGAAATATGAGAATTTGAGAATTAGCCTAGCAAAATTTCATATAAAATAAGAATGCGAATGACAGTAACTGACCCTGGCGATTGGATCTCTGATTAATCTTTTCCACACTGACGTTTCTGAAAAATTCAGCTTCTGACTCACTGGCAAAGTTCAAACCTACTTGACAGTCCTGAGACACAAGTGCATTCAAATATATTAGATCTCTCAGATTGTGAGATTTTGATTTCCCAGTGAAAACTTGACAGAGCGTTGAGTTTTGGCTTGAATTAAGATTTTTAAAGGGCCTGTACCCACATCAGCTGCAAAAGTGTGGAAGAACCTCATTGGGCAGCAATAAGTCATCTGATTATACAGTTCTTGCTCCCAAACCATTTTGCCTTCCTGAAAATAAATAAAAAACATGTAAGTGGACAAATATTATCTAATATAAGTCTAAATGGTGCTACCACCATATGACTTCATGAGCTTGAGTTGGGTTGCTATTACTCATAACTCAAAGCAGAAGTGTATCTTTATTTAATTTCAACCTGCTTGGACCAAGGTCAAGCTTGGTCAAGCTAACATCAATTTATCATTCTGGGCTAATATATAATCTCAGAGAACAACTCAATTCTGATGAATCAGAGAGCAGTTATGATAGGTTTTTTGCACTGCAGATTAGAATCTGAATTTCTAACCTTCATGTCATAGAGTCGGATGTAGTATGAACGTTTAGGATTGTCCTTAACAAAACACACAACTCCTGTATGTTGAAGACTCCATTGGGTTGGACTGTGAGGAAGAGCCATGTACAACTGAACAACTGCTGTGGCAATGGTCTGCACACACACACAAACACAATAAACTGACATAAAAGTGCATTAATAAAATGATTAATAAAAAGATTAATGAGTGAAGTATTACAACAAAAGCTAAAGCAAAGACATCAGCATCCTCTACAACAGGAAGTGGCCTCAAACAGCATTTCCTGTCGCTCTTTAGTTAAACTTTGCCATTACATACATCATTTGATACTGCACAGGTTAACGAGGTTGTAAAATACACATTCTGAAGAAATTAGGTTTATTTTATCATTTAAGTTTTCCAAGGTGGAGCTAATCGCAAAATTCATTCACTTTGGTTTAAATACTTTGGCTTTTACAGCATGTTCTGTAGCAGGTTGCTTTGAATGCATTCTCTTCATCTTTTTAATTCCGCACACAGACAACGAAACAGCTTGAAATGCTGAGTCTAACTTTGCCCTTTAACTGACATCAACAGTAACGGCTCAGATCTCATATGTGACTTCTGCACCATGTCTGTCCTTTCAGTATTTTCTCTTTTATACCTGATTGATTTTTATCCCCAAAACATCCTCTTTGGGACGGAATGTCCACTCGTGATTGGTCATCTAATCAAAGTGACTTCACTCACCACACATCTCCTTCCCAGCAGCTCCAGCAGGCGTTCATTCTCCTGGCTGCTGAGGAGAGAACTTGGCATGTTCTCCTGCACCTTGGTTTTTCCTCTGCTCATCTCTCCTTGTTGTAATGGAAACTCAGATTTTGTAACTCCACGCCTGGGGCCCCTGCTTAGCCCACAGTACCTGTCTGAAGCCTTTTAGAACAGGCAAAAGGTTCGAAGGAACTGTTGCTTCCGTGTTCTGTAATCTGATGTAAATGCAACACAGCAAAAGAGAACAAGAACAGGAAGAAGAAAACCACTGCGCAGATCTACTCTCAGAATGTCGTGGACAGACATGTGTTCCTTTGCTCACAAAAGGAAAGAAGGAGGGTCTTTGTACATCCTCCTTCACTCATATAAGATATATATATGTATATAGTAATTAAATAATGCACTTTTTGTAACTTGTTGAATATTTGTGTTCATATTTTATATTTTTGTTATTATATTAGTATTAATGTAATATACATTATTTTATGTGTTAAAGAAAAATTATAATGGGAAAAATATGTAAATGAATAAAGAATAAGTCATTACTGATAGAGTGCTTTCATGTGTCATAAAGGATTTAATAAAAAGACATTAATGTCATTGTCCTTACAGGTACCAAAAAAATAAACACATACATGTTGCACTTTTAATACTGACCACACAATCTTTATTGAAAATGGCAAGTATGACAACGTTAAAGGCCAGTTTAGTAAACCAACAAACAAAAGTAAAAGCAGTAGAAAAAGGCACTTGTTCAACTGCCAACTCTCTTTGGTGCATTTGTGTTTCACTTTGAAACTGCCGATCTTTAACCGCATACAATTTTGGCACCTGCTTTTTTAATTAACTAACAAAGAGTCATCGAAACAATGCATTTATTTCCCCTAAGACAGAATAAACAGGCATTGCTGGACAGTGGGAACTTGAAGAGGAGGGGGATTGCCATTCTGTAATGGTATTAGCAATGGTATGATACTGTAAATGGGTGTGCATTGAGATCACTTTCAAGCATTACATGTCTCACAGTCTACAACGGACCAGCAGGAAAAGATGTCATGTAATGACCTGCAAAGTCATTGTTGATTTTGTTGTGTAAGGGTTTTCAGCAATCGTGTGCTTTTTCATGAGTAAATATTTCTGAGGGGTCTAAATATTTTTCAGTTTCCTATTAAATAGTTTTTCCTGTACAATTACTTTTCCATCAATTCCTTGGAAAAATATAGTTTAATTAAAACAATTAGAGATGGATTGGACAATTCATGACACATTATATTGTTATTAAATTGTGACAGTTCAATGAGAATATGGCATGAATCAACAAATTCACAGGTTAGGCTTTGATTGCATCACAGCAATGTAATTAAGCACCTTAACTGTAGTTATTCACCTGTTTCTCACAATAAATGGCACTCCACCCCACCGCACCACAAAATACGGCAACTGTCTGTACCTCACATTTGTTTGACATGATATATGAAAAAACCGAAATGGTTTAAGGCTGATTGTCTGTTTTCAGTTGTAGTGCAGTTTATATCGCACAATATTTCAGGACCAATGTTCAACTGAAATACAGTTTTACTTTTCTTCTAGTCAGTTCCACAAATTTAATTCTCACATTTTACAGACACTGACATATTTAGTTCAGGTCTGCAGCCATTTTCGAGGTGATGTTGAATTTTCTTAACATAAGCAACAATTTTTAATGAACAAACCGAAGCTGGAAAATATATTTCAATTTCCCTAGTATTGCACTCTGGGACTATGGCTTTCATTTAATGAGGACAAAAGAACAGATGGTATGTGACAAACATGTTTCCTGATATCTATCAGACAAAACAAATATCTCCAGTTGTTTATTTTGGTTTCTGCTGTATCTTTTAGCGTTATTTTAAAGCTATTTAGCGGACTTCCGTCTCCAACACAAGCATCATTTATCGTTACGAGGCCCGTTTGTAGAAACAGCCTCAAATTGACATGACATTTCTGTGTCTCCCAGAAATCTTCCACCATGAAACATCATAGGATTTTTCTCCATTTTTATTTTAAAGATGACAGGACATCAGTCCTTTCCTTACTCAGTTGGAAAACAGATCTGAGGTGAGTTGGGTCCAGCCTAACTGATGTTTTGGTTTCTCTCAAGTTCAGGAGAGGGGTGGTGATGTTCCTCTAAGAAGGCTTTTTGGACCCTTGCAGTATTGTGGTTGAAGATCAGTGACCTCCTCCACTTCGATTCTCTCCGTAGACCCAATCCAGTGTGATGAACGTCAAGCTCATGCTCATAAAGATGAAGCCCAGAGCGGTGAAGCAGGCAGCCTGAAATACAAGAGCAGTGACGTTTAATGACTACAAGCATCTGACTAACAGGTAAACATAATACTATTGTATTTGATTTATTTGAATCCAAATATTGATACAAAATGTAGAGAAAGTTTAAGACATGCCTGAATTTTGGGTCTTGAGTTCATTGGTTCGGTGGAAACGATACGGATGTAAAAAAGACCTGGGAGAATGAAGATCAAGCTTGGAGCAGAGGTTGCACCTATGAAATGAACATAAAATGATCAACAGTGCTAATCTGAAGGTGTGGTCACGTTAGTGATATTTTTGCATTTGCAAACTGTCATTAGTTATGTACACTTTCAGTAATATAATTTTTCCCAATACTTGTGTATGATGGTTTTTTGTGTATGGTGCTTATTAGTTTTTTGCAGCTAAATTAAAACTAAAGTGATGTTCTTTTGCTGCACTGTAAGCACTTTCTTTAGTTGCGTGTCTATAAGTTACATAATTCACTCACCAATGATGCCAAAAATGTCACGAATATTGGGCACACAAATGACGAGCAGGTTGACTATGAAAAGGAGACACAATGCAATGGAGATGTGACGCACCCAATGGAAGGGTTTATCAGGGAATAGAAGCTGAAGAAGGGCTCTGCGAATCTGAAATACAATATGACAAAGAAATTTGAATCATTTAAACATCTGCCCTGCATTCAAGTCTTTTTTTTAATTTTATCATAATTTTATCATTTACACACCCTCATACCATCCCAGATACATATGCCTTTCATTCTTCGAATATTTTAAAAAATATTAGAAAAAAAGCTGAAACAATATTTTACAACCTCGTTAAGAAATATTTAAAAACCTCTTAAACTTGGTTTCCGGCCAGCTGTCTAATGGGCTCACAATGCGATAATGCGATCATATTGATTAACGTACATGTTTTTTTTTCTCTGAACTTTTGAAACGTGGGCATCTTTGGTGAATCGTCTTTCATCGGAGGACACAAGCTTTTCTTGAAGATGAACGGAAGTCTTTTTGAGCATCTTAAGGGTGAGTGATGAAATTAATAAAAAAATATAGGCCTAGCGATGTCTTCTTTTTTTCCCTTTTTAACAGAAACCTCCCTGTAACTTCAGGTAACAGTTAAAACTTGTGTTTAATAACGTTATTAGATATTTATGAATTAGGCCTAACGAAGGTGGTTTGGTCAATCTTGGTAGAAAAATTCAAGGAATATGTCCATTCCAGGTAGATAATTTGTGCTTCCTTTCCATTATCAGCATACCCTGTAATATGCACAGGTTGCTTTATTGAATAATTTATCAAAAATATCAGTGAGTTTGTATTTATATCCAATCTTAAGTTCAGAGTAACTTAGAGTGATGTGTACGTTACAGTGATGATAAACAAGAGGATGAGAAAGTCACTAATATGTCAGGCTTGATGAGGAGATTGTCAAAAGGTAAACTGAGACAAATAATTCTAATAAATATTCATTAATGGATGCAAAATGTTTTTTTCTATTCTTATATCAATTTTGTTTTTCCTTTCACAGATCCAGTCGTACTCAAATAAGTGACCTCGTCCCACTGGCTCCGTCTTGGTCTTTTAAATGAACTTTAATACAATTTAAATGTATTTGAAGTACATTAAAACCAAATTTTAAATATGCTCTAAATGTAGTTCATGAAGTATTAAAAGTACATTTTAAATGTATTTTTACGAAATACACTTAAATTGCACTAAATATACTTAAAATGGGTCCATTTTAACACAGTTTCAATACATTTAATATATTCCAAATATATAAATGTTGAACTTAAATAGATCTTGAAATACACTTAATATACTTACCCCCAGTTTCACAGACAAGGCTTAAGCTAGTCCCAGACTAAATTGCATGTTTGAGCTGTCTCAGATGAAAA